>CAXHUL010000646.1:1200000-1687000 GCA_964019695.1 Loripinus fragilis
AGTGCTTCATTGTGAGGCATTGCGTAAAATTTTCAGTCCCCCGAGTGCCGAGCAATAGCCCCTGAAAGGGCTTTCGGCACAATTTTCACGCGCTTATTTGAGCCACTTGTAGCCGAAGGAATTTTGCGCAAATGACTGAGAGGTGCTCCTGGGCACTGCTCATCACTTTGCAATAGGTTCCGGGGCTTTTCGCGAAGGTCGCGTTTTCTCAAACTTTGAGGGCATTAGTGGGTGGGGTGTGAAAACCTCCGAATGCATGGTTCTCAGCTCCTGCTGTGGGCAGCAAGCCAATTTTTTTTCCAAAATGTTGACCTATAAAAGAGCTTACTTGGGTGTGAAAATTATCATTGTGCGCGCGCGCCCCGGACCGCAATTATGATATTTCCTGTTTTCCCATAGGGCCCAAGGCAAATGGGGATAGCGGTTGTACGCGCTTTCTAAGGCTCTGATCGCTTTTAGATTTTGCACGCGGATAGGGCCAACAGAGGCGCAGGTATTGCCATGCGCACCCGCCCGCAACAGTGTTTCGATACCGAGTTATCGGGGTGTGGAAGTCCGCCGCCCCGAAGCTTTACGCGCTTCCGTCTCGCGAACTACTATTTTCATCATGCCCACACGGGCATCAGTTTGTAGTACGGGAGGCCGTCTACAAATGGTGAAAATTTCAAAGCGTTCCGTCGGGAAATTAAAAAGTTATGAGCATTAGAAGATCTTCCCATTAGGCCCCATTGGGCCACACTAGCCGAACCCGCCTAAAACTTGAGTGGGTCACTTTCACGGACGGGCTCGAAACTGGTGCCAGAAGTTAGCCCCCGACCAGTGCTTCATTGTGAGGCATTGCGTAAAATTTTCCGTCCCCCGAGTGCCGAGCAATAGCCCCTGAAAGGGCTTTCGGCACAATTTTCACGCGCTTATTTGAGCCACTTGTAGCCGAAGGAATTTTGCGCAAATGACTGAGAGGTGCTCCTTGGCACTGCTCATCACTTTGCAATAGGTTCCGGGGCTTTTCGCGAAGGTCGCGTTTTCTCAAACTTTGAGGGCATTAGTGGGTGGGGTGTGAAAACCTCCGAATGCATGGTTCTCAGCTCCTGCTGTGGGCAGCAAGCCAATTTTTTTTCCAAAATTTTGACCTATAAAAGAGCTTACTCGGGTGTGAAAATTATCATTGTGCGCGCCCGCCCCGGACCGCAATTATGATATTTCCTGTTTTCCCATAGGGCCCAAGGCAAATGGGGATAGCGGTTGTACGCGCTTTCTAAGGCTCTGATCGCTTTTAGATTTTGCACGCGGATAGGGCCAACAGAGGCGCAGGTATTGCCATGCGCACCCGCCCGCAACAGTGTTTCGATACCGAGTTATCGGGGTGTGGAAGTCCGCCGCCCCGAAGCTTTACGCGCTTCCGTCTCGCGAACTACTATTTTCATCATGCCCACACGGGCATCAGTTTGTAGTACGGGAGGCCGTCTACAAATGGTGAAAATTTCAAAGCGTTCCGTCGGGAAATTAAAAAGTTATGAGCATTAGAAGATCTTCCCATTAGGCCCCATTAGGCCACAGTAGCCGAACCCGCCTAAAACTTGCGCGGGTCACTTTCACGGACGGGCTCGAAACTGGTGCCAGAAGTTAGCCCCCGACCAGTGCTTCATTGTGAGGCATTGCGTAAAATTTTCCGTCCCCCGAGTGCCGAGCAATAGCCCCTGAAAGGGCTTTCGGCACAATTTTCACGCACTTATTTGAGCCACTTGTAGCCGAGGAATTTTGCGCAAATGACTGAGAGGTGCTCCTGGGCACTGCTCATCACTTTGCAATAGGTTCCGGGGCTTTTCGCGAAGGTCGCGTTTTCTCAAACTTTGAGGGCATTAGTGGGTGGGGTGTGAAACCTCCGAATGCATGGTTCTCAGCTCCTGCTGTGGGCAGCAAGCCAATTTTTTTTCCAAAATGTTGACCTATAAAAGAGCTTACTCGGGTGTGAAAATTATCATTGTGCGCGCGCGCCCCGGACCGCAATTATGATATTTCCTGTTTTCCCATAGGGCCCAAGGCAAATGGGGATAGCGGTTGTACGCGCTTTCTAAGGCTCTGATCGCTTTTAGATTTTGCACGCGGATAGGGCCAACAGAGGCGCAGGTATTGCCATGCGCACCCGCCCGCAACAGTGTTTCGATACCGAGTTATCGGGGTGTGGAAGTCCGCCGCCCCGAAGCTTTACGCGCTTCCGTCTCGCGAACTACTATTTTCATCATGCCCACACGGGCATCAGTTTGTAGTACGGCAGGCCGTCTACAAATGGTGAAAATTTCAAAGCGTTCCGTCGGGAAATTAAAAAGTTATGAGCATTAGAAGATCTTCCCATTAGGCCCCATTAGGCCACAGTAGCCGAACCCGCCTAAAACTTGCGCGGGTCACTTTCACGGACGGGCTCGAAACTGGTGCCAGAAGTTAGCCCCCGACCAGTGCTTCATTGTGAGGCATTGCGTAAAATTTTCCGTCCCCCGAGTGCCGAGCAATAGCCCCTGAAAGGGCTTTCGGCACAATTTTCACGCGCTTATTTGAGCCACTTGTAGCCGAAGGAATTTTGCGCAAATGACTGAGAGGTGCTCCTGGGCACTGCTCATCACTTTGCAATAGGTTCCGGGGCTTTTCGCGAAGGTCGCGTTTTCTCAAACTTTGAGGGCATTAGTGGGTGGGGTGTGAAAACCTCCGAATGCATGGTTCTCAGCTCCTGCTGTGGGCAGCAAGCCAATTTTTTTTCCAAAATGTTGACCTATAAAAGAGCTTACTCGGGTGTGAAAATTATCATTGTGCGCGCGCGCCCCGGACCGCAATTATGATATTTCCTGTTTTCCCATAGGGCCCAAGGCAAATGGGGATAGCGGTTGTACGCGCTTTCTAAGGCTCTGATCGCTTTTAGATTTTGCACGCGGATAGGGCCAACAGAGGCGCAGGTATTGCCATGCGCACCCGCCCGCAACAGTGTTTCGATACCGAGTTATCGGGGTGTGGAAGTCCGCCGCCCCGAAGCTTTACGCGCTTCCGTCTCGCGAACTACTATTTTCATCATGCCCACACGGGCATCAGTTTGTAGTATGGGAGGCCGTCTACAAATGGTGAAAATTTCAAAGCGTTCCGTCGGGAAATTAAAAAGTTATGAGCATTAGAAGATCTTCCCATTAGGCCCCATTAGGCCACAGTAGCCGAACCCGCCTAAAACTTGCGCGGGTCACTTTCACGGACGGGCTCGAAACTGGTGCCAGAAGTTAGCCCCCGACCAGTGCTTCATTGTGAGGCATTGCGTAAAATTTTCCGTCCCCCGAGTGCCGAGCAATAGCCCCTGAAAGGGCTTTCGGCACAATTTTCACGTGCTTATTTGAGCCACTTGTAGCCGAAGGAATTTTGCGCAAATGACTGAGAGGTGCTCCTGGGCACTGCTCATCACTTTGCAATAGGTTCCGGGGCTTTTCGCGAAGGTCGCGTTTTCTCAAACTTTGAGGGCATTAGTGGGTGGGGTGTGAAAACCTCCGAATGCATGGTTCTCAGCTCCTGCTGTGGGCAGCAAGCCAATTTTTTTTCCAAAATGTTGACCTATAAAAGAGCTTACTCGGGTGTGAAAATTATCATTGTGCGCGCGCGCCCCGGACCGCAATTATGATATTTCCTGTTTTCCCATAGGGCCCAAGGCAAATGGGGATAGCGGTTGTACGCGCTTTCTAAGGCTCTGATCGCTTTTAGATTTTGCACGCGGATAGGGCCAACAGAGGCGCAGGTATTGCCATGCGCACCCGCCCGCAACAGTGTTTCGATACCGAGTTATCGGGGTGTGGAAGTCCGCCGCCCCGAAGCTTTACGCGCTTCCGTCTCGCGAACTACTATTTTCATCATGCCCACACGGGCATCAGTTTGTAGTACGGGAGGCCGTCTACAAATGGTGAAAATTTCAAAGCGTTCCGTCGGGAAATTAAAAAGTTATGAGCATTAGAAGATCTTCCCATTAGGCCCCATTAGGCCACAGTAGCCGAACCCGCCTAAAACTTGCGCGGGTCACTTTCACGGACGGGCTCGAAACTGGTGCCAGAAGTTAGCCCCCGACCAGTGCTTCATTGTGAGGCATTGCGTAAAATTTTCCGTCCCCCGAGTGCCGAGCAATAGCCCCTGAAAGGGCTTTCGGCACAATTTTCACGCGCTTATTTGAGCCACTTGTAGCCGAAGGAATTTTGCGCAAATGACTGAGAGGTGCTCCTGGGTGCTCATCACTTTGCAATAGGTTCCGGGGCTTTTCGCGAAGGTCGCGTTTTCTCAAACTTTGAGGGCATTAGTGGGTGGGGTGTGAAAACCTCCGAATGCATGGTTCTCAGCTCCTGCTGTGGGCAGCAAGCCAATTTTTTTTCCAAAATGTTGACCTATAAAAGAGCTTACTCGGGTGTGAAAATTATCATTGTGCGCGCGCGCCCCGGACCGCAATTATGATATTTCCTGTTTTCCCATAGGGCCCAAGGCAAATGGGGATAGCGGTTGTACGCGCTTTCTAAGGCTCTGATCGCTTTTAGATTTTGCACGCGGATAGGGCCAACAGAGGCGCAGGTATTGCCATGCGCACCCGCCCGCAACAGTGTTTCGATACCGAGTTATCGGGGTGTGGAAGTCCGCCGCCCCGAAGCTTTACGCGCTTCCGTCTCGCGAACTACTATTTTCATCATGCCCACACGGGCATCAGTTTGTAGTACGGGAGGCCGTCTACAAATGGTGAAAATTTCAAAGCGTTCCGTCGGGAAATTAAAAAGTTATGAGCATTAGAAGATCTTCCCATTAGGCCCCATTAGGCCACAGTAGCCGAACCCGCCTAAAACTTGCGCGGGTCACTTTCACGGACGGGCTCGAAACTGGTGCCAGAAGTTAGCCCCCGACCAGTGCTTCATTGTGAGGCATTGCGTAAAATTTTCCGTCCCCCGAGTGCCGAGCAATAGCCCCTGAAAGGGCTTTCGGCACAATTTTCACGCGCTTATTTGAGCCACTTGTAGCCGAAGGAATTTTGCGCAAATGACTGAGAGGTGCTCCTGGGTGCTCATCACTTTGCAATAGGTTCCGGGGCTTTTCGCGAAGGTCGCGTTTTCTCAAACTTTGAGGGCATTAGTGGGTGGGGTGTGAAAACCTCCGAATGCATGGTTCTCAGCTCCTGCTGTGGGCAGCAAGCCAATTTTTTTTCCAAAATGTTGACCTATAAAAGAGCTTACTCGGGTGTGAAAATTATCATTGTGCGCGCGCGCCCCGGACCGCAATTATGATATTTCCTGTTTTCCCATAGGGCCCAAGGCAAATGGGGATAGCGGTTGTACGCGCTTTCTAAGGCTCTGATCGCTTTTAGATTTTGCACGCGGATAGGGCCAACAGAGGCGCAGGTATTGCCATGCGCACCCGCCCGCAACAGTGTTTCGATACCGAGTTATCGGGGTGTGGAAGTCCGCCGCCCCGAAGCTTTACGCGCTTCCGTCTCGCGAACTACTATTTTCATCATGCCCACACGGGCATCAGTTTGTAGTACGGGAGGCCGTCTACAAATGGTGAAAATTTCAAAGCGTTCCGTCGGGAAATTAAAAAGTTATGAGCATTAGAAGATCTTCCCATTAGGCCCCATTAGGCCACAGTAGCCGAACCCGCCTAAAACTTGCGCGGGTCACTTTCACGGACGGGCTCGAAACTGGTGCCAGAAGTTAGCCCCCGACCAGTGCTTCATTGTGAGGCATTGCGTAAAATTTTCCGTCCCCCGAGTGCCGAGCAATAGCCCCTGAAAGGGCTTTCGGCACAATTTTCACGCGCTTATTTGAGCCACTTGTAGCCGAAGGAATTTTGCGCAAATGACTGAGAGGTGCTCCTGGGCACTGCTCATCACTTTGCAATAGGTTCCGGGGCTTTTCGCGAAGGTCGCGTTTTCTCAAACTTTGAGGGCATTAGTGGGTGGGGTGTGAAAACCTCCGAATGCATGGTTCTCAGCTCCTGCTGTGGGCAGCAAGCCAATTTTTTTTCCAAAATGTTGACCTATAAAAGAGCTTACTCGGGTGTGAAAATTATCATTGTGCGCGCGCGCCCCGGACCGCAATTATGATATTTCCTGTTTTCCCATAGGGCCCAAGGCAAATGGGGATAGCGGTTGTACGCGCTTTCTAAGGCTCTGATCGCTTTTAGATTTTGCACGCGGATAGGGCCAACAGAGGCGCAGGTATTGCCATGCGCACCCGCCCGCAACAGTGTTTCGATACCGAGTTATCGGGGTGTGGAAGTCCGCCGCCCCGAAGCTTTACGCGCTTCCGTCTCGCGAACTACTATTTTCATCATGCCCACACGGGCATCAGTTTGTAGTACGGGAGGCCATCTACAAATGGTGAAAATTTCAAAGCGTTCCGTCGGGAAATTAAAAAGTTATGAGCATTAGAAGATCTTCCCATTAGGCCCCATTAGGCCACAGTAGCCGAACCCGCCTAAAACTTGCGCGGGTCACTTTCACGGACGGGCTCGAAACTGGTGCCAGAAGTTAGCCCCCGACCAGTGCTTCATTGTGAGGCATTGCTTAAAATTTTCCGTCCCCCCGAGTGCCGAGCAATAGCCCCTGAAAGGGCTTTCGGCACAATTTTCACGCGCTTATTTGAGCCACTTGTAGCCGAAGGAATTTTGCGCAAATGACTGAGAGGTGCTCCTGGGCACTGCTCATCACTTTGCAATAGGTTCCGGGGCTTTTCGCGAAGGTCGCGTTTTCTCAAACTTTGAGGGCATTAGTGGGTGGGGTGTGAAAACCTCCGAATGCATGGTTCTCAGCTCCTGCTGTGGGCAGCAAGCCAATTTTTTTTCCAAAATGTTGACCTATAAAAGAGCTTACTCGGGTGTGAAAATTATCATTGTGCGCGCGCGCCCCGGACCGCAATTATGATATTTCCTGTTTTCCCATAGGGCCCAAGGCAAATGGGGATAGCGGTTGTACGCGCTTTCTAAGGCTCTGATCGCTTTTAGATTTTGCACGCGGATAGGGCCAACAGAGGCGCAGGTATTGCCATGCGCACCCGCCCGCAACAGTGTTTCGATACCGAGTTATCGGGGTGTGGAAGTCCGCCGCCCCGAAGCTTTACGCGCTTCCGTCTCGCGAACTACTATTTTCATCATGCCCACACGGGCATCAGTTTGTAGTACGGGAGGCCGTCTACAAATGGTGAAAATTTCAAAGCGTTCCGTCGGGAAATTAAAAAGTTATGAGCATTAGAAGATCTTCCCATTAGGCCCCATTAGGCCACAGTAGCCGAACCCGCCTAAAACTTGCGCGGGTCACTTTCACGGACGGGCTCGAAACTGGTGCCAGAAGTTAGCCCCCGACCAGTGCTTCATTGTGAGGCATTGCGTAAAATTTTCCGTCCCCCGAGTGCCAAGCAATAGCCCCTGAAAGGGCTTTCGGCACAATTTTCACGCGCTTATTTGAGCCACTTGTAGCCGAAGGAATTTTGCGCAAATGACTGAGAGGTGCTCCTGGGCACTGCTCATCACTTTGCAATAGGTTCCGGGGCTTTTCGCGAAGGTCGCGTTTTCTCAAACTTTGAGGGCATTAGTGGGTGGGGTGTGAAAACCTCCGAATGCATGGTTCTCAGCTCCTGCTGTGGGCAGCAAGCCAATTTTTTTTCCAAAATGTTGACCTATAAAAGAGCTTACTCGGGTGTGAAAATTATCATTGTGCGCGCGCGCCCCGGACCGCAATTATGATATTTCCTGTTTTCCCATAGGGCCCAAGGCAAATGGGGATAGCGGTTGTACGCGCTTTCTAAGGCTCTGATCGCTTTTAGATTTTGCACGCGGATAGGGCCAACAGAGGCGCAGGTATTGCCATGCGCACCCGCCCGCAACAGTGTTTCGATACCGAGTTATCGGGGTGTGGAAGTCCGCCGCCCCGAAGCTTTACGCGCTTCCGTCTCGCGAACTACTATTTTCATCATGCCCACACGGGCATCAGTTTGTAGTACGGGAGGCCGTCTACAAATGGTGAAAATTTCAAAGCGTTCCGTCGGGAAATTAAAAAGTTATGAGCATTAGAAGATCTTCCCATTAGGCCCCATTAGGCCACAGTAGCCGAACCCGCCTAAAACTTGCGCGGGTCACTTTCACGGACGGGCTCGAAACTGGTGCCAGAAGTTAGCCCCCGACCAGTGCTTCATTGTGAGGCATTGCGTAAAATTTTCCGTCCCCCGAGTGCCGAGCAATAGCCCCTGAAAGGGCTTTCGGCACAATTTTCACGCGCTTATTTGAGCCACTTGTAGCCGAAGGAATTTTGCGCAAATGACTGAGAGGTGCTCCTGGGCACTGCTCATCACTTTGCAATAGGTTCCGGGGCTTTTCGCGAAGGTCGCGTTTTCTCAAACTTTGAGGGCATTAGTGGGTGGGGTGTGAAAACCTCCGAATGCATGGTTCTCAGCTCCTGCTGTGGGCAGCAAGCCAATTTTTTTTCCAAAATGTTGACCTATAAAAGAGCTTACTCGGGTGTGAAAATTATCATTGTGCGCGCGCGCCCCGGACCGCAATTATGATATTTCCTGTTTTCCCATAGGGCCCAAGGCAAATGGGGATAGCGGTTGTACGCGCTTTCTAAGGCTCTGATCGCTTTTAGATTTTGCACGCGGATAGGGCCAACAGAGGCGCAGGTATTGCCATGCGCACCCGCCCGCAACAGTGTTTCGATACCGAGTTATCGGGGTGTGGAAGTCCGCCGCCCCGAAGCTTTACGCGCTTCCGTCTCGCGAACTACTATTTTCATCATGCCCACACGGGCATCAGTTTGTAGTACGGGAGGCCGTCTACAAATGGTGAAAATTTCAAAGCGTTCCGTCGGGAAATTAAAAAGTTATGAGCATTAGAAGATCTTCCCATTAGGCCCCATTAGGCCACAGTAGCCGAACCCGCCTAAAACTTGCGCGGGTCACTTTCACGGACGGGCTCGAAACTGGTGCCAGAAGTTAGCCCCCGACCAGTGCTTCATTGTGAGGCATTGCGTAAAATTTTCCGTCCCCCGAGTGCCGAGCAATAGCCCCTGAAAGGGCTTTCGGCACAATTTTCACGCGCTTATTTGAGCCACTTGTAGCCGAAGGAATTTTGCGCAAATGACTGAGAGGTGCTCCTGGGCACTGCTCATCACTTTGCAATAGGTTCCGGGGCTTTTCGCGAAGGTCGCGTTTTCTCAAACTTTGAGGGCATTAGTGGGTGGGGTGTGAAAACCTCCGAATGCATGGTTCTCAGCTCCTGCTGTGGGCAGCAAGCCAATTTTTTTTCCAAAATGTTGACCTATAAAAGAGCTTACTCGGGTGTGAAAAT
Source organism: Loripinus fragilis (assembly GCA_964019695.1). Lineage (NCBI taxonomy): Eukaryota > Metazoa > Mollusca > Bivalvia > Lucinida > Lucinidae > Loripinus > Loripinus fragilis. The sequence goes on from CAXHUL010000646.1 coordinate 1,209,334, forward strand.
TATCATTGTGCGCGCGCGCCCCGGATCGCAATTATGATATTTCCTGTTTTCCCATAGGGCCCAAGGCAAATGGGGATAGCGGTTGTACGCGCTTTCTAAGGCTCTGATCGCTTTTAGATTTTGCACGCGGATAGGGCCAACAGAGGCGCAGGTATTGCCATGCGCACCCGCCCGCAACAGTGTTTCGATACCGAGTTATCGGGGTGTGGAAGTCCGCCGCCCCGAAGCTTTACGCGCTTACGTCTCGCGAACTACTATTTTCATCATGCCCACACGGGCATCAGTTTGTAGTACCGGAGGCCGTCTACAAATGGTGAAAATTTCAAAGCGTTCCGTCGGGAAATTAAAAAGTTATGAGCATTAGAAGATCTTCCCATTAGGCCCCATTAGGCCACAGTAGCCGAACCCGCCTAAAACTTGCGCGGGTCACTTTCACGGACGGGCTCGAAACTGGTGCCAGAAGTTAGCCCCCGACCAGTGCTTCATTGTGAGGCATTGCGTAAAATTTTCCGTCCCCCGAGTGCCGAGCAATAGCCCCTGAAAGGGCTTTCGGCACAATTTTCACGCGCTTATTTGAGCCACTTGTAGCCGAAGGAATTTTGCGCAAATGACTGAGAGGTGCTCCTGGGCACTGCTCATCACTTTGCAATAGGTTCCGGGGCTTTTCGCGAAGGTCGCGTTTTCTCAAACTTTGAGGGCATTAGTGGGTGGGGTGTGAAAACCTCCGAATGCATGGTTCTCAGCTCCTGCTGTGGGCAGCAAGCCAATTTTTTTTCCAAAATGTTGACCTATAAAAGAGCTTACTCGGGTGTGAAAATTATCATTGTGCGCGCGCGCCCCGGACCGCAATTATGATATTTCCTGTTTTCCCATAGGGCCCAAGGCAAATGGGGATAGCGGTTGTACGCGCTTTCTAAGGCTCTGATCGCTTTTAGATTTTGCACGCGGATAGGGCCAACAGAGGCGCAGGTATTGCCATGCGCACCCGCCCGCAACAGTGTTTAGATACCGAGTTATCGGGGTGTGGAAGTCCGCCGCCCCGAAGCTTTACGCGCTTCCGTCTCGCGAACTACTATTTTCATCATGCCCACACGGGCATCAGTTTGTAGTACGGGAGGCCGTCTACAAATGGTGAAAATTTCAAAGCGTTCCGTCGGGAAATTAAAAAGTTATGAGCATTAGAAGATCTTCCCATTAGGCCCCATTAGGCCACAGTAGCCGAACCCGCCTAAAACTTGCGCGGGTCACTTTCACGGACGGGCTCGAAACTGGTGCCAGAAGTTAGCCCCCGACCAGTGCTTCATTGTGAGGCATTGCGTAAAATTTTCCGTCCCCCGAGTGCCGAGCAATAGCCCCTGAAAGGGCTTTCGGCACAATTTTCACGCGCTTATTTGAGCCACTTGTAGCCGAAGGAATTTTGCGCAAATGACTGAGAGGTGCTCCTGGGCACTGCTCATCACTTTGCAATAGGTTCCGGGGCTTTTCGCGAAGGTCTCGTTTTCTCAAACTTTGAGGGCATTAGTGGGTGGGGTGTGAAAACCTCCGAATGCATGGTTCTCAGCTCCTGCTGTGGGCAGCAAGCCAATTTTTTTTCCAAAATGTTGACCTATAAAAGAGCTTACTCGGGTGTGAAAATTATCATTGTGCGCGCGCGCCCCGGACCGCAATTATGATATTTCCTGTTTTCCCATAGGGCCCAAGGCAAATGGGGATAGCGGTTGTACGCGCTTTCTAAGGCTCTGATCGCTTTTAGATTTTGCACGCGGATAGGGCCAACAGAGGCGCAGGTATTGCCATGCGCACCCGCCCGCAACAGTGTTTCGATACCTAGTTATCGGGGTGTGGAAGTCCGCCGCCCCGAAGCTTTACGCGCTTCCGTCTCGCAAACTACTATTTTCATCATGCCCACACGGGCATCAGTTTGTAGTACGGGAGGCCGTCTACAAATGGTGAAAATTTCAAAGCGTTCCGTCGGGAAATTAAAAAGTTATGAGCATTAGAAGATCTTCCCATTAGGCCCCATTAGGCCACAGTAGCCGAACCCGCCTAAAACTTGCGCGGGTCACTTTCACGGACGGGCTCGAAACTGGTGCCAGAAGTTAGCCCCCGACCAGTGCTTCATTGTGAGGCATTGCGTAAAATTTTCCGTCCCCCGAGTGCCGAGCAATAGCCCCTGAAAGGGCTTTCGGCACAATTTTCACGCGCTTATTTGAGCCACTTGTAGCCGAAGGAATTTTGCGCAAATGACTGAGAGGTGCTCCTGGGCACTGCTCATCACTTTGCAATAGGTTCCGGGGCTTTTCGCGAAGGTCGCGTTTTCTCAAACTTTGAGGGCATTAGTGGGTGGGGTGTGAAAACCTCCGAATGCATGGTTCTCAGCTCCTGCTGTGGGCAGCAAGCCAATTTTTTTTCCAAAATGTTGACCTATAAAAGAGCTTACTCGGGTGTGAAAATTATCATTGTGCGCGCGCGCCCCGGACCGCAATTATGATATTTCCTGTTTTCCCATAGGGCCCAAGGCAAATGGGGATAGCGGTTGTACGCGCTTTCTAAGGCTCTGATCGCTTTTAGATTTTGCACGCGGATAGGGCCAACAGAGGCGCAGGTATTGCCATGCGCACCCGCCCGCAACAGTGTTTCGATACCGAGTTATCGGGATGTGGAAGTCCGCCGCCCCGAAGCTTTACGCGCTTCCGTCTCGCGAACCCATATTTTCATCATGCCCACACGGGCATCAGTTTGTAGTACGGGAGGCCGTCTACAAATGGTGAAAATTTCAAAGCGTTCCGTCGGGAAATTAAAAAGTTATGAGCATTAGAAGATCTTCCCATTAGGCCCCATTAGGCCACAGTAGCCGAACCCGCCTAAAACTTGCGCGGGTCACTTTCACGGACGGGCTCGAAACTGGTGCCAGAAGTTAGCCCCCGACCAGTGCTTCATTGTGAGGCATTGCGTAAAATTTTCCGTCCCCCGAGTGCCGAGCAATAGCCCCTGAAAGGGCTTTCGGCACAATTTTCACGCGCTTATTTGAGCCACTTGTAGCCGAAGGAATTTTGCGCAAATGACTGAGAGGTGCTCCTGGGCACTGCTCATCACTTTGCAATAGGTTCCGGGGCTTTTCGCGAAGGTCGCTTTTTCTCAAACTTTGAGGGCATTAGTGGGTGGGGTGTGAAAACCTCCGAATGCATGGTTCTCAGCTCCTGCTGTGGGCAGCAAGCCAATTTTTTTTCCAAAATGTTGACCTATAAAAGAGCTTACTCGGGTGTGAAAATTATCATTGTGCGCGCGCGCCCCGGACCGCAATTATGATATTTCCTGTTTTCCCATAGGGCCCAAGGCAAATGGGGATAGCGGTTGTACGCGCTTTCTAAGGCTCTGATCGCTTTTAGATTTTGCACGCGGATAGGGCCAACAGAGGCGCAGGTATTGCCATGCGCACCCGCCCGCAACAGTGTTTCGATACCGAGTTATCGGGGTGTGGAAGTCCGCCGCCCCGAAGCTTTACGCGCTTCCGTCTCGCGAACTACTATTTTCATCATGCCCACACGGGCATCAGTTTGTAGTACGGGAGGCCGTCTACAAATGGTGAAAATTTCAAAGCGTTCCGTCGGGAAATTAAAAAGTTATGAGCATTAGAAGATCTTCCCATTAGGCCCCATTAGGCCACAGTAGCCGAACCCGCCTAAAACTTGCGCGGGTCACTTTCACGGACGGGCTCGAAACTGGTGCCAGAAGTTAGCCCCCGACCAGTGCTTCATTGTGAGGCATTGCGTAAAATTTTCCGTCCCCCGAGTGCCGAGCAATAGCCCCTGAAAGGGCTTTCGGCACAATTTTCACGCGCTTATTTGAGCCACTTGTAGCCGAAGGAATTTTGCGCAAATGACTGAGAGGTGCTCCTGGGCACTGCTCATCACTTTGCAATAGGTTCCGGGGCTTTTCGCGAAGGTCGCTTTTTCTCAAACTTTGAGGGCATTAGTGGGTGGGGTGTGAAAACCTCCGAATGCATGGTTCTCAGCTCCTGCTGTGGGCAGCAAGCCAATTTTTTTTCCAAAATGTTGACCTATAAAAGAGCTTACTCGGGTGTGAAAATTATCATTGTGCGCGCGCGCCCCGGACCGCAATTATGATATTTCCTGTTTTCCCATAGGGCCCAAGGCAAATGGGGATAGCGGTTGTACGCGCTTTCTAAGGCTCTGATCGCTTTTAGATTTTGCACGCGGATAGGGCCAACAGAGGCGCAGGTATTGCCATGCGCACCCGCCCGCAACAGTGTTTCGATACCGAGTTATCGGGGTGTGGAAGTCCGCCGCCCCGAAGCTTTACGCGCTTCCGTCTCGCGAACTACTATTTTCATCATGCCCACACGGGCATCAGTTTGTAGTACGGGAGGCCGTCTACAAATGGTGAAAATTTCAAAGCGTTCCGTCGGGAAATTAAAAAGTTATGAGCATTAGAAGATCTTCCCATTAGGCCCCATTAGGCCACAGTAGCCGAACCCGCCTAAAACTTGCGCGGGTCACTTTCACGGACGGGCTCGAAACTGGTGCCAGAAGTTAGCCCCCGACCAGTGCTTCATTGTGAGGCATTGCGTAAAATTTTCCGTCCCCCGAGTGCCGAGCAATAGCCCCTGAAAGGGCTTTCGGCACAATTTTCACGCGCTTATTTGAGCCACTTGTAGCCGAAGGAATTTTGCGCAAATGACTGAGAGGTGCTCCTGGGCACTGCTCATCACTTTGCAATAGGTTCCGGGGCTTTTCGCGAAGGTCGCTTTTTCTCAAACTTTGAGGGCATTAGTGGGTGGGGTGTGAAAACCTCCGAATGCATGGTTCTCAGCTCCTGCTGTGGGCAGCAAGCCAATTTTTTTTCCAAAATGTTGACCTATAAAAGAGCTTACTCGGGTGTGAAAATTATCATTGTGCGCGCGCGCCCCGGACCGCAATTATGATATTTCCTGTTTTCCCATAGGGCCCAAGGCAAATGGGGATAGCGGTTGTACGCGCTTTCTAAGGCTCTGATCGCTTTTAGATTTTGCACGCGGATAGGGCCAACAGAGGCGCAGGTATTGCCATGCGCACCCGCCCGCAACAGTGTTTCGATACCGAGTTATCGGGGTGTGGAAGTCCGCCGCCCCGAAGCTTTACGCGCTTCCGTCTCGCGAACTACTATTTTCATCATGCCCACACGGGCATCAGTTTGTAGTACGGGAGGCCGTCTACAAATGGTGAAAATTTCAAAGCGTTCCGTCGGGAAATTAAAAAGTTATGAGCATTAGAAGATCTTCCCATTAGGCCCCATTAGGCCACAGTAGCCGAACCCGCCTAAAACTTGCGCGGGTCACTTTCACGGACGGGCTCGAAACTGGTGCCAGAAGTTAGCCCCCGACCAGTGCTTCATTGTGAGGCATTGCGTAAAATTTTCCGTCCCCCGAGTGCCGAGCAATAGCCCCTGAAAGGGCTTTCGGCACAATTTTCACGCGCTTATTTGAGCCACTTGTAGCCGAAGGAATTTTGCGCAAATGACTGAGAGGTGCTCCTGGGCACTGCTCATCACTTTGCAATAGGTTCCGGGGCTTTTCGCGAAGGTCGCGTTTTCTCAAACTTTGAGGGCATTAGTGGGTGGGGTGTGAAAACCTCCGAATGCATGGTTCTCAGCTCCTGCTGTGGGCAGCAAGCCAATTTTTTTTCCAAAATGTTGACCTATAAAAGAGCTTACTCGGGTGTGAAAATTATCATTGTGCGCGCGCGCCCCGGACCGCAATTATGATATTTCCTGTTTTCCCATAGGGCCCAAGGCAAATGGGGATAGCGGTTGTACGCGCTTTCTAAGGCTCTGATCGCTTTTAGATTTTGCACGCGGATAGGGCCAACAGAGGCGCAGGTATTGCCATGCGCACCCGCCCGCAACAGTGTTTCGATACCGAGTTATCGGGGTGTGGAAGTCCGCCGCCCCGAAGCTTTACGCGCTTCCGTCTCGCGAACTACTATTTTCATCATGCCCACACGGGCATCAGTTTGTAGTACGGGAGGCCGTCTACAAATGGTGAAAATTTCAAAGCGTTCCGTCGGGAAATTAAAAAGTTATGAGCATTAGATCTTCCCATTAGGCCCCATTAGGCCACAGTAGCCGAACCCGCCTAAAACTTGCGCGGGTCACTTTCACGGACGGGCTCGAAACTGGTGCCAGAAGTTAGCCCCCGACCAGTGCTTCATTGTGAGGCATTGCGTAAAATTTTCCGTCCCCCGAGTGCCGAGCAATAGCCCCTGAAAGGGCTTTCGGCACAATTTTCACGCGCTTATTTGAGCCACTTGTAGCCGAAGGAATTTTGCGCAAATGACTGAGAGGTGCTCCTGGGCACTGCTCATCACTTTGCAATAGGTTCCGGGGCTTTTCGCGAAGGTCGCGTTTTCTCAAACTTTGAGGGCATTAGTGGGTGGGGTGTGAAAACCTCCGAATGCATGGTTCTCAGCTCCTGCTGTGGGCAGCAAGCCAATTTTTTTCCAAAATGTTGACCTATAAAAGAGCTTACTCGGGTGTGAAAATTATCATTGTGCGCGCGCGCCCCGGACCGCAATTATGATATTTCCTGTTTTCCCATAGGGCCCAAGGCAAATGGGGATAGCGGTTGTACGCGCTTTCTAAGGCTCTGATCGCTTTTAGATTTTGCACGCGGATAGGGCCAACAGAGGCGCAGGTATTGCCATGCGCACCCGCCCGCAACAGTGTTTCGATACCGAGTTATCGGGGTGTGGAAGTCCGCCGCCCCGAAGCTTTACGCGCTTCCGTCTCGCGAACTACTATTTTCATCATGCCCACATGGGCATCAGTTTGTAGTACGGGAGGCCGTCTACAAATGGTGAAAATTTCAAAGCGTTCCGTCGGGAAATTAAAAAGTTATGAGCATTAGAAGATCTTCCCATTAGGCCCCATTAGGCCACAGTAGCCGAACCCGCCTAAAACTTGTGCGGGTCACTTTCACGGACGGGCTCGAAACTGGTGCCAGAAGTTAGCCCCCGACCAGTGCTTCATTGTGAGGCATTGCGTAAAATTTTCCGTCCCCCGAGTGCCGAGCAATAGCCCCTGAAAGGGCTTTCGGCACAATTTTCACGCGCTTATTTGAGCCACTTGTAGCCGAAGGAATTTTGCGCAAATGACTGAGAGGTGCTCCTGGGCACTGCTCATCACTTTGCAATAGGTTCCGGGGCTTTTCGCGAAGGTCGCGTTTTCTCAAACTTTGAGGGCATTAGTGGGTGGGGTGTGAAAACCTCCGAATGCATGGTTCTCAGCTCCTGCTGTGGGCAGCAAGCCAATTTTTTTTCCAAAATGTTGACCTATAAAAGAGCTTACTCGGGTGTGAAAATTATCATTGTGCGCGCGCGCCCCGGACCGCAATTATGATATTTCCTGTTTTCCCATAGGGCCCAAGGCAAATGGGGATAGCGGTTGTACGCGCTTTCTAAGGCTCTGATCGCTTTTAGATTTTGCACGCGGATAGGGCCAACAGAGGCGCAGGTATTGCCATGCGCACCCGCCCGCAACAGTGTTTCGATACCGAGTTATCGGGGTGTGGAAGTCCGCCGCCCCGAAGCTTTACGCGCTTCCGTCTCGCGAACTACTATTTTCATCATGCCCACACGGGCATCAGTTTGTAGTACGGGAGGCCGTCTACAAATGGTGAAAATTTCAAAGCGTTCCGTCGGGAAATTAAAAAGTTATGAGCATTAGATCTTCCCATTAGGCCCCATTAGGCCACAGTAGCCGAACCCGCCTAAAACTTGCGCGGGTCACTTTCACGGACGGGCTCGAAACTGGTGCCAGAAGTTAGCCCCCGACCAGTGCTTCATTGTGAGGCATTGCGTAAAATTTTCCGTCCCCCGAGTGCCGAGCAATAGCCCCTGAAAGGGCTTTCGGCACAATTTTCACGCGCTTATTTGAGCCACTTGTAGCCGAAGGAATTTTGCGCAAATGACTGAGAGGTGCTCCTGGGCACTGCTCATCACTTTGCAATAGGTTCCGGGGCTTTTCGCGAAGGTCGCGTTTTCTCAAACTTTGAGGGCATTAGTGGGTGGGGTGTGAAAACCTCCGAATGCATGGTTCTCAGCTCCTGCTGTGGGCAGCAAGCCAATTTTTTTTCCAAAATGTTGACCTATAAAAGAGCTTACTCGGGTGTGAAAATTATCATTGTGCGCGCGCGCCCCGGACCGCAATTATGATATTTCCTGTTTTCCCATAGGGCCCAAGGCAAATGGGGATAGCGGTTGTACGCGCTTTCTAAGGCTCTGATCGCTTTTAGATTTTGCACGCGGATAGGGCCAACAGAGGCGCAGGTATTGCCATGCGCACCCGCCCGCAACAGTGTTTCGATACCGAGTTATCGGGGTGTGGAAGTCCGCCGCCCCGAAGCTTTACGCGCTTCCGTCTCGCGAACTACTATTTTCATCATGCCCACACGGGCATCAGTTTGTAGTACGGGAGGCCGTCTACAAATGGTGAAAATTTCAAAGCGTTCCGTCGGGAAATTAAAAAGTTATGAGCATTAGAAGATCTTCCCATTAGGCCCCATTAGGCCACAGTAGCCGAACCCGCCTAAAACTTGTGCGGGTCACTTTCACGGACGGGCTCGAAACTGGTGCCAGAAGTTAGCCCCCGACCAGTGCTTCATTGTGAGGCATTGCGTAAAATTTTCCGTCCCCCGAGTGCCGAGCAATAGCCCCTGAAAGGGCTTTCGGCACAATTTTCACGCGCTTATTTGAGCCACTTGTAGCCGAAGGAATTTTGCGCAAATGACTGAGAGGTGCTCCTGGGCACTGCTCATCACTTTGCAATAGGTTCCGGGGCTTTTCGCGAAGGTCGCGTTTTCTCAAACTTTGAGGGCATTAGTGGGTGGGGTGTGAAAACCTCCGAATGCATGGTTCTCAGCTCCTGCTGTGGGCAGCAAGCCAATTTTTTTTCCAAAATGTTGACCTATAAAAGAGCTTACTCGGGTGTGAAAATTATCATTGTGCGCGCGCGCCCCGGACCGCAATTATGATATTTCCTGTTTTCCCATAGGGCCCAAGGCAAATGGGGATAGCGGTTGTACGCGCTTTCTAAGGCTCTGATCGCTTTTAGATTTTGCACGCGGATAGCGCCAACAGAGGCGCAGGTATTGCCATGCGCACCCGCCCGCAACAGTGTTTCGATACCGAGTTATCGGGGTGTGGAAGTCCGCCGCCCCGAAGCTTTACGGGCTTCCGTCTCGCGAACTACTATTTTCATCATGCCCACACGGGCATCAGTTTGTAGTACGGGAGGCCGTCTACAAATGGTGAAAATTTCAAAGCGTTCCGTCGGGAAATTAAAAAGTTATGAGCATTAGAAGATCTTCCCATTAGGCCCCATTAGGCCACAGTAGCCGAACCCGCCTAAAACTTGCGCGGGTCACTTTCACGGACGGGCTCGAAACTGGTGCCAGAAGTTAGCCCCCGACCAGTGCTTCATTGTGAGGCATTGCGTAAAATTTTCCGTCCCCCGAGTGCCAAGCAATAGCCCCTGAAAGGGCTTTCGGCACAATTTTCACGCGCTTATTTGAGCCACTTGTAGCCGAAGGAATTTTGCGCAAATGACTGAGAGGTGCTCCTGGGCACTGCTCATCACTTTGCAATAGGTTCCGGGGCTTTTCGCGAAGGTCGCGTTTTCTCAAACTTTGAGGGCATAAGTGGGTGGGGTGTGAAAACCTCCGAATGCATGGTTCTCAGCTCCTGCTGTGGGCAGCAAGCCAATTTTTTTTCCAAAATGTTGACCTATAAAAGAGCTTACTCGGGTGTGAAAATTATCATTGTGCGCGCGCGCCCCGGACCGCAATTATGATATTTCCTGTTTTCCCATAGGGCCCAAGGCAAATGGGGATAGCGGTTGTACGCGCTTTCTAAGGCTCTGATCGCTTTTAGATTTTGCACGCGGATAGGGCCAACAGAGGCGCAGGTATTGCCATGCGCACCCGCCCGCAACAGTGTTTCGATACCGAGTTATCGGGGTGTGGAAGTCCGCCGCCCCGAAGCTTTACGCGCTTCCGTCTCGCGAACTACTATTTTCATCATGCCCACACGGGCATCAGTTTGTAGTACGGGAGGCCGTCTACAAATGGTGAAAATTTCAAAGCGTTCCGTCGGGAAATTAAAAAGTTATGAGCATTAGAAGATCTTCCCATTAGGCCCCATTAGGCCACAGTAGCCGAACCCGCCTAAAACTTGCGCGGGTCACTTTCACGGACGGGCTCGAAACTGGTGCCAGAAGTTAGCCCCCGACCAGTGCTTCATTTTGAGGCATTGCCTAAAATTTTCCGTCCCCCGAGTGCCGAGCAATAGCCCCTGAAAGGGCTTTCGGCACAATTTTCACGCGCTTATTTGAGCCACTTGTAGCCGAAGGAATTTTGCGCAAATGACTGAGAGGTGCTCCTGGGCACTGCTCATCACTTTGCAATAGGTTCCGGGGCTTTTCGCGAAGGTCGCGTTTTCTCAAACTTTGAGGGCATTAGTGGGTGGGGTGTGAAAACCTCCGAATGCATGGTTCTCAGCTCCTGCTGTGGGCAGCAAGCCAATTTTTTTTCCAAAATGTTGACCTATAAAAGAGCTTACTCGGGTGTGAAAATTATCATTGTGCGCGCGCGCCCCGGACCGCAATTATGATATTTCCTGTTTTCCCATAGGGCCCAAGGCAAATGGGGATAGCGGTTGTACGCGCTTTCTAAGGCTCTGATCGCTTTTAGATTTTGCACGCGGATAGGGCCAACAGAGGCGCAGGTATTGCCATGCGCACCCGCCCGCAACAGTGTTTCGATACCGAGTTATCGGGGTGTGGAAGTCCGCCGCCCCGAAGCTTTACGCGCTTCCGTCTCGCAAACTACTATTTTCATCATGCCCACACGGGCATCAGTTTGTAGTACGGGAGGCCGTCTACAAATGGTGAAAATTTCAAAGCGTTCCGTCGGGAAATTAAAAAGTTATGAGCATTAGAAGATCTTCCCATTAGGCCCCATTAGGCCACAGTAGCCGAACCCGCCTAAAACTTGCGCGGGTCACTTTCACGGACGGGCTCGAAACTGGTGCCAGAAGTTAGCCCCCGACCAGTGCTTCATTGTGAGGCATTGCGTAAAATTTTCCGTCCCCCGAGTGCCGAGCAATAGCCCCTGAAAGGGCTTTCGGCACAATTTTCACGCGCTTATTTGAGCCACTTGTAGCCGAAGGAATTTTGCGCAAATGACTGAGAGGTGCTCCTGGGCACTGCTCATCACTTTGCAATAGGTTCCGGGGCTTTTCGCGAAGGTCGCGTTTTCTCAAACTTTGAGGGCATTAGTGGGTGGGGTGTGAAAACCTCCGAATGCATGGTTCTCAGCTCCTGCTGTGGGCAGCAAGCCAATTTTTTTTCCAAAATGTTGACCTATAAAAGAGCTTACTCGGGTGTGAAAATTATCATTGTGCGCGCGCGCCCCGGACCGCAATTATGATATTTCCTGTTTTCCCATAGGGCCCAAGGCAAATGGGGATAGCGGTTGTACGCGCTTTCTAAGGCTCTGATCGCTTTTAGATTTTGCACGCGGATAGGGCCAACAGAGGCGCAGGTATTGCCATGCGCACCCGCCCGCAACAGTGTTTCGATACCGAGTTATCGGGGTGTGGAAGTCCGCCGCCCCGAAGCTTTACGCGCTTCCGTCTCGCGAACTACTATTTTCATCATGCCCACACGGGCATCAGTTTGTAGTACGGGAGGCCGTCTACAAATGGTGAAAATTTCAAAGCGTTCCGTCGGGAAATTAAAAAGTTATGAGCATTAGAAGATCTTCCCATTAGGCCCCATTAGGCCACAGTAGCCGAACCCGCCTAAAACTTGCGCGGGTCACTTTCACGGACGGGCTCGAAACTGGTGCCAGAAGTTAGCCCCCGACCAGTGCTTCATTGTGAGGCATTGCGTAAAATTTTCCGTCCCCCGAGTGCCGAGCAATAGCCCCTGAAAGGGCTTTCGGCACAATTTTCACGCGCTTATTTGAGCCACTTGTAGCCGAAGGAATTTTGCGCAAATGACTGAGAGGTGCTCCTGGGCACTGCTCATCACTTTGCAATAGGTTCCGGGGCTTTTCGCGAAGGTCGCGTTTTCTCAAACTTTGAGGGCATTAGTGGGTGGGGTGTGAAAACCTCCGAATGCATGGTTCTCAGCTCCTGCTGTGGGCAGCAAGCCAATTTTTTTTCCAAAATGTTGACCTATAAAAGAGCTTACTCGGGTGTGAAAATTATCATTGTGCGCGCGCGCCCCGGACCGCAATTATGATATTTCCTGTTTTCCCATAGGGCCCAAGGCAAATGGGGATAGCGGTTGTACGCGCTTTCTAAGGCTCTGATCGCTTTTAGATTTTGCACGCGGATAGGGCCAACAGAGGCGCAGGTATTGCCATGCGCACCCGCCCGCAACAGTGTTTCGATACCGAGTTATCGGGGTGTGGAAGTCCGCCGCCCCGAAGCTTTACGCGCTTCCGTCTCGCGAACTACTATTTTTATCATGCCCACACGGGCATCAGTTTGTAGTACGGGAGGCCGTCTACAAATGGTGAAAATTTCAAAGCGTTCCGTCGGGAAATTAAAAAGTTATGAGCATTAGAAGATCTTCCCATTAGGCCCCATTAGGCCACAGTAGCCGAACCCGCCTAAAACTTGCGCGGGTCACTTTCACGGACGGGCTCGAAACTGGTGCCAGAAGTTAGCCCCCGACCAGTGCTTCATTGTGAGGCATTGCGTAAAATTTTCCGTCCCCCGAGTGCCGAGCAATAGCCCCTGAAAGGGCTTTCGGCACAATTTTCACGCGCTTATTTGAGCCACTTGTAGCCGAAGGAATTTTGCGCAAATGACTGAGAGGTGCTCCTGGGCACTGCTCATCACTTTGCAATAGGTTCCGGGGCTTTTCGCGAAGGTCGCGTTTTCTCAAACTTTGAGGGCATTAGTGGGTGGGGTGTGAAAACCTCCGAATGCATGGTTCTCAGCTCCTGCTGTGGGCAGCAAGCCAATTTTTTTTCCAAAATGTTGACCTATAAAAGAGCTTACTCGGGTGTGAAAATTATCATTGTGCGCGCGCGCCCCGGACCGCAATTATGATATTTCCTGTTTTCCCATAGGGCCCAAGGCAAATGGGGATAGCGGTTGTACGCGCTTTCTAAGGCTCTGATCGCTTTTAGATTTTGCACGCGGATAGGGCCAACAGAGGCGCAGGTATTGCCATGCGCACCCGCCCGCAACAGTGTTTCGATACCGAGTTATCGGGGTGTGGAAGTCCGCCGCCCCGAAGCTTTACGCGCTTCCGTCTCGCGAACTACTATTTTCATCATGCCCACACGGGCATCAGTTTGTAGTACGGGAGGCCGTCTACAAATGGTGAAAATTTCAAAGCGTTCCGTCGGGAAATTAAAAAGTTATGAGCATTAGAAGATCTTCCCATTAGGCCCCATTAGGCCACAGTAGCCGAACCCGCCTAAAACTTGCGCGGGTCACTTTCACGGACGGGCTCGAAACTGGTGCCAGAAGTTAGCCCCCGACCAGTGCTTCATTGTGAGGCATTGCGTAAAATTTTCCGTCCCCCGAGTGCCGAGCAATAGCCCCTGAAAGGGCTTTCGGCACAATTTTCACGCGCTTATTTGAGCCACTTGTAGCCGAAGGAATTTTGCGCAAATGACTGAGAGGTGCTCCTGGGCACTGCTCATCACTTTGCAATAGGTTCCGGGGCTTTTCGCGAAGGTCGCGTTTTCTCAAACTTTGAGGGCATTAGTGGGTGGGGTGTGAAAACCTCCGAATGCATGGTTCTCAGCTCCTGCTGTGGGCAGCAAGCCAATTTTTTTTCCAAAATGTTGACCTATAAAAGAGCTTACTCGGGTGTGAAAATTATCATTGTGCGCGCGCGCCCCGGACCGCAATTATGATATTTCCTGTTTTCCCATAGGGCCCAAGGCAAATGGGGATAGCGGTTGTACGCGCTTTCTAAGGCTCTGATCGCTTTTAGATTTTGCACGCGGATAGGGCCAACAGAGGCGCAGGTATTGCCATGCGCACCCGCCCGCAACAGTGTTTCGATACCGAGTTATCGGGGTGTGGAAGTCCGCCGCCCCGAAGCTTTACGCGCTTCCGTCTCGCGAACTACTATTTTCATCATGCCCACACGGGCATCAGTTTGTAGTACGGGAGGCCGTCTACAAATGGTGAAAATTTCAAAGCGTTCCGTCGGGAAATTAAAAAGTTATGAGCATTAGAAGATCTTCCCATTAGGCCCCATTAGGCCACAGTAGCCGAACCCGCCTAAAACTTGCGCGGGTCACTTTCACGGACGGGCTCGAAACTGGTGCCAGAAGTTAGCCCCCGACCAGTGCTTCATTGTGAGGCATTGCGTAAAATTTTCCGTCCCCCGAGTGCCAAGCAATAGCCCCTGAAAGGGCTTTCGGCACAATTTTCACGCGCTTATTTGAGCCACTTGTAGCCGAAGGAATTTTGCGCAAATGACTGAGAGGTGCTCCTGGGCACTGCTCATCACTTTGCAATAGGTTCCGGGGCTTTTCGCGAAGGTCGCGTTTTCTCAAACTTTGAGGGCATAAGTGGGTGGGGTGTGAAAACCTCCGAATGCATGGTTCTCAGCTCCTGCTGTGGGCAGCAAGCCAATTTTTTTTCCAAAATGTTGACCTATAAAAGAGCTTACTCGGGTGTGAAAATTATCATTGTGCGCGCGCGCCCCGGACCGCAATTATGATATTTCCTGTTTTCCCATAGGGCCCAAGGCAAATGGGGATAGCGGTTGTACGCGCTTTCTAAGGCTCTGATCGCTTTTAGATTTTGCACGCGGATAGGGCCAACAGAGGCGCAGGTATTGCCATGCGCACCCGCCCGCAACAGTGTTTCGATACCGAGTTATCGGGGTGTGGAAGTCCGCCGCCCCGAAGCTTTACGCGCCATCGTCTCGCGAACTACTATTTTCATCATGCCCACACGGGCATCAGTTTGTAGTACGGGAGGCCGTCTACAAATGGTGAAAATTTCAAAGCGTTCCGTCGGGAAATTAAAAAGTTATGAGCATTAGAAGATCTTCCCATTAGGCCCCATTAGGCCACAGTAGCCGAACCCGCCTAAAACTTGCGCGGGTCACTTTCACGGACGGGCTCGAAACTGGTGCCAGAAGTTAGCCCCCGACCAGTGCTTCATTTTGAGGCATTGCCTAAAATTTTCCGTCCCCCGAGTGCCGAGCAATAGCCCCTGAAAGGGCTTTCGGCACAATTTTCACGCGCTTATTTGAGCCACTTGTAGCCGAAGGAATTTTGCGCAAATGACTGAGAGGTGCTCCTGGGCACTGCTCATCACTTTGCAATAGGTTCCGGGGCTTTTCGCGAAGGTCGCGTTTTCTCAAACTTTGAGGGCATTAGTGGGTGGGGTGTGAAAACCTCCGAATGCATGGTTCTCAGCTCCTGCTGTGGGCAGCAAGCCAATTTTTTTTCCAAAATGTTGACCTATAAAAGAGCTTACTCGGGTGTGAAAATTATCATTGTGCGCGCGCGCCCCGGACCGCAATTATGATATTTCCTGTTTTCCCATAGGGCCCAAGGCAAATGGGGATAGCGGTTGTACGCGCTTTCTAAGGCTCTGATCGCTTTTAGATTTTGCACGCGGATAGGGCCAACAGAGGCGCAGGTATTGCCATGCGCACCCGCCCGCAACAGTGTTTCGATACCGAGTTATCGGGGTGTGGAAGTCCGCCGCCCCGAAGCTTTACGCGCTTCCGTCTCGCGAACTACTATTTTTATCATGCCCACACGGGCATCAGTTTGTAGTACGGGAGGCCGTCTACAAATGGTGAAAATTTCAAAGCGTTCCGTCGGGAAATTAAAAAGTTATGAGCATTAGAAGATCTTCCCATTAGGCCCCATTAGGCCACAGTAGCCGAACCCGCCTAAAACTTGCGCGGGTCACTTTCACGGACGGGCTCGAAACTGGTGCCAGAAGTTAGCCCCCGACCAGTGCTTCATTGTGAGGCATTGCGTAAAATTTTCCGTCCCCCGAGTGCCGAGCAATAGCCCCTGAAAGGGCTTTCGGCACAATTTTCACGCGCTTATTTGAGCCACTTGTAGCCGAAGGAATTTTGCGCAAATGACTGAGAGGTGCTCCTGGGCACTGCTCATCACTTTGCAATAGGTTCCGGGGCTTTTCGCGAAGGTCGCGTTTTCTCAAACTTTGAGGGCATTAGTGGGTGGGGTGTGAAAACCTCCGAATGCATGGTTCTCAGCTCCTGCTGTGGGCAGCAAGCCAATTTTTTTTCCAAAATGTTGACCTATAAAAGAGCTTACTCGGGTGTGAAAATTATCATTGTGCGCGCGCGCCCCGGACCGCAATTATGATATTTCCTGTTTTCCCATAGGGCCCAAGGCAAATGGGGATAGCGGTTGTACGCGCTTTCTAAGGCTCTGATCGCTTTTAGATTTTGCACGCGGATAGGGCCAACAGAGGCGCAGGTATTGCCATGCGCACCCGCCCGCAACAGTGTTTCGATACCGAGTTATCGGGGTGTGGAAGTCCGCCGCCCCGAAGCTTTACGCGCTTCCGTCTCGCGAACTACTATTTTCATCATGCCCACACGGGCATCAGTTTGTAGTACGGGAGGCCGTCTACAAATGGTGAAAATTTCAAAGCGTTCCGTCGGGAAATTAAAAAGTTATGAGCATTAGAAGATCTTCCCATTAGGCCCCATTAGGCCACAGTAGCCGAACCCGCCTAAAACTTGCGCGGGTCACTTTCACGGACGGGCTCGAAACTGGTGCCAGAAGTTAGCCCCCGACCAGTGCTTCATTGTGAGGCATTGCGTAAAATTTTCCGTCCCCCGAGTGCCGAGCAATAGCCCCTGAAAGGGCTTTCGGCACAATTTTCACGCGCTTATTTGAGCCACTTGTAGCCGAAGGAATTTTGCGCAAATGACTGAGAGGTGCTCCTGGGCACTGCTCATCACTTTGCAATAGGTTCCGGGGCTTTTCGCGAAGGTCGCGTTTTCTCAAACTTTGAGGGCATTAGTGGGTGGGGTGTGAAAACCTCCGAATGCATGGTTCTCAGCTCCTGCTGTGGGCAGCAAGCCAATTTTTTTTCCAAAATGTTGACCTATAAAAGAGCTTACTCGGGTGTGAAAATTATCATTGTGCGCGCGCGCCCCGGACCGCAATTATGATATTTCCTGTTTTCCCATAGGGCCCAAGGCAAATGGGGATAGCGGTTGTACGCGCTTTCTAAGGCTCTGATCGCTTTTAGATTTTGCACGCGGATAGGGCCAACAGAGGCGCAGGTATTGCCATGCGCACCCGCCCGCAACAGTGTTTCGATACCGAGTTATCGGGGTGTGGAAGTCCGCCGCCCCGAAGCTTTACGCGCTTCCGTCTCGCGAACTACTATTTTCATCATGCCCACACGGGCATCAGTTTGTAGTACGGGAGGCCGTCTACAAATGGTGAAAATTTCAAAGCGTTCCGTCGGGAAATTAAAAAGTTATGAGCATTAGAAGATCTTCCCATTAGGCCCCATTAGGCCACAGTAGCCGAACCCGCCTAAAACTTGCGCGGGTCACTTTCACGGACGGGCTCGAAACTGGTGCCAGAAGTTAGCCCCCGACCAGTGCTTCATTGTGAGGCATTGCGTAAAATTTTCCGTCCCCCGAGTGCCAAGCAATAGCCCCTGAAAGGGCTTTCGGCACAATTTTCACGCGCTTATTTGAGCCACTTGTAGCCGAAGGAATTTTGCGCAAATGACTGAGAGGTGCTCCTGGGCACTGCTCATCACTTTGCAATAGGTTCCGGGGCTTTTCGCGAAGGTCGCGTTTTCTCAAACTTTGAGGGCATAAGTGGGTGGGGTGTGAAAACCTCCGAATGCATGGTTCTCAGCTCCTGCTGTGGGCAGCAAGCCAATTTTTTTTCCAAAATGTTGACCTATAAAAGAGCTTACTCGGGTGTGAAAATTATCATTGTGCGCGCGCGCCCCGGACCGCAATTATGATATTTCCTGTTTTCCCATAGGGCCCAAGGCAAATGGGGATAGCGGTTGTACGCGCTTTCTAAGGCTCTGATCGCTTTTAGATTTTGCACGCGGATAGGGCCAACAGAGGCGCAGGTATTGCCATGCGCACCCGCCCGCAACAGTGTTTCGATACCGAGTTATCGGGGTGTGGAAGTCCGCCGCCCCGAAGCTTTACGCGCTTCCGTCTCGCGAACTACTATTTTCATCATGCCCACACGGGCATCAGTTTGTAGTACGGGAGGCCGTCTACAAATGGTGAAAATTTCAAAGCGTTCCGTCGGGAAATTAAAAAGTTATGAGCATTAGAAGATCTTCCCATTAGGCCCCATTAGGCCACAGTAGCCGAACCCGCCTAAAACTTGCGCGGGTCACTTTCACGGACGGGCTCGAAACTGGTGCCAGAAGTTAGCCCCCGACCAGTGCTTCATTTTGAGGCATTGCCTAAAATTTTCCGTCCCCCGAGTGCCGAGCAATAGCCCCTGAAAGGGCTTTCGGCACAATTTTCACGCGCTTATTTGAGCCACTTGTAGCCGAAGGAATTTTGCGCAAATGACTGAGAGGTGCTCCTGGGCACTGCTCATCACTTTGCAATAGGTTCCGGGGCTTTTCGCGAAGGTCGCGTTTTCTCAAACTTTGAGGGCATTAGTGGGTGGGGTGTGAAAACCTCCGAATGCATGGTTCTCAGCTCCTGCTGTGGGCAGCAAGCCAATTTTTTTTCCAAAATGTTGACCTATAAAAGAGCTTACTCGGGTGTGAAAATTATCATTGTGCGCGCGCGCCCCGGACCGCAATTATGATATTTCCTGTTTTCCCATAGGGCCCAAGGCAAATGGGGATAGCGGTTGTACGCGCTTTCTAAGGCTCTGATCGCTTTTAGATTTTGCACGCGGATAGGGCCAACAGAGGCGCAGGTATTGCCATGCGCACCCGCCCGCAACAGTGTTTCGATACCGAGTTATCGGGGTGTGGAAGTCCGCCGCCCCGAAGCTTTACGCGCTTCCGTCTCGCGAACTACTATTTTCATCATGCCCACACGGGCATCAGTTTGTAGTACGGGAGGCCGTCTACAAATGGTGAAAATTTCAAAGCGTTCCGTCGGGAAATTAAAAAGTTATGAGCATTAGAAGATCTTCCCATTAGGCCCCATTAGGCCACAGTAGCCGAACCCGCCTAAAACTTGCGCGGGTCACTTTCACGGACGGGCTCGAAACTGGTGCCAGAAGTTAGCCCCCGACCAGTGCTTCATTGTGAGGCATTGCGTAAAATTTTCCGTCCCCCGAGTGCCGAGCAATAGCCCCTGAAAGGGCTTTCGGCACAATTTTCACGCGCTTATTTGAGCCACTTGTAGCCGAAGGAATTTTGCGCAAATGACTGAGAGGTGCTCCTGGGCACTGCTCATCACTTTGCAATAGGTTCCGGGGCTTTTCGCGAAGGTCGCGTTTTCTCAAACTTTGAGGGCATTAGTGGGTGGGGTGTGAAAACCTCCGAATGCATGGTTCTCAGCTCCTGCTGTGGGCAGCAAGCCAATTTTTTTTCCAAAATGTTGACCTATAAAAGAGCTTACTCGGGTGTGAAAATTATCATTGTGCGCGCGCGCCCCGGACCGCAATTATGATATTTCCTGTTTTCCCATAGGGCCCAAGGCAAATGGGGATAGCGGTTGTACGCGCTTTCTAAGGCTCTGATCGCTTTTAGATTTTGCACGCGGATAGGGCCAACAGAGGCGCAGGTATTGCCATGCGCACCCGCCCGCAACAGTGTTTCGATACCGAGTTATCGGGGTGTGGAAGTCCGCCGCCCCGAAGCTTTACGCGCTTCCGTCTCGCGAACTACTATTTTCATCATGCCCACACGGGCATCAGTTTGTAGTACGGGAGGCCGTCTACAAATGGTGAAAATTTCAAAGCGTTCCGTCGGGAAATTAAAAAGTTATGAGCATTAGAAGATCTTCCCATTAGGCCCCATTAGGCCACAGTAGCCGAACCCGCCTAAAACTTGCGCGGGTCACTTTCACGGACGGGCTCGAAACTGGTGCCAGAAGTTAGCCCCCGACCAGTGCTTCATTGTGAGGCATTGCGTAAAATTTTCCGTCCCCCGAGTGCCAAGCAATAGCCCCTGAAAGGGCTTTCGGCACAATTTTCACGCGCTTATTTGAGCCACTTGTAGCCGAAGGAATTTTGCGCAAATGACTGAGAGGTGCTCCTGGGCACTGCTCATCACTTTGCAATAGGTTCCGGGGCTTTTCGCGAAGGTCGCGTTTTCTCAAACTTTGAGGGCATAAGTGGGTGGGGTGTGAAAACCTCCGAATGCATGGTTCTCAGCTCCTGCTGTGGGCAGCAAGCCAATTTTTTTTCCAAAATGTTGACCTATAAAAGAGCTTACTCGGGTGTGAAAATTATCATTGTGCGCGCGCGCCCCGGACCGCAATTATGATATTTCCTGTTTTCCCATAGGGCCCAAGGCAAATGGGGATAGCGGTTGTACGCGCTTTCTAAGGCTCTGATCGCTTTTAGATTTTGCACGCGGATAGGGCCAACAGAGGCGCAGGTATTGCCATGCGCACCCGCCCGCAACAGTGTTTCGATACCGAGTTATCGGGGTGTGGAAGTCCGCCGCCCCGAAGCTTTACGCGCTTCCGTCTCGCGAACTACTATTTTCATCATGCCCACACGGGCATCAGTTTGTAGTACGGGAGGCCGTCTACAAATGGTGAAAATTTCAAAGCGTTCCGTCGGGAAATTAAAAAGTTATGAGCATTAGAAGATCTTCCCATTAGGCCCCATTAGGCCACAGTAGCCGAACCCGCCTAAAACTTGCGCGGGTCACTTTCACGGACGGGCTCGAAACTGGTGCCAGAAGTTAGCCCCCGACCAGTGCTTCATTTTGAGGCATTGCCTAAAATTTTCCGTCCCCCGAGTGCCGAGCAATAGCCCCTGAAAGGGCTTTCGGCACAATTTTCACGCGCTTATTTGAGCCACTTGTAGCCGAAGGAATTTTGCGCAAATGACTGAGAGGTGCTCCTGGGCACTGCTCATCACTTTGCAATAGGTTCCGGGGCTTTTCGCGAAGGTCGCGTTTTCTCAAACTTTGAGGGCATTAGTGGGTGGGGTGTGAAAACCTCCGAATGCATGGTTCTCAGCTCCTGCTGTGGGCAGCAAGCCAATTTTTTTTCCAAAATGTTGACCTATAAAAGAGCTTACTCGGGTGTGAAAATTATCATTGTGCGCGCGCGCCCCGGACCGCAATTATGATATTTCCTGTTTTCCCATAGGGCCCAAGGCAAATGGGGATAGCGGTTGTACGCGCTTTCTAAGGCTCTGATCGCTTTTAGATTTTGCACGCGGATAGGGCCAACAGAGGCGCAGGTATTGCCATGCGCACCCGCCCGCAACAGTGTTTCGATACCGAGTTATCGGGGTGTGGAAGTCCGCCGCCCCGAAGCTTTACGCGCTTCCGTCTCGCAAACTACTATTTTCATCATGCCCACACGGGCATCAGTTTGTAGTACGGGAGGCCGTCTACAAATGGTGAAAATTTCAAAGCGTTCCGTCGGGAAATTAAAAAGTTATGAGCATTAGAAGATCTTCCCATTAGGCCCCATTAGGCCACAGTAGCCGAACCCGCCTAAAACTTGCGCGGGTCACTTTCACGGACGGGCTCGAAACTGGTGCCAGAAGTTAGCCCCCGACCAGTGCTTCATTGTGAGGCATTGCGTAAAATTTTCCGTCCCCCGAGTGCCGAGCAATAGCCCCTGAAAGGGCTTTCGGCACAATTTTCACGCGCTTATTTGAGCCACTTGTAGCCGAAGGAATTTTGCGCAAATGACTGAGAGGTGCTCCTGGGCACTGCTCATCACTTTGCAATAGGTTCCGGGGCTTTTCGCGAAGGTCGCGTTTTCTCAAACTTTGAGGGCATTAGTGGGTGGGGTGTGAAAACCTCCGAATGCATG
This sequence comes from Loripinus fragilis, assembly GCA_964019695.1. Classification (NCBI taxonomy): domain Eukaryota; kingdom Metazoa; phylum Mollusca; class Bivalvia; order Lucinida; family Lucinidae; genus Loripinus; species Loripinus fragilis. Next base: position 1,231,330 of record CAXHUL010000646.1, read on the forward strand.
GTTCTCAGCTCCTGCTGTGGGCAGCAAGCCAATTTTTTTTCCAAAATGTTGACCTATAAAAGAGCTTACTCGGGTGTGAAAATTATCATTGTGCGCGCGCGCCCCGGACCGCAATTATGATATTTCCTGTTTTCCCATAGGGCCCAAGGCAAATGGGGATAGCGGTTGTACGCGCTTTCTAAGGCTCTGATCGCTTTTAGATTTTGCACGCGGATAGGGCCAACAGAGGCGCAGGTATTGCCATGCGCACCCGCCCGCAACAGTGTTTCGATACCGAGTTATCGGGGTGTGGAAGTCCGCCGCCCCGAAGCTTTACGCGCTTCCGTCTCGCGAACTACTATTTTCATCATGCCCACACGGGCATCAGTTTGTAGTACGGGAGGCCGTCTACAAATGGTGAAAATTTCAAAGCGTTCCGTCGGGAAATTAAAAAGTTATGAGCATTAGAAGATCTTCCCATTAGGCCCCATTAGGCCACAGTAGCCGAACCCGCCTAAAACTTGCGCGGGTCACTTTCACGGACGGGCTCGAAACTGGTGCCAGAAGTTAGCCCCCGACCAGTGCTTCATTGTGAGGCATTGCGTAAAATTTTCCGTCCCCCGAGTGCCGAGCAATAGCCCCTGAAAGGGCTTTCGGCACAATTTTCACGCGCTTATTTGAGCCACTTGTAGCCGAAGGAATTTTGCGCAAATGACTGAGAGGTGCTCCTGGGCACTGCTCATCACTTTGCAATAGGTTCCGGGGCTTTTCGCGAAGGTCGCGTTTTCTCAAACTTTGAGGGCATTAGTGGGTGGGGTGTGAAAACCTCCGAATGCATGGTTCTCAGCTCCTGCTGTGGGCAGCAAGCCAATTTTTTTTCCAAAATGTTGACCTATAAAAGAGCTTACTCGGGTGTGAAAATTATCATTGTGCGCGCGCGCCCCGGACCGCAATTATGATATTTCCTGTTTTCCCATAGGGCCCAAGGCAAATGGGGATAGCGGTTGTACGCGCTTTCTAAGGCTCTGATCGCTTTTAGATTTTGCACGCGGATAGGGCCAACAGAGGCGCAGGTATTGCCATGCGCACCCGCCCGCAACAGTGTTTCAATACCGAGTTATCGGGGTGTGAAAGTCCGCCGCCCCGAAGCTTTACGCGCTTCCGTCTCGCGAACTACTATTTTTATCATGCCCACACGGGCATCAGTTTGTAGTACGGGAGGCCGTCTACAAATGGTGAAAATTTCAAAGCGTTCCGTCGGGAAATTAAAAAGTTATGAGCATTAGAAGATCTTCCCATTAGGCCCCATTAGGCCACAGTAGCCGAACCTGCCTAAAACTTGCGCGGGTCACTTTCACGGACGGGCTCGAAACTGGTGCCAGAAGTTAGCCCCCGACCAGTGCTTCATTGTGAGGCATTGCGTAAAATTTTCCGTCCCCCGAGTGCCGAGCAATAGCCCCTGAAAGGGCTTTCGGCACAATTTTCACGCGCTTATTTGAGCCACTTGTAGCCGAAGGAATTTTGCGCAAATGACTGAGAGGTGCTCCTGGGCACTGCTCATCACTTTGCAATAGGTTCCGGGGCTTTTCGCGAAGGTCGCGTTTTCTCAAACTTTGAGGGCATTAGTGGGTGGGGTGTGAAAACCTCCGAATGCATGGTTCTCAGCTCCTGCTGTGGGCAGCAAGCCAATTTTTTTTCCAAAATGTTGACCTATAAAAGAGCTTACTCGGGTGTGAAAATTATCATTGTGCGCGCGCGCCCCGGACCGCAATTATGATATTTCCTGTTTTCCCATAGGGCCCAAGGCAAATGGGGATAGCGGTTGTACGCGCTTTCTAAGGCTCTGATCGCTTTTAGATTTTGCACGCGGATAGGGCCAACAGAGGCGCAGGTATTGCCATGCGCACCCGCCCGCAACAGTGTTTCGATACCGAGTTATCGGGGTGTGGAAGTCCGCCGCCCCGAAGCTTTACGCGCTTCCGTCTCGCGAACTACTATTTTCATCATGCCCACACGGGCATCAGTTTGTAGTACGGGAGGCCGTCTACAAATGGTGAAAATTTCAAAGCGTTCCGTCGGGAAATTAAAAAGTTATGAGCATTAGAAGATCTTCCCATTAGGCCCCATTAGGCCACAGTAGCCGAACCCGCCTAAAACTTGCGCGGGTCACTTTCACGGACGGGCTCGAAACTGGTGCCAGAAGTTAGCCCCCGACCAGTGCTTCATTGTGAGGCATTGCGTAAAATTTTCCGTCCCCCGAGTGCCGAGCAATAGCCCCTGAAAGGGCTTTCGGCACAATTTTCACGCGCTTATTTGAGCCACTTGTAGCCGAAGGAATTTTGCGCAAATGACTGAGAGGTGCTCCTGGGCACTGCTCATCACTTTGCAATAGGTTCCGGGGCTTTTCGCGAAGGTCGCGTTTTCTCAAACTTTGAGGGCATTAGTGGGTGGGGTGTGAAAACCTCCGAATGCATGGTTCTCAGCTCCTGCTGTGGGCAGCAAGCCAATTTTTTTTCCAAAATGTTGACCTATAAAAGAGCTTACTCGGGTGTGAAAATTATCATTGTGCGCGCGCGCCCCGGACCGCAATTATGATATTTCCTGTTTTCCCATAGGGCCCAAGGCAAATGGGGATAGCGGTTGTACGCGCTTTCTAAGGCTCTGATCGCTTTTAGATTTTGCACGCGGATAGGGCCAACAGAGGCGCAGGTATTGCCATGCGCACCCGCCCGCAACAGTGTTTCGATACCGAGTTATCGGGGTGTGGAAGTCCGCCGCCCCGAAGCTTTACGCGCTTCCGTCTCGCGAACTACTATTTTCATCATGCCCACACGGGCATCAGTTTGTAGTACGGGAGGCCGTCTACAAATGGTGAAAATTTCAAAGCGTTCCGTCGGGAAATTAAAAAGTTATGAGCATTAGAAGATCTTCCCATTAGGCCCCATTAGGCCACAGTAGCCGAACCCGCCTAAAACTTGCGCGGGTCACTTTCACGGACGGGCTCGAAACTGGTGCCAGAAGTTAGCCCCCGACCAGTGCTTCATTGTGAGGCATTGCGTAAAATTTTCCGTCCCCCGAGTGCCGAGCAATAGCCCCTGAAAGGGCTTTCGGCACAATTTTCACGCGCTTATTTGAGCCACTTGTAGCCGAAGGAATTTTGCGCAAATGACTGAGAGGTGCTCCTGGGCACTGCTCATCACTTTGCAATAGGTTCCGGGGCTTTTCGCGAAGGTCGCGTTTTCTCAAACTTTGAGGGCATTAGTGGGTGGGGTGTGAAAACCTCCGAATGCATGGTTCTCAGCTCCTGCTGTGGGCAGCAAGCCAATTTTTTTTCCAAAATGTTGACCTATAAAAGAGCTTACTCGGGTGTGAAAATTATCATTGTGCGCGCGCGCCCCGGACCGCAATTATGATATTTCCTGTTTTCCCATAGGGCCCAAGGCAAATGGGGATAGCGGTTGTACGCGCTTTCTAAGGCTCTGATCGCTTTTAGATTTTGCACGCGGATAGGGCCAACAGAGGCGCAGGTATTGCCATGCGCACCCGCCCGCAACAGTGTTTCGATACCGAGTTATCGGGGTGTGGAAGTCCGCCGCCCCGAAGCTTTACGCGCTTCCGTCTCGCGAACTACTATTTTCATCATGCCCACACGGGCATCAGTTTGTAGTACGGGAGGCCGTCTACAAATGGTGAAAATTTCAAAGCGTTCCGTCGGGAAATTAAAAAGTTATGAGCATTAGAAGATCTTCCCATTAGGCCCCATTAGGCCACAGTAGCCGAACCCGCCTAAAACTTGCGCGGGTCACTTTCACGGACGGGCTCGAAACTGGTGCCAGAAGTTAGCCCCCGACCAGTGCTTCATTGTGAGGCATTGCGTAAAATTTTCCGTCCCCCGAGTGCCGAGCAATAGCCCCTGAAAGGGCTTTTGGCACAATTTTCACGCGCTTATTTGAGCCACTTGTAGCCGAAGGAATTTTGCGCAAATGACTGAGAGGTGCTCCTGGGCACTGCTCATCACTTTGCAATAGGTTCCGGGGCTTTTCACGAAGGTCGCGTTTTCTCAAACTTTGAGGGCATTAGTGGGTGGGGTGTGAAAACCTCCGAATGCATGGTTCTCAGCTCCTGCTGTGGGCAGCAAGCCAATTTTTTTTCCAAAATGTTGACCTATAAAAGAGCTTACTCGGGTGTGAAAATTATCATTGTGCGCGCGCGCCCCGGACCGCAATTATGATATTTCCTGTTTTCCCATAGGGCCCAAGGCAAATGGGGATAGCGGTTGTACGCGCTTTCTAAGGCTCTGATCGCTTTTAGATTTTGCACGCGGATAGGGCCAACAGAGGCGCAGGTATTGCCATGCGCACCCGCCCGCAACAGTGTTTCGATACCGAGTTATCGGGGTGTGGAAGTCCGCCGCCCCGAAGCTTTACGCGCTTCCGTATCGTGAACTACTATTTTCATCATGCCCACACGGGCATCAGTTTGTAGTACGGGAGGCCGTCTACAAATGGTGAAAATTTCAAAGCGTTCCGTCGGGAAATTAAAAAGTTATGAGCATTAGAAGATCTTCCCATTAGGCCCCATTAGGCCACAGTAGCCGAACCCGCCTAAAACTTGCGCGGGTCACTTTCACGGACGGGCTCGAAACTGGTGCCAGAAGTTAGCCCCCGACCAGTGCTTCATTGTGAGGCATTGCGTAAAATTTTCCGTCCCCCGAGTGCCGAGCAATAGCCCCTGAAAGGGCTTTCGGCACAATTTTCACGCGCTTATTTGAGCCACTTGTAGCCGAAGGAATTTTGCGCAAATGACTGAGAGGTGCTCCTGGGCACTGCTCATCACTTTGCAATAGGTTCCGGGGCTTTTCGCGAAGGTCGCGTTTTCTCAAACTTTGAGGGCATTAGTGGGTGGGGTGTGAAAACCTCCGAATGCATGGTTCTCAGCTCCTGCTGTGGGCAGCAAGCCAATTTTTTTTCCAAAATGTTGACCTATAAAAGAGCTTACTCGGGTGTGAAAATTATCATTGTGCGCGCGCGCCCCGGACCGCAATTATGATATTTCCTGTTTTCCCATAGGGCCCAAGGCAAATGGGGATAGCGGTTGTACGCGCTTTCTAAGGCTCTGATCGCTTTTAGATTTTGCACGCGGATAGGGCCAACAGAGGTGCAGGTATTGCCATGCGCACCCGCCCGCAACAGTGTTTCGATACAGAGTTATCGGGGTGTGGAAGTCCGCCGCCCCGAAGCTTTACGCGCTTCCGTCTCGCGAACTACTATTTTCATCATGCCCACACGGGCATCAGTTTGTAGTACGGGAGGCCGTCTACAAATGGTGAAAATTTCAAAGCGTTCCGTCGGGAAATTAAAAAGTTATGAGCATTAGAAGATCTTCCCATTAGGCCCCATTAGGCCACAGTAGCCGAACCCGCCTAAAACTTGCGCGGGTCACTTTCACGGACGGGCTCGAAACTGGTGCCAGAAGTTAGCCCCCGACCAGTGCTTCATTGTGAGGCATTGCGTAAAATTTTCCGTCCCCCGAGTGCCGAGCAATAGCCCCTGAAAGGGCTTTCGGCACAATTTTCACGCGCTTATTTGAGCCACTTGTAGCCGAAGGAATTTTGCGCAAATGACTGAGAGGTGCTCCTGGGCACTGCTCATCACTTTGCAATAGGTTCCGGGGCTTTTCGCGAAGGTCGCGTTTTCTCAAACTTTGAGGGCATTAGTGGGTGGGGTGTGAAAACCTCCGAATGCATGGTTCTCAGCTCCTGCTGTGGGCAGCAAGCCAATTTTTTTTCCAAAATGTTGACCTATAAAAGAGCTTACTCGGGTGTGAAAATTATCATTGTGCGCGCGCGCCCCGGACCGCAATTATGATATTTCCTGTTTTCCCATAGGGCCCAAGGCAAATGGGGATAGCGGTTGTACGCGCTTTCTAAGGCTCTGATCGCTTTTAGATTTTGCACGCGGATAGGGCCAACAGAGGCGCAGGTATTGCCATGCGCACCCGCCCGCAACAGTGTTTCGATACCGAGTTATCGGGGTGTGGAAGTCCGCCGCCCCGAAGCTTTACGCGCTTCCGTCTCGCGAACTACTATTTTCATCATGCCCACACGGGCATCAGTTTGTAGTACGGGAGGCCGTCTACAAATGGTGAAAATTTCAAAGCGTTCCGTCGGGAAATTAAAAAGTTATGAGCATTAGAAGATCTTCCCATTAGGCCCCATTAGGCCACAGTAGCCGAACCCGCCTAAAACTTGCGCGGGTCACTTTCACGGACGGGCTCGAAACTGGTGCCAGAAGTTAGCCCCCGACCAGTGCTTCATTGTGAGGCATTGCGTAAAATTTTCCGTCCCCCGAGTGCCGAGCAATAGCCCCTGAAAGGGCTTTCGGCACAATTTTCACGCGCTTATTTGAGCAACTTGTAGCCGAAGGAATTTTGCGCAAATGACTGAGAGGTGCTCCTGGGCACTGCTCATCACTTTGCAATAGGTTCCGGGGCTTTTCGCGAAGGTCGCGTTTTCTCAAACTTTGAGGGCATTAGTGGGTGGGGTGTGAAAACCTCCGAATGCATGGTTCTCAGCTCCTGCTGTGGGCAGCAAGCCAATTTTTTTTCCAAAATGTTGACCTATAAAAGAGCTTACTCGGGTGTGAAAATTATCATTGTGCGCGCGCGCCCCGGACCGCAATTATGATATTTCCTGTTTTCCCATAGGGCCCAAGGCAAATGGGGATAGCGGTTGTACGCGCTTTCTAAGGCTCTGATCGCTTTTAGATTTTGCACGCGGATAGGGCCAACAGAGGCGCAGGTATTGCCATGCGCACCCGCCCGCAACAGTGTTTCGATACCGAGTTATCGGGGTGTGGAAGTCCGCCGCCCCGAAGCTTTACGCGCTTCCGTCTCGCGAACTACTATTTTCATCATGCCCACACGGGCATCAGTTTGTAGTACGGGAGGCCGTCTACAAATGGTGAAAATTTCAAAGCGTTCCGTCGGGAAATTAAAAAGTTATGAGCATTAGAAGATCTTCCCATTAGGCCCCATTAGGCCACAGTAGCCGAACCCGCCTAAAACTTGCGCGGGTCACTTTCACGGACGGGCTCGAAACTGGTGCCAGAAGTTAGCCCCCGACCAGTGCTTCATTGTGAGGCATTGCGTAAAATTTTCCGTCCCCTGAGTGCCGAGCAATAGCCCCTGAAAGGGCTTTCGGCACAATTTTCACGCGCTTATTTGAGCCACTTGTAGCCGAAGGAATTTTGCGCAAATGACTGAGAGGTGCTCCTGGGCACTGCTCATCACTTTGCAATAGGTTCCGGGGCTTTTCGCGAAGGTCGCGTTTTCTCAAACTTTGAGGGCATTAGTGGGTGGGGTGTGAAAACCTCCGAATGCATGGTTCTCAGCTCCTGCTGTGGGCAGCAAGCCAATTTTTTTTCCAAAATGTTGACCTATAAAAGAGCTTACTCGGGTGTGAAAATTATCATTGTGCGCGCGCGCCCCGGACCGCAATTATGATATTTCCTGTTTTCCCATAGGGCCCAAGGCAAATGGGGATAGCGGTTGTACGCGCTTTCTAAGGCTCTGATCGCTTTTAGATTTTGCACGCGGATAGGGCCAACAGAGGCGCAGGTATTGCCATGCGCACCCGCCCGCAACAGTGTTTCGATACCGAGTTATCGGGGTGTGGAAGTCCGCCGCCCCGAAGCTTTACGCGCTTCCGTCTCGCGAACTACTATTTTCATCATGCCCACACGGGCATCAGTTTGTAGTACGGGAGGCCGTCTACAAATGGTGAAAATTTCAAAGCGTTCCGTCGGGAAATTAAAAAGTTATGAGCATTAGAAGATCTTCCCATTAGGCCCCATTAGGCCACAGTAGCCGAACCCGCCTAAAACTTGCGCGGGTCACTTTCACGGACGGGCTCGAAACTGGTGCCAGAAGTTAGCCCCCGACCAGTGCTTCATTGTGAGGCATTGCGTAAAATTTTCCGTCCCCCGAGTGCCGAGCAATAGCCCCTGAAAGGGCTTTCGGCACAATTTTCACGCGCTTATTTGAGCCACTTGTAGCCGAAGGAATTTTGCGCAAATGACTGAGAGGTGCTCCTGGGCACTGCTCATCACTTTGCAATAGGTTCCGGGGCTTTTCGCGAAGGTCGCGTTTTCTCAAACTTTGAGGGCATTAGTGGGTGGGGTGTGAAAACCTCCGAATGCATGGTTCTCAGCTCCTGCTGTGGGCAGCAAGCCAATTTTTTTTCCAAAATGTTGACCTATAAAAGAGCTTACTCGGGTGTGAAAATTATCATTGTGCGCGCGCGCCCCGGACCGCAATTATGATATTTCCTGTTTTCCCATAGGGCCCAAGGCAAATGGGGATAGCGGTTGTACACGCTTTCTAAGGCTCTGATCGCTTTTAGATTTTGCACGCGGATAGGGCCAACAGAGGCGCAGGTATTGCCATGCGCACCCGCCCGCAACAGTGTTTCGATACCGAGTTATCGGGGTGTGGAAGTCCGCCGCCCCGAAGCTTTACGCGCTTCCGTCTCGCGAACTACTATTTTCATCATGCCCACACGGGCATCAGTTTGTAGTACGGGAGGCCGTCTACAAATGGTGAAAATTTCAAAGCGTTCCGTCGGGAAATTAAAAAGTTATGAGCATAAGAAGATCTTCCCATTAGGCCCCATTAGGCCACAGTAGCCGAACCCGCCTAAAACTTGCGCGGGTCACTTTCACGGACGGGCTCGAAACTGGTGCCAGAAGTTAGCCCCCGACCAGTGCTTCATTGTGAGGCATTGCGTAAAATTTTCCGTCCCCCGAGTGCCGAGCAATAGCCCCTGAAAGGGCTTTCGGCACAATTTTCACGCGCTTATTTGAGCCACTTGTAGCCGAAGGAATTTTGCGCAAATGACTGAGAGGTGCTCCTGGGCACTGCTCATCACTTTGCAATAGGTTCCGGGGCTTTTCGCGAAGGTCGCGTTTTCTCAAACTTTGAGGGCATTAGTGGGTGGGGTGTGAAAACCTCCGAATGCATGGTTCTCAGCTCCTGCTGTGGGCAGCAAGCCAATTTTTTTTCCAAAATGTTAACCTATAAAAGAGCTTACTCGGGTGTGAAAATTATCATTGTGCGCGCGCGCCCCGGACCGCAATTATGATATTTCCTGTTTTCCCATAGGGCCCAAGGCAAATGGGGATAGCGGTTGTACGCGCTTTCTAAGGCTCTGATCGCTTTTAGATTTTGCACGCGGATAGGGCCAACAGAGGCGCAGGTATTGCCATGCGCACCCGCCCGCAACAGTGTTTCGATACCGAGTTATCGGGGTGTGGAAGTCCGCCGCCCCGAAGCTTTACGCGCTTCCGTCTCGCGAACTACTATTTTCATCATGCCCACACGGGCATCAGTTTGTAGTACGGGAGGCCGTCTACAAATGGTGAAAATTTTAAAGCGTTCCGTCGGGAAATTAAAAAGTTATGAGCATTAGAAGATCTTCCCATTAGGCCCCATTAGGCCACAGTAGCCGAACCCGCCTAAAACTTGCGCGGGTCACTTTCACGGACGGGCTCGAAACTGGTGCCAGAAGTTAGCCCCCGACCAGTGCTTCATTGTGAGGCATTGCGTAAAATTTTCCGTCCCCCGAGTGCCGAGCAATAGCCCCTGAAAGGGCTTTCGGCACAATTTTCACGCGCTTATTTGAGCCACTTGTAGCCGAAGGAATTTTGCGCAAATGACTGAGAGGTGCTCCTGGGCACTGCTCATCACTTTGCAATAGGTTCCGGGGCTTTTCGCGAAGGTCGCGTTTTCTCAAACTTTGAGGGCATTAGTGGGTGGGGTGTGAAAACCTCCGAATGCATGGTTCTCAGCTCCTGCTGTGGGCAGCAAGCCAATTTTTTTTCCAAAATGTTGACCTATAAAAGAGCTTACTCGGGTGTGAAAATTATCATTGTGCGCGCGCGCCCCGGACCGCAATTATGATATTTCCTGTTTTCCCATAGGGCCCAAGGCAAATGGGGATAGCGGTTGTACGCGCTTTCTAAGGCTCTGATCGCTTTTAGATTTTGCACGCGGATAGGGCCAACAGAGGCGCAGGTATTGCCATGCGCACCCGCCCGCAACAGTGTTTCGATACCGAGTTATCGGGGTGTGGAAGTCCGCCGCCCCGAAGCTTTACGCGCTTCCGTCTCGCGAACTACTATTTTCATCATGCCCACACGGGCATCAGTTTGTAGTACGGGAGGCCGTCTACAAATGGTGAAAATTTCAAAGCGTTCCATCGGGAAATTAAAAAGTTATGAGCATTAGAAGATCTTCCCATTAGGCCCCATTAGGCCACAGTAGCCGAACCCGCCTAAAACTTGCGCGGGTCACTTTCACGGACGGGCTCGAAACTGGTGCCAGAAGTTAGCCCCCGACCAGTGCTTCATTGTGAGGCATTGCGTAAAATTTTCCCTCCCCCGAGTGCCGAGCAATAGCCCCTGAAAGGGCTTTCGGCACAATTTTCACGCGCTTATTTGAGCCACTTGTAGCCGAAGGAATTTTGCGCAAATGACTGAGAGGTGCTCCTGGGCACTGCTCATCACTTTGCAATAGGTTCCGGGGCTTTTCGCGAAGGTCGCGTTTTCTCAAACTTTGAGGGCATTAGTGGGTGGGGTGTGAAAACCTCCGAATGCATGGTTCTCAGCTCCTGCTGTGGGCAGCAAGCCAATTTTTTTTCCAAAATGTTGACCTATAAAAGAGCTTACTCGGGTGTGAAAATTATCATTGTGCGCGCGCGCCCCGGACCGCAATTATGATATTTCCTGTTTTCCCATAGGGCCCAAGGCAAATGGGGATAGCGGTTGTACGCGCTTTCTAAGGCTCTGATCGCTTTTAGATTTTGCACGCGGATAGGGCCAACAGAGGCGCAGGTATTGCCATGCGCACCCGCCCGCAACAGTGTTTCGATACCGAGTTATCGGGGTGTGGAAGTCCGCCGCCCCGAAGCTTTACGCGCTTCCGTCTCGCGAACTACTATTTTCATCATGCCCACACGGGCATCAGTTTGTAGTACGGGAGGCCGTCTACAAATGGTGAAAATTTCAAAGCGTTCCGTCGGGAAATTAAAAAGTTATGAGCATTAGAAGATCTTCCCATTAGGCCCCATTAGGCCACAGTAGCCGAACCCGCCTAAAACTTGCGCGGGTCACTTTCACGGACGGGCTCGAAACTGGTGCCAGAAGTTAGCCCCCGACCAGTGCTTCATTGTGAGGCATTGCGTAAAATTTTCCGTCCCCCGAGTGCCGAGCAATAGCCCCTGAAAGGGCTTTCGGCACAATTTTCACGCGCTTATTTGAGCCACTTGTAGCCGAAGGAATTTTGCGCAAATGACTGAGAGGTGCTCCTGGGCACTGCTCATCACTTTGCAATAGGTTCCGGGGCTTTTCGCGAAGGTCGCGTTTTCTCAAACTTTGAGGGCATTAGTGGGTGGGGTGTGAAAACCTCCGAATGCATGGTTCTCAGCTCCTGCTGTGGGCAGCAAGCCAATTTTTTTTCCAAAATGTTAACCTATAAAAGAGCTTACTCGGGTGTGAAAATTATCATTGTGCGCGCGCGCCCCGGACCGCAATTATGATATTTCCTGTTTTCCCATAGGGCCCAAGGCAAATGGGGATAGCGGTTGTACGCGCTTTCTAAGGCTCTGATCGCTTTTAGATTTTGCACGCGGATAGGGCCAACAGAGGCGCAGGTATTGCCATGCGCACCCGCCCGCAACAGTGTTTCGATACCGAGTTATCGGGGTGTGGAAGTCCGCCGCCCCGAAGCTTTACGCGCTTCCGTCTCGCGAACTACTATTTTCATCATGCCCACACGGGCATCAGTTTGTAGTACGGGAGGCCGTCTACAAATGGTGAAAATTTCAAAGCGTTCCGTCGGGAAATTAAAAAGTTATGAGCATTAGAAGATCTTCCCATTAGGCCCCATTAGGCCACAGTAGCCGAACCCGCCTAAAACTTGCGCGGGTCACTTTCACGGACGGGCTCGAAACTGGTGCCAGAAGTTAGCCCCCGACCAGTGCTTCATTGTGAGGCATTGCGTAAAATTTTCCGTCCCCCGAGTGCCGAGCAATAGCCCCTGAAAGGGCTTTCGGCACAATTTTCACGCGCTTATTTGAGCCACTTGTAGCCGAAGGAATTTTGCGCAAATGACTGAGAGGTGCTCCTGGGCACTGCTCATCACTTTGCAATAGGTTCCGGGGCTTTTCGCGAAGGTCGCGTTTTCTCAAACTTTGAGGGCATTAGTGGGTGGGGTGTGAAAACCTCCGAATGCATGGTTCTCAGCTCCTGCTGTGGGCAGCAAGCCAATTTTTTTTCCAAAATGTTGACCTATAAAAGAGCTTACTCGGGTGTGAAAATTATCATTGTGCGCGCGCGCCCCGGACCGCAATTATGATATTTCCTGTTTTCCCATAGGGCCCAAGGCAAATGGGGATAGCGGTTGTACGCGCTTTCTAAGGCTCTGATCGCTTTTAGATTTTGCACGCGGATAGGGCCAACAGAGGCGCAGGTATTGCCATGCGCACCCGCCCGCAACAGTGTTTCGATACCGAGTTATCGGGGTGTGGAAGTCCGCCGCCCCGAAGCTTTACGCGCTTCCGTCTCGCGAACTACTATTTTCATCATGCCCACACGGGCATCAGTTTGTAGTACGGGAGGCCGTCTACAAATGGTGAAAATTTCAAAGCGTTCCATCGGGAAATTAAAAAGTTATGAGCATTAGAAGATCTTCCCATTAGGCCCCATTAGGCCACAGTAGCCGAACCCGCCTAAAACTTGCGCGGGTCACTTTCACGGACGGGCTCGAAACTGGTGCCAGAAGTTAGCCCCCGACCAGTGCTTCATTGTGAGGCATTGCGTAAAATTTTCCCTCCCCCGAGTGCCGAGCAATAGCCCCTGAAAGGGCTTTCGGCACAATTTTCACGCGCTTATTTGAGCCACTTGTAGCCGAAGGAATTTTGCGCAAATGACTGAGAGGTGCTCCTGGGCACTGCTCATCACTTTGCAATAGGTTCCGGGGCTTTTCGCGAAGGTCGCGTTTTCTCAAACTTTGAGGGCATTAGTGGGTGGGGTGTGAAAACCTCCGAATGCATGGTTCTCAGCTCCTGCTGTGGGCAGCAAGCCAATTTTTTTTCCAAAATGTTGACCTATAAAAGAGCTTACTCGGGTGTGAAAATTATCATTGTGCGCGCGCGCCCCGGACCGCAATTATGATATTTCCTGTTTTCCCATAGGGCCCAAGGCAAATGGGGATAGCGGTTGTACGCGCTTTCTAAGGCTCTGATCGCTTTTAGATTTTGCACGCGGATAGGGCCAACAGAGGCGCAGGTATTGCCATGCGCACCCGCCCGCAACAGTGTTTCGATACCGAGTTATCGGGGTGTGGAAGTCCGCCGCCCCGAAGCTTTACGCGCTTCCGTCTCGCGAACTACTATTTTCATCATGCCCACACGGGCATCAGTTTGTAGTACGGGAGGCCGTCTACAAATGGTGAAAATTTCAAAGCGTTCCGTCGGGAAATTAAAAAGTTATGAGCATTAGAAGATCTTCCCATTAGGCCCCATTAGGCCACAGTAGCCGAACCCGCCTAAAACTTGCGCGGGTCACTTTCACGGACGGGCTCGAAACTGGTGCCAGAAGTTAGCCCCCGACCAGTGCTTCATTGTGAGGCATTGCGTAAAATTTTCCGTCCCCCGAGTGCCGAGCAATAGCCCCTGAAAGGGCTTTCGGCACAATTTTCACGCGCTTATTTGAGCCACTTGTAGCCGAAGGAATTTTGCGCAAATGACTGAGAGGTGCTCCTGGGCACTGCTCATCACTTTGCAATAGGTTCCGGGGCTTTTCGCGAAGGTCGCGTTTTCTCAAACTTTGAGGGCATTAGTGGGTGGGGTGTGAAAACCTCCGAATGCATGGTTCTCAGCTCCTGCTGTGGGCAGCAAGCCAATTTTTTTTCCAAAATGTTGACCTATAAAAGAGCTTACTCGGGTGTGAAAATTATCATTGTGCGCGCGCGCCCCGGACCGCAATTATGATATTTCCTGTTTTCCCATAGGGTCCAAGGCAAATGGGGATAGCGGTTGTACGCGCTTTCTAAGGCTCTGATCGCTTTTAGATTTTGCACGCGGATAGGGCCAACAGAGGCGCAGGTATTGCCATGCGCACCCGCCCGCAACAGTGTTTCGATACCGAGTTATCGGGGTGTGGAAGTCCGCCGCCCCGAAGCTTTACGCGCTTCCGTCTCGCGAACTACTATTTTCATCATGCCCACACGGGCATCAGTTTGTAGTACGGGAGGCCGTCTACAAATGGTGAAAATTTCAAAGCGTTCCGTCGGGAAATTAAAAAGTTATGAGCATTAGAAGATCTTCCCATTAGGCCCCATTAGGCCACAGTAGCCGAACCCGCCTAAAACTTGCGCGGGTCACTTTCACGGACGGGCTCGAAACTGGTGCCAGAAGTTAGCCCCCGACCAGTGCTTCATTGTGAGGCATTGCGTAAAATTTTCCGTCCCCCGAGTGCCGAGCAATAGCCCCTGAAAGGGCTTTCGGCACAATTTTCACGCGCTTATTTGAGCCACTTGTAGCCGAAGGAATTTTGCGCAAATGACTGAGAGGTGCTCCTGGGCACTGCTCATCACTTTGCAATAGGTTCCGGGGCTTTTCGCGAAGGTCGCGTTTTCTCAAACTTTGAGGGCATTAGTGGGTGGGGTGTGAAAACGTCCGAATGCATGGTTCTCAGCTCCTGCTGTGGGCAGCAAGCCAATTTTTTTTCCAAAATGTTGACCTATAAAAGAGCTTACTCGGGTGTGAAAATTATCATTGTGCGCGCGCGCCCCGGACCGCAATTATGATATTTCCTGTTTTCCCATAGGGCCCAAGGCAAATGGGGATAGCGGTTGTACGCGCTTTCTAAGGCTCTGATCGCTTTTAGATTTTGCACGCGGATAGGGCCAACAGAGGCGCAGGTATTGCCATGCGCACCCGCCCGCAACAGTGTTTCGATACCGAGTTATCGGGGTGTGGAAGTCCGCCGCCCCGAAGCTTTACGCGCTTCCGTCTCGCGAACTACTATTTTCATCATGCCCACACGGGCATCAGTTTGTAGTACGGGAGGCCGTCTACAAATGGTGAAAATTTCAAAGCGTTCCGTCGGGAAATTAAAAAGTTATGAGCATTAGAAGATCTTCCCATTAGGCCCCATTAGGCCACAGTAGCCGAACCCGCCTAAAACTTGCGCGGGTCACTTTCACGGACGGGCTCGAAACTGGTGCCAGAAGTTAGCCCCCGACCAGTGCTTCATTGTGAGGCATTGCGTAAAATTTTCCGTCCCCCGAGTGCCGAGCAATAGCCCCTGAAAGGGCTTTCGGCACAATTTTCACGCGCTTATTTGAGCCACTTGTAGCCGAAGGAATTTTGCGCAAATGACTGAGAGGTGCTCCTGGGCACTGCTCATCACTTTGCAATAGGTTCCGGGGCTTTTCGCGAAGGTCGCGTTTTCTCAAACTTTGAGGGCATTAGTGGGTGGGGTGTGAAAACCTCCGAATGCATGGTTCTCAGCTCCTGCTGTGGGCAGCAAGCCAATTTTTTTTCCAAAATGTTGACCTATAAAAGAGCTTACTCGGGTGTGAAAATTATCATTGTGCGCGCGCGCCCCGGACCGCAATTATGATATTTCCTGTTTTCCCATAGGGCCCAAGGCAAATGGGGATAGCGGTTGTACGCGCTTTCTAAGGCTCTGATCGCTTTTAGATTTTGCACGCGGATAGGGCCAACAGAGGCGCAGGTATTGCCATGCGCACCCGCCCGCAACAGTGTTTCGATACCGAGTTATCGGGGTGTGGAAGTCCGCCGCCCCGAAGCTTTACGCGCTTCCGTCTCGCGAACTACTATTTTCATCATGCCCACACGGGCATCAGTTTGTAGTACGGGAGGCCGTCTACAAATGGTGAAAATTTCAAAGCGTTCCGTCGGGAAATTAAAAAGTTATGAGCATTAGAAGATCTTCCCATTAGGCCCCATTAGGCCACAGTAGCCGAACCCGCCTAAAACTTGCGCTGGTCACTTTCACGGACGGGCTCGAAACTGGTGCCAGAAGTTAGCCCCCGACCAGTGCTTCATTGTGAGGCATTGCGTAAAATTTTCCGTCCCCCGAGTGCCGAGCAATAGCCCCTGAAAGGGCTTTCGGCACAATTTTCACGCGCTTATTTGAGCCACTTGTAGCCGAAGGAATTTTGCGCAAATGACTGAGAGGTGCTCCTGGGCACTGCTCATCACTTTGCAATAGGTTCCGGGGCTTTTCGGGAAGGTCGCGTTTTCTCAAACTTTGAGGGCATTAGTGGGTGGGGTGTGAAAACCTCCGAATGCATGGTTCTCAGCTCCTGCTGTGGGCAGCAAGCCAATTTTTTTTCCAAAATGTTGAGCTATAAAAGAGCTTACTCGGGTGTGAAAATTATCATTGTGCGCGCGCGCCCCGGACCGCAATTATGATATTTCCTGTTTTCCCATAGGGCCCAAGGCAAATGGGGATAGCGGTTGTACGCGCTTTCTAAGGCTCTGATCGCTTTTAGATTTTGCACGCGGATAGGGCCAACAGAGGCGCAGGTATTGCCATGCGCACCCGCCCGCAACAGTGTTTCGATACCGAGTTATCGGGGTGTGGAAGTCCGCCGCCCCGAAGCTTTACGCGCTTCCGTCTCGCGAACTACTATTTTCATCATGCCCACACGGGCATCAGTTTGTAGTACGGGAGGCCGTCTACAAATGGTGAAAATTTCAAAGCGTTCCGTCGGGAAATTAAAAAGTTATGAGCATTAGAAGATCTTCCCATTAGGCCCCATTAGGCCACAGTAGCCGAACCCGCCTAAAACTTGCGCGGGTCACTTTCACGGACGGGCTCGAAACTGGTGCCAGAAGTTAGCCCCCGACCAGTGCTTCATTGTGAGGCATTGCGTAAAATTTTCCGTCCCCCGAGTGCCGAGCAATAGCCCCTGAAAGGGCTTTCGGCACAATTTTCACGCGCTTATTTGAGCCACTTGTAGCCGAAGGAATTTTGCGCAAATGACTGAGAGGTGCTCCTGGGCACTGCTCATCACTTTGCAATAGGTTCCGGGGCTTTTCGCGAAGGTCGCGTTTTCTCAAACTTTGAGGGCATTAGTGGGTGGGGTGTGAAAACCTCCGAATGCATGGTTCTCAGCTCCTGCTGTGGGCAGCAAGCCAATTTTTTTTCCAAAATGTTGACCTATAAAAGAGCTTACTCGGGTGTGAAAATTATCATTGTGCGCGCGCGCCCCGGACCGCAATTATGATATTTCCTGTTTTCCCATAGGGCCCAAGGCAAATGGGGATAGCGGTTGTACGCGCTTTCTAAGGCTCTGATCGCTTTTAGATTTTGCACGCGGATAGGGCCAACAGAGGCGCAGGTATTGCCATGCGCACCCGCCCGCAACAGTGTTTCGATACCGAGTTATCGGGGTGTGGAAGTCCGCCGCCCCGAAGCTTTACGCGCTTCCGTCTCGCGAACTACTATTTTCATCATGCCCACACGGGCATCAGTTTGTAGTACGGGAGGCCGTCTACAAATGGTGAAAATTTCAAAGCGTTCCGTCGGGAAATTAAAAAGTTATGAGCATTAGAAGATCTTCCCATTAGGCCCCATTAGGCCACAGTAGCCGAACCCGCCTAAAACTTGCGCGGGTCACTTTCACGGACGGGCTCAAAACTGGTGCCAGAAGTTAGCCCCCGACCAGTGCTTCATTGTGAGGCATTGCGTAAAATTTTCCGTCCCCCGAGTGCCGAGCAATAGCCCCTGAAAGGGCTTTCGGCACAATTTTCACGCGCTTATTTGAGCCACTTGTAGCCGAAGGAATTTTGCGCAAATGACTGAGAGGTGCTCCTGGGCACTGCTCATCACTTTGCAATAGGTTCCGGGGCTTTTCGCGAAGGTCGCGTTTTCTCAAACTTTGAGGGCATTAGTGGGTGGGGTGTGAAAACCTCCGAATGCATGGTTCTCAGCTCCTGCTGTGGGCAGCAAGCCAATTTTTTTTCCAAAATGTTGACCTATAAAAGAGCTTACTCGGGTGTGAAAATTATCATTGTGCGCGCGCGCCCCGGACCGCAATTATGATATTTCCTGTTTTCCCATAGGGCCCAAGGCAAATGGGGATAGCGGTTGTACGCGCTTTCTAAGGCTCTGATCGCTTTTAGATTTTGCACGCGGATAGGGCCAACAGAGGCGCAGGTATTGCCATGCGCACCCGCCCGCAACAGTGTTTCGATACCGAGTTATCGGGGTGTGGAAGTCCGCCGCCCCGAAGCTTTACGCGCTTCCGTCTCGCGAACTACTATTTTCATCATGCCCACACGGGCATCAGTTTGTAGTACGGGAGGCCGTCTACAAATGGTGAAAATTTCAAAGCGTTCCGTCGGGAAATTAAAAAGTTATGAGCATTAGAAGATCTTCCCATTAGGCCACAGTAGCCGAACCCGCCTAAAACTTGCGCGGGTCACTTTCACGGACGGGCTCGAAACTGGTGCCAGAAGTTAGCCCCCGACCAGTGCTTCATTGTGAGGCATTGCGTAAAATTTTCCGTCCCCCGAGTGCCGAGCAATAGCCCCTGAAAGGGCTTTCGGCACAATTTTCACGCGCTTATTTGAGCCACTTGTAGCCGAAGGAATTTTGCGCAAATGACTGAGAGGTGCTCCTGGGCACTGCTCATCACTTTGCAATAGGTTCCGGGGCTTTTCGCGAAGGTCGCGTTTTCTCAAACTTTGAGGGCATTAGTGGGTGGGGTGTGAAAACCTCCGAATGCATGGTTCTCAGCTCCTGCTGTGGGCAGCAAGCCAATTTTTTTTCCAAAATGTTGACCTATAAAAGAGCTTACTCGGGTGTGAAAATTATCATTGTGCGCGCGCGCCCCGGACCGCAATTATGATATTTCCTGTTTTCCCATAGGGCCCAAGGCAAATGGGGATAGCGGTTGTACGCGCTTTCTAAGGCTCTGATCGCTTTTAGATTTTGCACGCGGATAGGGCCAACAGAGGCGCAGGTATTGCCATGCGCACCCGCCCGCAACAGTGTTTCGATACCGAGTTATCGGGGTGTGGAAGTCCGCCGCCCCGAAGCTTTACGCGCTTCCGTCTCGCGAACTACTATTTTCATCATGCCCACACGGGCATCAGTTTGTAGTACGGGAGGCCGTCTACAAATGGTGAAAATTTCAAAGCGTTCCGTCGGGAAATTAAAAAGTTATGAGCATTAGAAGATCTTCCCATTAGGCCCCATTAGGCCACAGTAGCCGAACCCGCCTAAAACTTGCGCGGGTCACTTTCACGGACGGGCTCGAAACTGGTGCCAGAAGTTAGCCCCCGACCAGTGCTTCATTGTGAGGCATTGCGTAAAATTTTCCGTCCCCCGAGTGCCGAGCAATAGCCCCTGAAAGGGCTTTCGGCACAATTTTCACGCGCTTATTTGAGCCACTTGTAGCCGAAGGAATTTTGCGCAAATGACTGAGAGGTGCTCCTGGGCACTGCTCATCACTTTGCAATAGGTTCCGGGGCTTTTCGCGAAGGTCGCGTTTTCTCAAACTTTGAGGGCATTAGTGGGTGGGGTGTGAAAACCTCCGAATGCATGGTTCTCAGCTCCTGCTGTGGGCAGCAAGCCAATTTTTTTTCCAAAATGTTGACCTATAAAAGAGCTTACTCGGGTGTGAAAATTATCATTGTGCGCGCGCGCCCCGGACCGCAATTATGATATTTCCTGTTTTCCCATAGGGCCCAAGGCAAATGGGGATAGCGGTTGTACGCGCTTTCTAAGGCTCTGATTGCTTTTAGATTTTGCAGGCGGATAGGGCCAACAGAGGCGCAGGTATTGCCATGCGCACCCGCCCGCAACAGTGTTTCGATACCGAGTTATCGGGGTGTGGAAGTCCGCCGCCCCGAAGCTTTACGCGCTTCCGTCTCGCGAACTACTATTTTCATCATGCCCACACGGGCATCAGTTTGTAGTACGGGAAGCCCTCTACAAATGGTGAAAATTTCAAAGCGTTCCGTCGGGAAATTAAAAAGTTATGAGCATTAGAAGATCTTCCCATTAGGCCCCATTAGGCCACAGTAGCCGAACCCGCCTAAAACTTGCGCGGGTCACTTTCACGGACGGGCTCGAAACTGGTGCCAGAAGTTAGCCCCCGACCAGTGCTTCATTGTGAGGCATTGCGTAAAATTTTCCGTCCCCCGAGTGCCGAGCAATAGCCCCTGAAAGGGCTTTCGGCACAATTTTCACGCGCTTATTTGAGCCACTTGTAGCCGAAGGAATTTTGCGCAAATGACTGAGAGGTGCTCCTGGGCACTGCTCATCACTTTGCAATAGGTTCCGGGGCTTTTCGCGAAGGTCGCGTTTTCTCAAACTTTGAGGGCATTAGTGGGTGGGGTGTGAAAACCTCGGAATGCATGGTTCTCAGCTCCTGCTGTGGGCAGCAAGCCAATTTTTTTTCCAAAATGTTGACCTATAAAAGAGCTTACTCGGGTGTGAAAATTATCATTGTGCGCGCGCGCCCCGGACCGCAATTATGATATTTCCTGTTTTCCCATAGGGCCCAAGACAAATGGGGATAGCGGTTGTACGCGCTTTCTAAGGCTCTGATCGCTTTTAGATTTTGCACGCGGATAGGGCCAACAGAGGCGCAGGTATTGCCATGCGCACCCGCCCGCAACAGTGTTTCGATACCGAGTTATCGGGGTGTGGAAGTCCGCCGCCCCGAAGCTTTACGCGCTTCCGTCTCGCGAACTACTATTTTCATCATGCCCACACGGGCATCAGTTTGTAGTACGGGAGGCCGTCTACAAATGGTGAAAATTTCCGAACCCGCCTAAAACTTGCGCGGGTCACTTTCACGGACGGGCTCGAAACTGGTGCCAGAAGTTAGCCCCCGACCAGTGCTTCATTGTGAGGCATTGCGTAAAATTTTCCGTCCCCCGAGTGCCGAGCAATAGCCCCTGAAAGGGCTTTCGGCACAATTTTCACGCGCTTATTTGAGCCACTTGTAGCCGAAGGAATTTTGCGCAAATGACTGAGAGGTGCTCCTGGGCACTGCTCATCACTTTGCAATAGGTTCCGGGGCTTTTCGCGAAGGTCGCGTTTTCTCAAACTTTGAGGGCATTAGTGGGTGGGGTGTGAAAACCTCCGAATGCATGGTTCTCAGCTCCTGCTGTGGGCAGCAAGCCAATTTTTTTTCCAAAATGTTGACCTATAAAAGAGCTTACTCGGGTGTGAAAATTATCATTGTGCGCGCGCGCCCCGGACCGCAATTATGATATTTCCTGTTTTCCCATAGGGCCCAAGGCAAATGGGGATAGCGGTTGTACGCGCTTTCTAAGGCTCTGATCGCTTTTAGATTTTGCACGCGGATAGGGCCAACAGAGGCGCAGGTATTGCCATGCGCACCCGCCCGCAACAGTGTTTCGATACCGAGTTATCGGGGTGTGGAAGTCCGCCGCCCCGAAGCTTTACGCGCTTCCGTCTCGCGAACTACTATTTTCATCATGCCCACACGGGCATCAGTTTGTAGTACGGGAGGCCGTCTACAAATGGTGAAAATTTCAAAGCGTTCCGTCGGGAAATTAAAAAGTTATGAGCATTAGAAGATCTTCCCATTAGGCCCCATTAGGCCACAGTAGCCGAACCCGCCTAAAACTTGCGCGGGTCACTTTCACGGACGGGCTCGAAACTGGTGCCAGAAGTTAGCCCCCGACCAGTGCTTCATTGTGAGGCATTGCGTAAAATTTTCCGTCCCCCGAGTGCCGAGCAATAGCCCCTGAAAGGGCTTTCGGCACAATTTTCACGCGCTTATTTGAGCCACTTGTAGCCGAAGGAATTTTGCGCAAATGACTGAGAGGTGCTCCTGGGCACTGCTCATCACTTTGCAATAGGTTCTGGGGCTTTTCGCGAAGGTCGCGTTTTCTCAAACTTTGAGGGCATTAGTGGGTGGGGTGTGAAAACCTCCGAATGCATGGTTCTCAGCTCCTGCTGTGGGCAGCAAGCCAATTTTTTTTCCAAAATGTTGACCTATAAAAGAGCTTACTCGGGTGTGAAAATTATCATTGTGCGCGCGCGCCCCGGACCGCAATTATGATATTTCCTGTTTTCCCATAGGGCCCAAGGCAAATGGGGATAGCGGTTGTACGCGCTTTCTAAGGCTCTGATCGCTTTTAGATTTTGCACGCGGATAGGGCCAACAGAGGCGCAGGTATTGCCATGCGCACCCGCCCGCAACAGTGTTTCGATACCGAGTTATCGGGGTGTGGAAGTCCGCCGCCCCGAAGCTTTACGCGCTTCCGTCTCGCGAACTACTATTTTCATCATGCCCACACGGGCATCAGTTTGTAGTACGGGAGGCCGTCTACAAATGGTGAAAATTTCAAAGCGTTCCGTCGGGAAATTAAAAAGTTATGAGCATTAGAAGATCTTCCCATTAGGCCCCATTAGGCCACAGTAGCCGAACCCGCCTAAAACTTGCGCGGGTCACTTTCACGGACGGGCTCGAAACTGGTGCCAGAAGTTAGCCCCCGACCAGTGCTTCATTGTGAGGCATTGCGTAAAATTTTCCGTCCCCCGAGTGCCGAGCAATAGCCCCTGAAAGGGCTTTCGGCACAATTTTCACGCGCTTATTTGAGCCACTTGTAGCCGAAGGAATTTTGCGCAAATGACTGAGAGGTGCTCCTGGGCACTGCTCATCACTTTGCAATAGGTTCCGGGGCTTTTCGCGAAGGTCGCGTTTTCTCAAACTTTGAGGGCATTAGTGGGTGGGGTGTGAAAACCTCCGAATGCATGGTTCTCAGCTCCTGCTGTGGGCAGCAAGCCAATTTTTTTTCCAAAATGTTGACCTATAAAAGAGCTTACTCGGGTGTGAAAATTATCATTGTGCGCGCGCGCCCCGGACCGCAATTATGATATTTCCTGTTTTCCCATAGGGCCCAAGGCAAATGGGGATAGCGGTTGTACGCGCTTTCTAAGGCTCTGATCGCTTTTAGATTTTGCACGCGGATAGGGCCAACAGAGGCGCAGGTATTGCCATGCGCACCCGCCCGCAACAGTGTTTCGATACCGAGTTATCGGGGTGTGGAAGTCCGCCGCCCCGAAGCTTTACGCGCTTCCGTCTCGCGAACTACTATTTTCATCATGCCCACACGGGCATCAGTTTGTAGTACGGGAGGCCGTCTACAAATGGTGAAAATTTCAAAGCGTTCCGTCGGGAAATTAAAAAGTTATGAGCATTAGAAGATCTTCCCATTAGGCCCCATTAGGCCACAGTAGCCGAACCCGCCTAAAACTTGCGCGGGTCACTTTCACGGACGGGCTCGAAACTGGTGCCAGAAGTTAGCCCCCGACCAGTGCTTCATTGTGAGGCATTGCGTAAAATTTTCCGTCCCCCGAGTGCCGAGCAATAGCCCCTGAAAGGGCTTTCGGCACAATTTTCACGCGCTTATTTGAGCCACTTGTAGCCGAAGGAATTTTGCGCAAATGACTGAGAGGTGCTCCTGGGCACTGCTCATCACTTTGCAATAGGTTCCGGGGCTTTTCGCGAAGGTCGCGTTTTCTCAAACTTTGAGGGCATTAGTGGGTGGGGTGTGAAAACCTCCGAATGCATGGTTCTCAGCTCCTGCTGTGGGCAGCAAGCCAATTTTTTTTCCAAAATGTTGACCTATAAAAGAGCTTACTCGGGTGTGAAAATTATCATTGTGCGCGCGCGCCCCGGACCGCAATTATGATATTTCCTGTTTTCCCATAGGGCCCAAGGCAAATGGGGATAGCGGTTGTACGCGCTTTCTAAGGCTCTGATCGCTTTTAGATTTTGCACGCGGATAGGGCCAACAGAGGCGCAGGTATTGCCATGCGCACCCGCCCGCAACAGTGTTTCGATACCGAGTTATCGGGGTGTGGAAGTCCGCCGCCCCGAAGCTTTACGCGCTTCCGTCTCGCGAACTACTATTTTCATCATGCCCACACGGGCATCAGTTTGTAGTACGGGAGGCCGTCTACAAATGGTGAAAATTTCAAAG
This sequence comes from Loripinus fragilis, assembly GCA_964019695.1. NCBI lineage: Eukaryota > Metazoa > Mollusca > Bivalvia > Lucinida > Lucinidae > Loripinus > Loripinus fragilis. The sequence continues at coordinate 1,255,376 of CAXHUL010000646.1, forward strand.
GGTTCCGTCGGGAAATTAAAAAGTTATGAGCATTAGAAGATCTTCCCATTAGGCCCCATTAGGCCACAGTAGCCGAACCCGCCTAAAACTTGCGCGGGTCACTTTCACGGACGGGCTCGAAACTGGTGCCAGAAGTTAGCCCCCGACCAGTGCTTCATTGTGAGGCATTGCGTAAAATTTTCCGTCCCCCGAGTGCCGAGCAATAGCCCCTGAAAGGGCTTTCGGCACAATTTTCACGCGCTTATTTGAGCCACTTGTAGCCGAAGGAATTTTGCGCAAATGACTGAGAGGTGCTCCTGGGCACTGCTCATCACTTTGCAATAGGTTCCGGGGCTTTTCGCGAAGGTCGCGTTTTCTCAAACTTTGAGGGCATTAGTGGGTGGGGTGTGAAAACCTCCGAATGCATGGTTCTCAGCTCCTGCTGTGGGCAGCAAGCCAATTTTTTTTCCAAAATGTTGACCTATAAAAGAGCTTACTCGGGTGTGAAAATTATCATTGTGCGCGCGCGCCCCGGACCGCAATTATGATATTTCCTGTTTTCCCATAGGGCCCAAGGCAAATGGGGATAGCGGTTGTACGCGCTTTCTAAGGCTCTGATCGCTTTTAGATTTTGCACGCGGATAGGGCCAACAGAGGCGCAGGTATTGCCATGCGCACCCGCCCGCAACAGTGTTTCGATACCGAGTTATCGGGGTGTGGAAGTCCGCCGCCCCGAAGCTTTACGCGCTTCCGTCTCGCGAACTACTATTTTCATCATGCCCACACGGGCATCAGTTTGTAGTACGGGAGGCCGTCTACAAATGGTGAAAATTTCAAAGCGTTCCGTCGGGAAATTAAAAAGTTATGAGCATTAGAAGATCTTCCCATTAGGCCCCATTAGGCCACAGTAGCCGAACCCGCCTAAAACTTGCGCGGGTCACTTTCACGGACGGGCTCGAAACTGGTGCCAGAAGTTAGCCCCCGACCAGTGCTTCATTGTGAGGCATTGCGTAAAATTTTCCGTCCCCCGAGTGCCGAGCAATAGCCCCTGAAAGGGCTTTCGGCACAATTTTCACGCGCTTATTTGAGCCACTTGTAGCCGAAGGAATTTTGCGCAAATGACTGAGAGGTGCTCCTGGGCACTGCTCATCACTTTGCAATAGGTTCCGGGGCTTTTCGCGAAGGTCGCGTTTTCTCAAACTTTGAGGGCATTAGTGGGTGGGGTGTGAAAACCTCCGAATGCATGGTTCTCAGCTCCTGCTGTGGGCAGCAAGCCAATTTTTTTTCCAAAATGTTGACCTATAAAAGAGCTTACTCGGGTGTGAAAATTATCATTGTGCGCGCGCGCCCCGGACCGCAATTATGATATTTCCTGTTTTCCCATAGGGCCCAAGGCAAATGGGGATAGCGGTTGTACGCGCTTTCTAAGGCTCTGATCGCTTTTAGATTTTGCACGCGGATAGGGCCAACAGAGGCGCAGGTATTGCCATGCGCACCCGCCCGCAACAGTGTTTCGATACCGAGTTATCGGGGTGTGGAAGTCCGCCGCCCCGAAGCTTTACGCGCTTCCGTCTCGCGAACTACTATTTTCATCATGCCCACACGGGCATCAGTTTGTAGTACGGGAGGCCGTCTACAAATGGTGAAAATTTCAAAGCGTTCCGTCGGGAAATTAAAAAGTTATGAGCATTAGAAGATCTTCCCATTAGGCCCCATTAGGCCACAGTAGCCGAACCCGCCTAAAACTTGCGCGGGTCACTTTCACGGACGGGCTCAAAACTGGTGCCAGAAGTTAGCCCCCGACCAGTGCTTCATTGTGAGGCATTGCGTAAAATTTTCCGTCCCCCGAGTGCCGAGCAATAGCCCCTGAAAGGGCTTTCGGCACAATTTTCACGCGCTTATTTGAGCCACTTGTAGCCGAAGGAATTTTGCGCAAATGACTGAGAGGTGCTCCTGGGCACTGCTCATCACTTTGCAATAGGTTCCGGGGCTTTTCGCGAAGGTCGCGTTTTCTCAAACTTTGAGGGCATTAGTGGGTGGGGTGTGAAAACCTCCGAATGCATGGTTCTCAGCTCCTGCTGTGGGCAGCAAGCCAATTTTTTTTCCAAAACGTTGACCTATAAAAGAGCTTACTCGGGTGTGAAAATTATCATTGTGCGCGCGCGCCCCGGACCGCAATTATGATATTTCCTGTTTTCCCACAGGGCCCAAGGCAAATGGGGATAGCGGTTGTACGCGCTTTCTAAGGCTCTGATCGCTTTTAGATTTTGCACGCGGATAGGGCCAACAGAGGCGCAGGTATTGCCATGCGCACCCGCCCGCAACAGTGTTTCGATACCGAGTTATCGGGGTGTGGAAGTCCGCCGCCCCGAAGCTTTACGCGCTTCCGTCTCGCGAACTACTATTTTCATCATGCCCACACGGGCATCAGTTTGTAGTACGGGAGGCCCTCTACAAATGGTGAAAATTTCAAAGCGTTCCGTCGGGAAATTAAAAAGTTATGAGCATTAGAAGATCTTCCCATTAGGCCCCATTAGGCCACAGTAGCCGAACCCGCCTAAAACTTGCGCGGGTCACTTTCACGGACGGGCTCGAAACTGGTGCCAGAAGTTAGCCCCCGACCAGTGCTTCATTGTGAGGCATTGCGTAAAATTTTCCGTCCCCCGAGTGCCGAGCAATAGCCCCTGAAAGGGCTTTCGGCACAATTTTCACGCGCTTATTTGAGCCACTTGTAGCCGAAGGAATTTTGCGCAAATGACTGAGAGGTGCTCCTGGGCACTGCTCATCACTTTGCAATAGGTTCCGGGGCTTTTCGCGAAGGTCGCGTTTTCTCAAACTTTGAGGGCATTAGTGGGTGGGGTGTGAAAACCTCCGAATGCATGGTTCTCAGCTCCTGCTGTGGGCAGCAAGCCAATTTTTTTTCCAAAATGTTGACCTATAAAAGAGCTTACTCGGGTGTGAAAATTATCATTGTGCGCGCGCGCCCCGGACCGCAATTATGATATTTCCTGTTTTCCCATAGGGCCCAAGGCAAATGGGGATAGCGGTTGTACGCGCTTTCTAAGGCTCTGATCGCTTTTAGATTTTGCACGCGGATAGGGCCAACAGAGGCGCAGGTATTGCCATGCGCACCCGCCCGCAACAGTGTTTCGATACCGAGTTATCGGGGTGTGGAAGTCCGCCGCCCCGAAGCTTTACGCGCTTCCGTCTCGCGAACTACTATTTTCATCATGCCCACACGGGCATCAGTTTGTAGTACGGGAGGCCGTCTACAAATGGTGAAAATTTCAAAGCGTTCCGTCGGGAAATTAAAAAGTTATGAGCATTAGAAGATCTTCCCATTAGGCCCCATTAGGCCACAGTAGCCGAACCCGCCTAAAACTTGCGCGGGTCACTTTCACGGACGGGCTCGAAACTGGTGCGAGAAGTTAGCCCCCGACCAGTGCTTCATTGTGAGGCATTGCGTAAAATTTTCCGTCCCCCGAGTGCCGAGCAATAGCCCCTGAAAGGGCTTTCGGCACAATTTTCACGCGCTTATTTGAGCCACTTGTAGCCGAAGGAATTTTGCGCAAATGACTGAGAGGTGCTCCTGGGCACTGCTCATCACTTTGCAATAGGTTCCGGGGCTTTTCGCGAAGGTCGCGTTTTCTCAAACTTTGAGGGCATTAGTGGGTGGGGTGTGAAAACCTCCGAATGCATGGTTCTCAGCTCCTGCTGTGGGCAGCAAGCCAATTTTTTTTCCAAAATGTTGACCTATAAAAGAGCTTACTCGGGTGTGAAAATTATCATTGTGCGCGCGCGCCCCGGACCGCAATTATGATATTTCCTGTTTTCCCATAGGGCCCAAGGCAAATGGGGATAGCGGTTGTACGCGCTTTCTAAGGCTCTGATCGCTTTTAGATTTTGCACGCGGATAGGGCCAACAGAGGCGCAGGTATTGCCATGCGCACCCGCCCGCAACAGTGTTTCGATACCGAGTTATCGGGGTGTGGAAGTCCGCCGCCCCGAAGCTTTACGCGCTTCCGTCTCGCGAACTACTATTTTCATCATGCCCACATGGGCATCAGTTTGTAGTACGGGAGGCCGTCTACAAATGGTGAAAATTTCAAAGCGTTCCGTCGGGAAATTAAAAAGTTATGAGCATTAGAAGATCTTCCCATTAGGCCCCATTAGGCCACAGTAGCCGAACCCGCCTAAAACTTGCGCGGGTCACTTTCACGGACGGGCTCAAAACTGGTGCCAGAAGTTAGCCCCCGACCAGTGCTTCATTGTGAGGCATTGCGTAAAATTTTCCGTCCCCCGAGTGCCGAGCAATAGCCCCTGAAAGGGCTTTCAGCACAATTTTCACGCGCTTATTTGAGCCACTTGTAACCGAAGGAATTTTGCGCAAATGACTGAGAGGTGCTCCTGGGCACTGCTCATCACTTTGCAATAGGTTCCGGGGCTTTTCGCGAAGGTCGCGTTTTCTCAAACTTTGAGGGCATTAGTGGGTGTGGTGTGAAAACCTCCAAATGCATGGTTCTCAGCTCCTGCTGTGGGCAGCAAGCCAATTTTTTTTCCAAAATGTTGACCTATAAAAGAGCTTACTCGGGTGTGAAAATTATCATTGTGCGCGCGCGCCCCGGACCGCAATTATGATATTTCCTGTTTTCCCATAGGGCCCAAGGCAAATGGGGATAGCGGTTGTACGCGCTTTCTAAGGCTCTGATCGCTTTTAGATTTTGCACGCGGATAGGGCCAACAGAGGCGCAGGTATTGCCATGCGCACCCGCCTGCAACAGTGTTTCGATACCGAGTTATCGGGGTGTGGAAGTCCGCCGCCCCGAAGCTTTACGCGCTTCCGTCTCGCGAACTACTATTTTCATCATGCCCACACGGGCATCAGTTTGTAGTACGGGAGGCCGTCTACAAATGGTGAAAATTTCAATGCGTTCCGTCGGGAAATTAAAAAGTTATGAGCATTAGAAGATCTTCCCATTAGGCCCATTAGGCCACAGTAGCCGAACCCGCCTAAAACTTGCGCGGGTCACTTTCACGGACGGGCTCGAAACTGGTGCCAGAAGTTAGCCCCCGACCAGTGCTTCATTGTGAGGCATTGCGTAAAATTTTCCGTCCCCCGAGTGCCGAGCAATAGCCCCTGAAAGGGCTTTCGGCACAATTTTCACGCGCTTATTTGAGCCACTTGTAGCCGAAGGAATTTTGCGCAAATGACTGAGAGGTGCTCCTGGGCACTGCTCATCACTTTGCAATAGGTTCCGGGGCTTTTCGCGAAGGTCGCGTTTTCTCAAACTTTGAGGGCATTAGTGGGTGGGGTGTGAAAACCTCCGAATGCATGGTTCTCAGCTCCTGCTGTGGGCAGCAAGCCAATTTTTTTTCCAAAATGTTGACCTATAAAAGAGCTTACTCGGGTGTGAAAATTATCATTGTGCGCGCGCGCCCCGGACCGCAATTATGATATTTCCTGTTTTCCCATAGGGCCCAAGGCAAATGGGGATAGCGGTTGTACGCGCTTTCTAAGGCTCTGATCGCTTTTAGATTTTGCACGCGGATAGGGCCAACAGAGGCGCAGGTATTGCCATGCGCACCCGCCCGCAACAGTGTTTCGATACCGAGTTATCGGGGTGTGGAAGTCCGCCGCCCCGAAGCTTTACGTGCTTCCGTCTCGCGAACTACTATTTTCATCATGCCCACACGGGCATCAGTTTGTAGTACGGGAGGCCGTCTACAAATGGTGAAAATTTCAAAGCGTTCCGTCGGGAAATTAAAAAGTTATGAGCATTAGAAGATCTTCCCATTAGGCCCCATTAAGCCACAGTAGCCGAACCCGCCTAAAACTTGCGCGGGTCACTTTCACGGACGGGCTCGAAACTGGTGCCAGAAGTTAGCCCCCGACCAGTGCTTCATTGTGAGGCATTGCGTAAAATTTTCCGTCCCCCGAGTGCCGAGCAATAGCCCCTGAAAGGGCTTTCGGCACAATTTTCACGCGCTTATTTGAGCCACTTGTAGCCGAAGGAATTTTGCGCAAATGACTGAGAGGTGCTCCTGGGCACTGCTCATCACTTTGCAATAGGTTCCGGGGCTTTTCGCGAAGGTCGCGTTTTCTCAAACTTTGAGGGCATTAGTGGGTGGGGTGTGAAAACCTCCGAATGCATGGTTCTCAGCTCCTGCTGTGGGCAGCAAGCCAATTTTTTTTCCAAAATGTTGACCTATAAAAGAGCTTACTCGGGTGTGAAAATTATCATTGTGCGCGCGCGCCCCGGACCGCAATTATGATATTTCCTGTTTTCCCATAGGGCCCAAGGCAAATGGGGATAGCGGTTGTACGCGCTTTCTAAGGCTCTGATCGCTTTTAGATTTTGCACGCGGATAGGGCAAACAGAGGCGCAGGTATTGCCATGCGCACCCGCCCGCAACAGTGTTTCGATACCGAGTTATCGGGGTGTGGAAGTCCGCCGCCCCGAAGCTTTACGCGCTTCCGTCTCGCGAACTACTATTTTCATCATGCCCACACGGGCATCAGTTTGTAGTACGGGAGGCCGTCTACAAATGGCGAAAATTTCAAAGCGTTCCGTCGGGAAATTAAAAAGTTATGAGCATTAGAAGATCTTCCCATTAGGCCCCATTAGGCCACAGTAGCCGAACCCGCCTAAAACTTGCGCGGGTCACTTTCACGGACGGGCTCGAAACTGGTGCCAGAAGTTAGCCCCCGACCAGTGCTTCATTGTGAGGCATTGCGTAAAATTTTCCGTCCCCCGAGTGCCGAGCAATAGCCCCTGAAAGGGCTTTCGGCACAATTTTCACGCGCTTATTTGAGCCACTTGTAGCCGAAGGAATTTTGCGCAAATGACTGAGAGGTGCTCCTGGGCACTGCTCATCACTTTGCAATAGGTTCCGGGGCTTTTCGCGAAGGTCGCGTTTTCTCAAACTTTGAGGGCATTAGTGGGTGGGGTGTGAAAACCTCCGAATGCATGGTTCTCAGCTCCTGCTGTGGGCAGCAAGCCAATTTTTTTTCCAAAATGTTGACCTATAAAAGAGCTTACTCGGGTGTGAAAATTATCATTGTGCGCGCGCGCCCCGGACCGCAATTATGATATTTCCTGTTTTCCCATAGGGCCCAAGGCAAATGGGGATAGCGGTTGTACGCGCTTTCTAAGGCTCTGATCGCTTTTAGATTTTGCACGCGGATAGGGCCAACAGAGGCGCAGGTATTGCCATGCGCACCCGCCCGCAACAGTGTTTCGATACCGAGTTATCGGGGTGTGGAAGTCCGCCGCCCCGAAGCTTTACGCGCTTCCGTCTCGCGAACTACTATTTTCATCATGCCCACACGGGCATCAGTTTGTAGTACGGGAGGCCGTCTACAAATGGTGAAAATTTCAAAGCGTTCCGTCGGGAAATTAAAAAGTTATGAGCATTAGAAGATCTTCCCATTAGGCCCCATTAGGCCACAGTAGCCGAACCCGCCTAAAACTTGCGCGGGTCACTTTCACGGACGGGCTCGAAACTGGTGCCAGAAGTTAGCCCCCGACCAGTGCTTCATTGTGAGGCATTGCGTAAAATTTTCCGTCCCCCGAGTGCCGAGCAATAGCCCCTGAAAGGGCTTTCGGCACAATTTTCACGCGCTTATTTGAGCCACTTGTAGCCGAAGGAATTTTGCGCAAATGACTGAGAGGCTCTCCTGGGCACTGCTCATCACTTTGCAATAGGTTCCGGGGCTTTTCGCGAAGGTCGCGTTTTCTCAAACTTTGAGGGCATTAGTGGGTGGGGTGTGAAAACCTCCGAATGCATGGTTCTCAGCTCCTGCTGTGGGCAGCAAGCCAATTTTTTTTCCAAAATGTTGACCTATAAAAGAGCTTACTCGGGTGTGAAAATTATCATTGTGCGCGCGCGCCCCGGACCGCAATTATGATATTTCCTGTTTTCCCATAGGGCCCAAGGCAAATGGGGATAGCGGTTGTACGCGCTTTCTAAGGCTCTGATCGCTTTTAGATTTTGCACGCGGATAGGGCCAACAGAGGCGCAGGTATTGCCATGCGCACCCGCCCGCAACAGTGTTTCGATACCGAGTTATCGGGGTGTGGAAGTCCGCCGCCCCGAAGCTTTACGCGCTTCCGTCTCGCGAACTACTATTTTCATCATGCCCACACGGGCATCAGTTTGTAGTACGGGAGGCCGTCTACAAATGGTGAAAATTTCAAAGCGTTCCGTCGGGAAATTAAAAAGTTATGAGCATTAGAAGATCTTCCCATTAGGCCCCATTAGGCCACAGTAGCCGAACCCGCCTAAAACTTGCGCGGGTCACTTTCACGGACGGGCTCGAAACTGGTGCCAGAAGTTAGCCCCCGACCAGTGCTTCATTGTGAGGCATTGCGTAAAATTTTCCGTCCCCCGAGTGCCGAGCAATAGCCCCTGAAAGGGCTTTCGGCACAATTTTCACGCGCTTATTTGAGCCACTTGTAGCCGAAGGAATTTTGCGCAAATGACTGAGAGGTGCTCCTGGGCACTGCTCATCACTTTGCAATAGGTTCTTGGGCTTTTCGCGAAGGTCGCGTTTTCTCAAACTTTGAGGGCATTAGTGGGTGGGGTGTGAAAACCTCCGAATGCATGGTTCTCAGCTCCTGCTGTGGGCAGCAAGCCAATTTTTTTTCCAAAATGTTGACCTATAAAAGAGCTTACTCGGGTGTGAAAATTATCATTGTGCGCGCGCGCCCCGGACCGCAATTATGATATTTCCTGTTTTCCCATAGGGACCAAGGCAAATGGGGATAGCGGTTGTACGCGCTTTCTAAGGCTCTGATCGCTTTTAGATTTTGCACGCGGATAGGGCAAACAGAGGCGCAGGTATTGCCATGCGCACCCGCCCGCAACAGTGTTTCGATACCGAGTTATCGGGGTGTGGAAGTCCGCCGCCCCGAAGCTTTACGCGCTTCCGTCTCGCGAACTACTATTTTCATCATGCCCACACGGGCATCAGTTTGTAGTACGGGAGGCCGTCTACAAATGGTGAAAATTTCAAAGCGTTCCGTCGGGAAATTAAAAAGTTATGAGCATTAGAAGATCTTCCCATTAGGCCCCATTAGGCCACAGTAGCCGAACCCGCCTAAAACTTGTGCGGGTCACTTTCACGGACGGGCTCGAAACTGGTGCCAGAAGTTAGCCCCCGACCAGTGCTTCATTGTGAGGCATTGCGTAAAATTTTCCGTCCCCCGAGTGCCGAGCAATAGCCCCTGAAAGGGCTTTCGGCACAATTTTCACGCGCTTATTTGAGCCACTTGTAGCCGAAGGAATTTTGCGCAAATGACTGAGAGGTGCTCCTGGGCACTGCTCATCACTTTGCAATAGGTTCCGGGGCTTTTCGCGAAGGTCGCGTTTTCTCAAACTTTGAGGGCATTAGTGGGTGGGGTGTGAAAACCTCCGAATGCATGGTTCTCAGCTCCTGCTGTGGGCAGCAAGCCAATTTTTTTTCCAAAATGTTGACCTATAAAAGAGCTTACTCGGGTGTGAAAATTATCATTGTGCGCGCGCGCCCCGGACCGCAATTATGATATTTCCTGTTTTCCCATAGGGCCCAAGGCAAATGGGGATAGCGGTTGTACGCGCTTTCTAAGGCTCTGATCGCTTTTAGATTTTGCACGCGGATAGGGCCAACAGAGGCGCAGGTATTGCCATGCGCACCCGCCCGCAACAGTGTTTCGATACCGAGTTATCGGGGTGTGGAAGTCCGCCGCCCCGAAGCTTTACGCGCTTCCGTCTCGCGAACTACTATTTTCATCATGCCCACACGGGCATCAGTTTGTAGTACGGGAGGCCGTCTACAAATGGTGAAAATTTCAAAGCGTTCCGTCGGGAAATTAAAAAGTTATGAGCATTAGAAGATCTTCCCATTAGGCCCCATTAGGCCACAGTAGCCGAACCCGCCTAAAACTTGCGCGGGTCACTTTCACGGACGGGCTCGAAACTGGTGCCAGAAGTTAGCCCCCGACCAGTGCTTCATTGTGAGGCATTGCGTAAAATTTTCCGTCCCCCGAGTGCCGAGCAATAGCCCCTGAAAGGGCTTTCGGCACAATTTTCACGCGCTTATTTGAGCCACTTGTAGCCGAAGGAATTTTGCGCAAATGACTGAGAGGTGCTCCTGGGCACTGCTCATCACTTTGCAATAGGTTCCGGGGCTTTTCGCGAAGGTCGCGTTTTCTCAAACTTTGAGGGCATTAGTGGGTGGGGTGTGAAAACCTCCGAATGCATGGTTCTCAGCTCCTGCTGTGGGCAGCAAGCCAATTTTTTTTCCAAAATGTTGACCTATAAAAGAGCTTACTCGGGTGTGAAAATTATCATTGTGCGCGCGCGCCCCGGACCGCAATTATGATATTTCCTGTTTTCCCATAGGGCCCAAGGCAAATGGGGATAGCGGTTGTACGCGCTTTCTAAGGCTCTGATCGCTTTTAGATTTTGCACGCGGATAGGGCCAACAGAGGCGCAGGTATTGCCATGCGCACCCGCCCGCAACAGTGTTTCGATACCGAGTTATCGGGGTGTGGAAGTCCGCCGCCCCGAAGCTTTACGCGCTTCCGTCTCGCGAACTACTATTTTCATCATGCCCACACGGGCATCAGTTTGTAGTACGGGAGGCCGTCTACAAATGGTGAAAATTTCAAAGCGTTCCGTCGGGAAATTAAAAAGTTATGAGCATTAGAAGATCTTCCCATTAGGCCCCATTAGGCCACAGTAGCCGAACCCGCCTAAAACTTGCGCGGGTCACTTTCACGGACGGGCTCGAAACTGGTGCCAGAAGTTAGCCCCCGACCAGTGCTTCATTGTGAGGCATTGCGTAAAATTTTCCGTCCCCCGAGTGCCGAGCAATAGCCCCTGAAAGGGCTTTCGGCACAATTTTCACGCGCTTATTTGAGCCACTTGTAGCCGAAGGAATTTTGCGCAAATGACTGAGAGGTGCTCCTGGGCACTGCTCATCACTTTGCAATAGGTTCCGGGGCTTTTCGCGAAGGTCGCGTTTTCTCAAACTTTGAGGGCATTAGTGGGTGGGGTGTGAAAACCTCCGAATGCATGGTTCTCAGCTCCTGCTGTGGGCAGCAAGCCAATTTTTTTTCCAAAATGTTGACCTATAAAAGAGTTTACTCGGGTGTGAAAATTATCATTGTGCGCGCGCGCCCCGGACCGCAATTATGATATTTCCTGTTTTCCCATAGGGCCCAAGGCAAATGGGGATAGCGGTTGTACGCGCTTTCTAAGGCTCTGATCGCTTTTAGATTTTGCACGCGGATAGGGCCAACAGAGGCGCAGGTATTGCCATGCGCACCCGCCCGCAACAGTGTTTCGATACCGAGTTATCGGGGTGTGGAAGTCCGCCGCCCCGAAGCTTTACGCGCTTCCGTCTCGCGAACTACTATTTTCATCATGCCCACATGGGCATCAGATTGTAGTACCGGAGGCCGTCTACAAATGGTGAAAATTTCAAAGCGTTCCGTCGGGAAATTAAAAAGTTATGAGCATTAGAAGATCTTCCCATTAGGCCCCATTAGGCCACAGTAGCCGAACCCGCCTAAAACTTGCGCGGGTCACTTTCACGGACGGGCTCGAAACTGGTGCCAGAAGTTAGCCCCCGACCAGTGCTTCATTGTGAGGCATTGCGTAAAATTTTCCGTCCCCCGAGTGCCGAGCAATAGCCCCTGAAAGGGCTTTCGGCACAATTTTCACGCGCTTATTTGAGCCACTTGTAGCCGAAGGAATTTTGCGCAAATGACTGAGAGGTGCTCCTGGGCACTGCTCATCACTTTGCAATAGGTTCCGGGGCTTTTCGCAAAGGTCGCGTTTTCTCAAACTTTGAGGGCATTAGTGGGTGGGGTGTGAAAACCTCCAAATGCATGGTTCTCAGCTCCTGCTGTGGGCAGCAAGCCAATTTTTTTTCCAAAATGTTGACCTATAAAAGAGCTTACTCGGGTGTGAAAATTATCATTGTGCGCGCGCGCCCCGGACCGCAATTATGATATTTCCTGTTTTCCCATAGGGCCCAAGGCAAATGGGGATAGCGGTTGTACGCGCTTTCTAAGGCTCTGATCGCTTTTAGATTTTGCACGCGGATAGGGCCAACAGAGGCGCAGGTATTGCCATGCGCACCCGCCCGCAACAGTGTTTCGATACCGAGTTATCGGGGTGTGGAAGTCCGCCGCCCCGAAGCTTTACGCGCTTCCGTCTCGCGAACTACTATTTTCATCATGCCCACACGGGCATCAGTTTGTAGTACGGGAGGCCGTCTACAAATGGTGAAAATTTCAAAGCGTTCCGTCGGGAAATTAAAAAGTTATGAGCATTAGAAGATCTTCCCATTAGGCCACAGTAGCCGAACCCGCCTAAAACTTGCGCGGGTCACTTTCACGGACGGGCTCGAAACTGGTGCCAGAAGTTAGCCCCCGACCAGTGCTTCATTGTGAGGCATTGCGTAAAATTTTCCGTCCCCCGAGTGCCGAGCAATAGCCCCTGAAAGGGCTTTCGGCACAATTTTCACGCGCTTATTTGAGCCACTTGTAGCCGAAGGAATTTTGCGCAAATGACTGAGAGGTGCTCCTGGGCACTGCTCATCACTTTGCAATAGGTTCCGGGGCTTTTCGCGAAGGTCGGGTTTTCTCAAACTTTGAGGGCATTAGTGGGTGGGGTGTGAAAACCTCCGAATGCATGGTTCTCAGCTCCTGCTGTGGGCAGCAAGCCAATTTTTTTTCCAAAATGTTGACCTATAAAAGAGCTTACTCGGGTGTGAAAATTATCATTGTGCGCGCGCGTCCCGGACCGCAATTATGATATTTCCTGTTTTCCCATAGGGCCCAAGGCAAATGGGGATAGCGGTTGTACGCGCTTTCTAAGGCTCTGATCGCTTTTAGATTTTGCACGCGGATAGGGCCAACAGAGGCGCAGGTATTGCCATGCGCACCCGCCCGCAACAGTGTTTCGATACCGAGTTATCGGGGTGTGGAAGTCCGCCGCCCCAAAGATTTACGCACTTCCGTCTCGCGAACTACTATTTTCATCATGCCCACACGGGCATCAGTTTGTAGTACGGGAGGCCGTCTACAAATGGTGAAAATTTCAAAGCGTTCCGTCGGGAAATTAAAAAGTTATGAGCATTAGAAGATCTTCCCATTAGGCCCATTAGGCCACAGTAGCCGAACCCGCCTAAAACTTGCGCGGGTCACTTTCACGGACGGGCTCGAAACTGGTGCCAGAAGTTAGCCCCCGACCAGTGCTTCATTGTGAGGCATTGCGTAAAATTTTCCGTCCCCCGAGTGCCGAGCAATAGCCCCTGAAAGGGCTTTCGGCACAATTTTCACGCGCTTATTTGAGCCACTTGTAGCCGAAGGAATTTTGCGCAAATGACTGAGAGGTGCTCCTGGGCACTGCTCATCACTTTGCAATAGGTTCCGGGGCTTTTCGCGAAGGTCGCGTTTTCTCAAACTTTGAGGGCATTAGTGGGTGGGGTGTGAAAACCTCCGAATGCATGGTTCTCAGCTCCTGCTGTGGGCAGCAAGCCAATTTTTTTTCCAAAATGTTGACCTATAAAAGAGCTTACTCGGGTGTGAAAATTATCATTGTGCGCGCGCGCCCCGGACCGCAATTATGATATTTCCTGTTTTCCCATAGGGCCCAAGGCAAATGGGGATAGCGGTTGTACGCGCTTTCTAAGGCTCTGATCGCTTTTAGATTTTGCACGCGGATAGGGCCAACAGAGGCGCAGGTATTGCCATGCGCACCCGCCCGCAACAGTGTTTCGATACCGAGTTATCGGGGTGTGGAAGTCCGCCGCCCCGAAGCTTTACGCGCTTCCGTCTCGCGAACTACTATTTTCATCATGCCCACACGGGCATCAGTTTGTAGCACGGGAGGCCGTTTACAAATGGTGAAAATTTCAAAGCGTTCCGTCGGGAAATTAAAAAGTTATGAGCATTAGAAGATCTTCCCATTAGGCCCCATTAGGCCACAGTAGCCGAACCCGCCTAAAACTTGCGCGGGTCACTTTCACGGACGGGCTCGAAACTGGTGCCAGAAGTTAGCCCCCGACCAGTGCTTCATTGTGAGGCATTGCGTAAAATTTTCCGTCCCCCGAGTGCCGAGCAATAGCCCCTGAAAGGGCTTTCGGCACAATTTTCACGCGCTTATTTGAGCCACTTGTAGCCGAAGGAATTTTGCGCAAATGACTGAGAGGTGCTCCTGGGCACTGCTCATCACTTTGCAATAGGTTCCGGGGCTTTTCGCGAAGGTCGCGTTTTCTCAAACTTTGAGGGCATTAGTGGGTGGGGTGTGAAAACCTCCGAATGCATGGTTCTCAGCTCCTGCTGTGGGCAGCAAGCCAATTTTTTTTCCAAAATGTTGACCTATAAAAGAGCTTACTCGGGTGTGAAAATTATCATTGTGCGCGCGCGCCCCGGACCGCAATTATGATATTTCCTGTTTTCCCATAGGGACCAAGGCAAATGGGGATAGCGGTTGTACGCGCTTTCTAAGGCTCTGATCGCTTTTAGATTTTGCACGCGGATAGGGCAAACAGAGGCGCAGGTATTGCCATGCGCACCCGCCCGCAACAGTGTTTCGATACCGAGTTATCGGGGTGTGGAAGTCCGCCGCCCCGAAGCTTTACGCGCTTCCGTCTCGCGAACTACTATTTTCATCATGCCCACACGGGCATCAGTTTGTAGTACGGGAGGCCGTCTACAAATGGTGAAAATTTCAAAGCGTTCCGTCGGGAAATTAAAAAGTTATGAGCATTAGAAGATCTTCCCATTAGGCCCCATTAGGCCACAGTAGCCGAACCCGCCTAAAACTTGCGCGGGTCACTTTCACGGACGGGCTCGAAACTGGTGCCAGAAGTTAGCCCCCGACCAGTGCTTCATTGTGAGGCATTGCATAAAATTTTCCGTCCCCCGAGTGCCGAGCAATAGCTCCTGAAAGGGCTTTCGGCACAATTTTCACGCGCTTATTTGAGCCACTTGTAGCCAAAGGAATTTTGCGCAAATGACTGAGAGGTGCTCCTGGGCACTGCTCATCACTTTGCAATAGGTTCCGGGGCTTTTCGTGAAGGTCGCGTTTTCTCAAACTTTGAGGGCATTAGTGGGTGGGGTGTGAAAACCTCCGAATGCATGGTTCTCAGCTCCTGCTGTGGGCAGCAAGCCAATTTTTTTTCCAAAATGTTGACCTATAAAAGAGCTTACTTGGGTGTGAAAATTATCATTGTGCGCGCGCGCCCCGGACCGCAATTATGATATTTCCTGTTTTCCCATAGGGCCCAAGGCAAATGGGGATAGCGATTGTACGCGCTTTCTAAGGCTCTGATCGCTTTTAGATTTTGCACGCGGATAGGGCCAACAGAGGCGCAGGTATTGCCATGCGCACCCGCCCGCAACAGTGTTTCGATACCGAGTTATCGGGGTGTGGAAGTCCGCCGCCCCGAAGCTTTACGCGCTTCCGTCTCGCGAACTACTATTTTCATCATGCCCACACGGGCATCAGTTTGTAGTACGGGAGGCCGTCTACAAATGGTGAAAATTTCAAAGCGTTCCGTCGGGAAATTAAAAAGTTATGAGCATTAGAAGATCTTCCCATTAGGCCCCATTATGCCACAGTAGCCGAACCCGCCTAAAACTTGCGCGGGTCACTTTCACGGACGGGCTCGAAACTGGTGCCAGAAGTTAGCCCCCGACCAGTGCTTCATTGTGAGGCATTGCGTAAAATTTTCCGTCCCCCGAGTGCCGAGCAATAGCCCCTGAAAGGGCTTTCGGCACAATTTTCACGCGCTTATTTGAGCCACTTGTAGCCGAAGGAATTTTGCGCAAATGACTGAGAGGTGCTCCTGGGCACTGCTCATCACTTTGCAATAGGTTCCGGGGCTTTTCGCGAAGGTCGCGTTTTCTCAAACTTTGAGGGCATTAGTGGGTGGGGTGTGAAAACCTCCGAATGCATGGTTCTCAGCTCCTGCTGTGGGCAGCAAGCCAATTTTTTTTCCAAAATGTTGACCTATAAAAGAGCTTACTCGGGTGTGAAAATTATCATTGTGCGCGCGCGCCCCGGACCGCAATTATGATATTTCCTGTTTTCCCATAGGGCCCAAGGCAAATGGGGATAGCGGTTGTACGCGCTTTCTAAGGCTCTGATCGCTTTTAGATTTTGCACGCGGATAGGGCCAACAGAGGCGCAGGTATTGCCATGCGCACCCGCCCGCAACAGTGTTTCGATACCGAGTTATCGGGGTGTGGAAGTCCGCCGCCCCGAAGCTTTACGCGCTTCCGTCTCGCGAACTACTATTTTCATCATGCCCACACGGGCATCAGTTTGTAGTACGGGAGGCCGTCTACAAATGGTGAAAATTTCAAAGCGTTCCGTCGGGAAATTAAAAAGTTATGAGCATTAGAAGATCTTCCCATTAGGCCCCATTAGGCCACAGTAGCCGAACCCGCCTAAAACTTGCGCGGGTCACTTTCACGGACGGGCTCGAAACTGGTGCCAGAAGTTAGCCCCCGACCAGTGCTTCATTGTGAGGCATTGCGTAAAATTTTCCGTCCCCCGAGTGCCGAGCAATAGCCCCTGAAAGGGCTTTCGGCACAATTTTCACGCGCTTATTTGAGCCACTTGTAGCCGAAGGAATTTTGCGCAAATGACTGAGAGGTGCTCCTGGGCACTGCTCATCACTTTGCAATAGGTTCCGGGGCTTTTCGCGAAGGTCGCGTTTTCTCAAACTTTGAGGGCATTAGTGGGTGGGGTGTGAAAACCTCCGAATGCATGGTTCTCAGCTCCTGCTGTGGGCAGCAAGCCAATTTTTTTTCCAAAATGTTGACCTATAAAAGAGCTTACTCGGGTGTGAAAATTATCATTGTGCGCGCGCGCCCCGGACCGCAATTATGATATTTCCTGTTTTCCCATAGGGCCCAAGGCAAATGGGGATAGCGGTTGTACGCGCTTTCTAAGGCTCTGATCGCTTTTAGATTTTGCACGCGGATAGGGCCAACAGAGGCGCAGGTATTGCCATGCGCACCCGCCCGCAACAGTGTTTCGATACCGAGTTATCGGGGTGTGGAAGTCCGCCGCCCCGAAGCTTTACGCGCTTCCGTCTCGCGAACTACTATTTTCATCATGCCCACACGGGCATCAGTTTGTAGTACGGGAGGCCGTCTACAAATGGTGAAAATTTCAAAGCGTTCCGTCGGGAAATTAAAAAGTTATGAGCATTAGAAGATCTTCCCATTAGGCCCCATTAGGCCACAGTAGCCGAACCCGCCTAAAACTTGCGCGGGTCACTTTCACGGACGGGCTCGAAACTGGTGCCAGAAGTTAGCCCCCGACCAGTGCTTCATTGTGAGGCATTGCGTAAAATTTTCCGTCCCCCGAGTGCCGAGCAATAGCCCCTGAAAGGGCTTTCGGCACAATTTTCACGCGCTTATTTGAGCCACTTGTAGCCGAAGGAATTTTGCGCAAATGACTGAGAGGTGCTCCTGGGCACTGCTCATCACTTTGCAATAGGTTCCGGGGCTTTTCGCGAAGGTCGCGTTTTCTCAAACTTTGAGGGCATTAGTGGGTGGGGTGTGAAAACCTCCGAATGCATGGTTCTCAGCTCCTGCTGTGGGCAGCAAGCCAATTTTTTTTCCAAAATGTTGACCTATAAAAGAGTTTACTCGGGTGTGAAAATTATCATTGTGCGCGCGCGCCCCGGACCGCAATTATGATATTTCCTGTTTTCCCATAGGGCCCAAGGCAAATGGGGATAGCGGTTGTACGCGCTTTCTAAGGCTCTGATCGCTTTTAGATTTTGCACGCGGATAGGGCCAACAGAGGCGCAGGTATTGCCATGCGCACCCGCCCGCAACAGTGTTTCGATACCGAGTTATCGGGGTGTGGAAGTCCGCCGCCCCGAAGCTTTACGCGCTTCCGTCTCGCGAACTACTATTTTCATCATGCCCACATGGGCATCAGATTGTAGTACGGGAGGCCGTCTACAAATGGTGAAAATTTCAAAGCGTTCCGTCGGGAAATTAAAAAGTTATGAGCATTAGAAGATCTTCCCATTAGGCCCCATTAGGCCACAGTAGCCGAACCCGCCTAAAACTTGCGCGGGTCACTTTCACGGACGGGCTCGAAACTGGTGCCAGAAGTTAGCCCCCGACCAGTGCTTCATTGTGAGGCATTGCGTAAAATTTTCCGTCCCCCGAGTGCCGAGCAATAGCCCCTGAAAGGGCTTTCGGCACAATTTTCACGCGCTTATTTGAGCCACTTGTAGCCGAAGGAATTTTGCGCAAATGACTGAGAGGTGCTCCTGGGCACTGCTCATCACTTTGCAATAGGTTCCGGGGCTTTTCGCAAAGGTCGCGTTTTCTCAAACTTTGAGGGCATTAGTGGGTGGGGTGTGAAAACCTCCAAATGCATGGTTCTCAGCTCCTGCTGTGGGCAGCAAGCCAATTTTTTTTCCAAAATGTTGACCTATAAAAGAGCTTACTCGGGTGTGAAAATTATCATTGTGCGCGCGCGCCCCGGACCGCAATTATGATATTTCCTGTTTTCCCATAGGGCCCAAGGCAAATGGGGATAACGGTTGTACGCGCTTTCTAAGGCTCTGATCGCTTTTAGATTTTGCACGCGGATAGGGCCAACAGAGGCGCAGGTATTGCCATGCGCACCCGCCCGCAACAGTGTTTCGATACCGAGTTATCGGGGTGTGGAAGTCCGCCGCCCCGAAGCTTTACGCGCTTCCGTCTCGCGAACTACTATTTTCATCATGCCCACACGGGCATCAGTTTGTAGTACGGGAGGCCGTCTACAAATGGTGAAAATTTCAAAGCGTTCCGTCGGGAAATTAAAAAGTTATGAGCATTAGAAGATCTTCCCATTAGGCCACAGTAGCCGAACCCGCCTAAAACTTGCGCGGGTCACTTTCACGGACGGGCTCGAAACTGGTGCCAGAAGTTAGCCCCCGACCAGTGCTTCATTGTGAGGCATTGCGTAAAATTTTCCGTCCCCCGAGTGCCGAGCAATAGCCCCTGAAAGGGCTTTCGGCACAATTTTCACGCGCTTATTTGAGCCACTTGTAGCCGAAGGAATTTTGCGCAAATGACTGAGAGGTGCTCCTGGGCACTGCTCATCACTTTGCAATAGGTTCCGGGGCTTTTCGCGAAGGTCGGGTTTTCTCAAACTTTGAGGGCATTAGTGGGTGGGGTGTGAAAACCTCCGAATGCATGGTTCTCAGCTCCTGCTGTGGGCAGCAAGCCAATTTTTTTTCCAAAATGTTGACCTATAAAAGAGCTTACTCGGGTGTGAAAATTATCATTGTGCGCGCGCGTCCCGGACCGCAATTATGATATTTCCTGTTTTCCCATAGGGCCCAAGGCAAATGGGGATAGCGGTTGTACGCGCTTTCTAAGGCTCTGATCGCTTTTAGATTTTGCACGCGGATAGGGCCAACAGAGGCGCAGGTATTGCCATGCGCACCCGCCCGCAACAGTGTTTCGATACCGAGTTATCGGGGTGTGGAAGTCCGCCGCCCCAAAGATTTACGCACTTCCGTCTCGCGAACTACTATTTTCATCATGCCCACACGGGCATCAGTTTGTAGTACGGGAGGCCGTCTACAAATGGTGAAAATTTCAAAGCGTTCCGTCGGGAAATTAAAAAGTTATGAGCATTAGAAGATCTTCCCATTAGGCCCATTAGGCCACAGTAGCCGAACCCGCCTAAAACTTGCGCGGGTCACTTTCACGGACGGGCTCGAAACTGGTGCCAGAAGTTAGCCCCCGACCAGTGCTTCATTGTGAGGCATTGCGTAAAATTTTCCGTCCCCCGAGTGCCGAGCAATAGCCCCTGAAAGGGCTTTCGGCACAATTTTCACGCGCTTATTTGAGCCACTTGTAGCCGAAGGAATTTTGCGCAAATGACTGAGAGGTGCTCCTGGGCACTGCTCATCACTTTGCAATAGGTTCCGGGGCTTTTCGCGAAGGTCGCGTTTTCTCAAACTTTGAGGGCATTAGTGGGTGGGGTGTGAAAACCTCCGAATGCATGGTTCTCAGCTCCTGCTGTGGGCAGCAAGCCAATTTTTTTTCCAAAATGTTGACCTATAAAAGAGCTTACTCGGGTGTGAAAATTATCATTGTGCGCGCGCGCCCCGGACCGCAATTATGATATTTCCTGTTTTCCCATAGGGCCCAAGGCAAATGGGGATAGCGGTTGTACGCGCTTTCTAAGGCTCTGATCGCTTTTAGATTTTGCACGCGGATAGGGCCAACAGAGGCGCAGGTATTGCCATGCGCACCCGCCCGCAACAGTGTTTCGATACCGAGTTATCGGGGTGTGGAAGTCCGCCGCCCCGAAGCTTTACGCGCTTCCGTCTCGCGAACTACTATTTTCATCATGCCCACACGGGCATCAGTTTGTAGCACGGGAGGCCGTTTACAAATGGTGAAAATTTCAAAGCGTTCCGTCGGGAAATTAAAAAGTTATGAGCATTAGAAGATCTTCCCATTAGGCCCCATTAGGCCACAGTAGCCGAACCCGCCTAAAACTTGCGCGGGTCACTTTCACGGACGGGCTCGAAACTGGTGCCAGAAGTTAGCCCCCGACCAGTGCTTCATTGTGAGGCATTGCGTAAAATTTTCCGTCCCCCGAGTGCCGAGCAATAGCCCCTGAAAGGGCTTTCGGCACAATTTTCACGCGCTTATTTGAGCCACTTGTAGCCGAAGGAATTTTGCGCAAATGACTGAGAGGTGCTCCTGGGCACTGCTCATCACTTTGCAATAGGTTCCGGGGCTTTTCGCGAAGGTCGCGTTTTCTCAAACTTTGAGGGCATTAGTGGGTGGGGTGTGAAAACCTCCGAATGCATGGTTCTCAGCTCCTGCTGTGGGCAGCAAGCCAATTTTTTTTCCAAAATGTTGACCTATAAAAGAGCTTACTCGGGTGTGAAAATTATCATTGTGCGCGCGCGCCCCGGACCGCAATTATGATATTTCCTGTTTTCCCATAGGGACCAAGGCAAATGGGGATAGCGGTTGTACGCGCTTTCTAAGGCTCTGATCGCTTTTAGATTTTGCACGCGGATAGGGCAAACAGAGGCGCAGGTATTGCCATGCGCACCCGCCCGCAACAGTGTTTCGATACCGAGTTATCGGGGTGTGGAAGTCCGCCGCCCCGAAGCTTTACGCGCTTCCGTCTCGCGAACTACTATTTTCATCATGCCCACACGGGCATCAGTTTGTAGTACGGGAGGCCGTCTACAAATGGTGAAAATTTCAAAGCGTTCCGTCGGGAAATTAAAAAGTTATGAGCATTAGAAGATCTTCCCATTAGGCCCCATTAGGCCACAGTAGCCGAACCCGCCTAAAACTTGCGCGGGTCACTTTCACGGACGGGCTCGAAACTGGTGCCAGAAGTTAGCCCCCGACCAGTGCTTCATTGTGAGGCATTGCATAAAATTTTCCGTCCCCCGAGTGCCGAGCAATAGCTCCTGAAAGGGCTTTCGGCACAATTTTCACGCGCTTATTTGAGCCACTTGTAGCCGAAGGAATTTTGCGCAAATGACTGAGAGGTGCTCCTGGGCACTGCTCATCACTTTGCAATAGGTTCCGGGGCTTTTCGTGAAGGTCGCGTTTTCTCAAACTTTGAGGGCATTAGTGGGTGGGGTGTGAAAACCTCCGAATGCATGGTTCTCAGCTCCTGCTGTGGGCAGCAAGCCAATTTTTTTTCCAAAATGTTGACCTATAAAAGAGCTTACTCGGGTGTGAAAATTATCATTGTGCGCGCGCACCCCGGACCGCAATTATGATATTTCCTGTTTTCCCATAGGGCCCAAGGCAAATGGGGATAGCGATTGTACGCGCTTTCTAAGGCTCTGATCGCTTTTAGATTTTGCACGCGGATAGGGCCAACAGAGGCGCAGGTATTGCCATGCGCACCCGCCCGCAACAGTGTTTCGATACCGAGTTATCGGGGTGTGGAAGTCCGCCGCCCCGAAGCTTTACGCGCTTCCGTCTCGCGAACTACTATTTTCATCATGCCCACACGGGCATCAGTTTGTAGTACGGGAGGCCGTCTACAAATGGTGAAAATTTCAAAGCGTTCCGTCGGGAAATTAAAAAGTTATGAGCATTAGAAGATCTTCCCATTAGGCCCCATTATGCCACAGTAGCCGAACCCGCCTAAAACTTGCGCGGGTCACTTTCACGGACGGGCTCGAAACTGGTGCCAGAAGTTAGCCCCCGACCAGTGCTTCATTGTGAGGCATTGCGTAAAATTTTCCGTCCCCCAAGTGCCGAGCAATAGCCCCTGAAAGGGCTTTCGGCACAATTTTCACGCGCTTATTTGAGCCACTTGTAGCCGAAGGAATTTTGCGCAAATGACTGAGAGGTGCTCCTGGGCACTGCTCATCACTTTGCAATAGGTTCCAGGGCTTTTCGCGAAGGTCGCATTTTCTCAAACTTTGAGGGCATTAGTGGGTGGGGTGTGAAAACCTCCGAATGCATGGTTCTCAGCTCCTGCTGTGGGCAGCAAGCCAATTTTTTTTCCAAAATGTTGACCTATAAAAGAGCTTACTCGGGTGTGAAAATTATCATTGTGCGCGCGCGCCCCGGACCGCAATTATGATATTTCCTGTTTTCCCATAGGGCCCAAGGCAAATGGGGATAGCGGTTGTACGCGCTTTCTAAGGCTCTGATCGCTTTTAGATTTTGCACGCGGATAGGGCCAACAGAGGCGCAGGTATTGCCATGCGCACCCGCCCGCAACAGTGTTTCGATACCGAGTTATCGGGGTGTGGAAGTCCGCCGCCCCGAAGCTTTACGCGCTTCCGTCTCGCGAACTACTATTTTCATCATGCCCACACGGGCATCAGTTTGTAGTACGGGAGGCCGTCTACAAATGGTGAAAATTTCAAAGCGTTCCGTCGGGAAATTAAAAAGTTATGAGCATTAGAAGATCTTCCCATTAGGCCCCATTAGGCCACAGTAGCCGAACCCGCCTAAAACTTGCGCGGGTCACTTTCACGGACGGGCTCAAAACTGGTGCCAGAAGTTAGCCCCCGACCAGTGCTTCATTGTGAGGCATTGCGTAAAATTTTCCGTCCCCCGAGTGCCAAGCAATAGCCCCTGAAAGGGCTTTCGGCACAATTTTCACGCGCTTATTTGAGCCACTTGTAGCCGAAGGAATTTTGCGCAAATGACTGAGAGGTGCTCCTGGGCACTGCTCATCACTTTGCAATAGGTTCCGGGGCTTTTCGCGAAGGTCGCGTTTTCTCAAACTTTGAGGGCATTAGTGGGTGGGGTGTGAAAACCTCCGAATGCATGGTTCTCAGCTCCTGCTGTGGGCAGCAAGCCAATTTTTTATCCAAAATGTTGACCTATAAAAGAGCTTACTCGGGTGTGAAAATTATCATTGTGCGCGCGCGCCCCGGACCGCAATTATGATATTTCCTGTTTTCCCATAGGGCCCAAGGCAAATGGGGATAGCGGTTGTACGCGCTTTCTAAGGCTCTGATCGCTTTTAGATTTTGCACGCGGATAGGGCCAACAGAGGCGCAGGTATTGCCATGCGCACCCGCCCGCAACAGTGTTTCGATACCGAGTTATCGGGGTGTGGAAGTCCGCCGCCCCGAAGCTTTACGCGCTTCCGTCTCGCGAACTACTATTTTCATCATGCCCACACGGGCATCAGTTTGTAGTACGGGAGGCCGTCTACAAATGGTGAAAATTTCAAAGCGTTCCGTCGGGAAATTAAAAAGTTATGAGCATTAGAAGATCTTCCCATTAGGCCCCATTAGGCCACAGTAGCCGAACCCGCCTAAAACTTGCGCGGGTCACTTTCACGGACGGGCTCGAAACTGGTGCCAGAAGTTAGCCCCCGACCAGTGCTTCATTGTGAGGCATTGCGTAAAATTTTCCGTCCCCCGAGTGCCGAGCAATAGCCCCTGAAAGGGCTTTCGGCACAATTTTCACGCGCTTATTTGAGCCACTTGTAGCCGAAGGAATTTTGCGCAAATGACTGAGAGGTGCTCCTGGGCACTGCTCATCACTTTGCAATAGGTTCCGGGGCTTTTCGCGAAGGTCGCGTTTTCTCAAACTTTGAGGGCATTAGTGGGTGGGGTGTGAAAACCTCCGAATGCATGGTTCTCAGCTCCTGCTGTGGGCAGCAAGCCAATTTTTTTTCCAAAATGTTGACCTATAAAAGAGCTTACTCGGGTGTGAAAATTATCATTGTGCGCGCGCGCCCCGGACCGCAATTATGATATTTCCTGTTTTCCCATAGGGCCCAAGGCAAATGGGGATAGCGGTTGTACGCGCTTTCTAAGGCTCTGATCGCTTTTAGATTTTGCACGCGGATAGGGCCAACAGAGGCGCAGGTATTGCCATGCGCACCCGCCCGCAACAGTGTTTCGATACCGAGTTATCGGGGTGTGGAAGTCCGCCGCCCCGAAGCTTTACGCGCTTCCGTCTCGCGAACTACTATTTTCATCATGCCCACACGGGCATCAGTTTGTAGTACGGGAGGCCGTCTACAAATGGTGAAAATTTCAAAGCGTTCCGTCGGGAAATTAAAAAGTTATGAGCATTAGAAGATCTTCCCATTAGGCCCCATTAGGCCACAGTAGCCGAACCCGCCTAAAACTTGCGCGGGTCACTTTCACGGACGGGCTCGAAACTGGTGCCAGAAGTTAGCCCCCGACCAGTGCTTCATTGTGAGGCATTGCGTAAAATTTTCCGTCCCCCGAGTGCCGAGCAATAGCCCCTGAAAGGGCTTTCGGCACAATTTTCACGCGCTTATTTGAGCCACTTGTAGCCGAAGGAATTTTGCGCAAATGACTGAGAGGTGCTCCTGGGCACTGCTCATCACTTTGCAATAGGTTCCGGGGCTTTTCGCGAAGGTCGCGTTTTCTCAAACTTTGAGGGCATTAGTGGGTGGGGTGTGAAAACCTCCGAATGCATGGTTCTCAGCTCCTGCTGTGGGCAGCAAGCCAATTTTTTTTCCAAAATGTTGACCTATAAAAGAGCTTACTCGGGTGTGAAAATTATCATTGTGCGCGCGCGCCCCGGACCGCAATTATGATATTTCCTGTTTTCCCATAGGGCCCAAGGCAAATGGGGATAGCGGTTGTACGCGCTTTCTAAGGCTCTGATCGCTTTTAGATTTTGCACGCGGATAGGGCCAACAGAGGCGCAGGTATTGCCATGCGCACCCGCCCGCAACAGTGTTTCGATACCGAGTTATCGGGGTGTGGAAGTCCGCCGCCCAGAAGCTTTACGCGCTTCCGTCTCGCGAACTACTATTTTCATCATGCCCACACGGGCATCAGTTTGTAGTACGGGAGGCCGTCTACAAATGGTGAAAATTTCAAAGCGTTCCGTCGGGAAATTAAAAAGTTATGAGCATTAGAAGATCTTCCCATTAGGCCCCATTAGGCCACAGTAGCCGAACCCGCCTAAAACTTGCGCGGGTCACTTTCACGGACGGGCTCGAAACTGGTGCCAGAAGTTAGCCCCCGACCAGTGCTTCATTGTGAGGCATTGCGTAAAATTTTCCGTCCCCCGAGTGCCGAGCAATAGCCCCTGAAAGGGCTTTCGGCACAATTTTCACGCGCTTATTTGAGCCACTTGTAGCCGAAGGAATTTTGCGCAAATGACTGAGAGGTGCTCCTGGGCACTGCTCATCACTTTGCAATAGGTTCCGGGGCTTTTCGCGAAGGTCGCATTTTCTCAAACTTTGAGGGCATTAGTGGGTGGGGTGTGAAAACCTCCGAATGCATGGTTCTCAGCTCCTGCTGTGGGCAGCAAGCCAATTTTTTTTCCAAAATGTTGACCTATAAAAGAGCTTACTCGGGTGTGAAAATTATCATTGTGCGCGCGCGCCCCGGACCGCAATTATGATATTTCCTGTTTTCCCATAGGGCCCAAGGCAAATGGGGATAGCGGTTGTACGCGCTTTCTAAGGCTCTGATCGCTTTTAGATTTTGCACGCGGATAGGGCCAACAGAGGCGCAGGTATTGCCATGCGCACCCGCCCGCAACAGTGTTTCGATACCGAGTTATCGGGGTGTGGAAGTCCGCCGCCCCGAAGCTTTACGCGCTTCCGTCTCGCGAACTACTATTTTCATCATGCCCACACGGGCATCAGTTTGTAGTACGGGAGGCCGTCTACAAATGGTGAAAATTTCAAAGCGTTCCGTCGGGAAATTAAAAAGTTATGAGCATTAGAAGATCTTCCCATTAGGCCCCATTAGGCCACAGTAGCCGAACCCGCCTAAAACTTGCGCGGGTCACTTTCACGGACGGGCTCGAAACTGGTGCCAGAAGTTAGCCCCCGACCAGTGCTTCATTGTGAGGCATTGCGTAAAATTTTCCGTCCCCCGAGTGCCGAGCAATAGCCCCTGAAAGGGCTTTCGGCACAATTTTCACGCGCTTATTTGAGCCACTTGTAGCCGAAGGAATTTTGCGCAAATGACTGAGAGGTGCTCCTGGGCACTGCTCATCACTTTGCAATAGGTTCGGGGGCTTTTCGCGAAGGTCGCGTTTTCTCAAACTTTGAGGGCATTAGTGGGTGGGGTGTGAAAACCCCCGAATGTATGGTTCTCAGCTCCTGCTGTGGGCAGCAAGCCAATTTTTTTTCCAAAAT
The DNA here is from genome assembly GCA_964019695.1 of Loripinus fragilis. NCBI lineage: Eukaryota > Metazoa > Mollusca > Bivalvia > Lucinida > Lucinidae > Loripinus > Loripinus fragilis. Next base: position 1,281,983 of record CAXHUL010000646.1, read on the forward strand.
GTTGACCTATAAAAGAGCTTACTCGGGTGTGAAAATTATCATTGTGCGCGCGCGCCCCGGACCGCAATTATGATATTTCCTGTTTTCCCATAGGGCCCAAGGCAAATGGGGATAGCGGTTGTACGCGCTTTCTAAGGCTCTGATCGCTTTTAGATTTTGCACGCGGATAGGGCCAACAGAGGCGCAGGTATTGCCATGCGCACCCGCCCGCAACAGTGTTTCGATACCGAGTTATCGGGGTGTGGAAGTCCGCCGCCCCGAAGCTTTACGCGCTTCCGTCTCGCGAACTACTATTTTCATCATGCCCACACGGGCATCAGTTTGTAGTACGGGAGGCCGTCTACAAATGGTGAAAATTTCAAAGCGTTCCGTCGGGAAATTTAAAAGTTATGAGCATTAGAAGATCTTCCCATTAGGCCCCATTAGGCCACAGTAGCCGAACCCGCCTAAAACTTGCGCGGGTCACTTTCACGGACGGGCTCGAAACTGGTGCCAGAAGTTAGCCCCCGACCAGTGCTTCATTGTGAGGCATTGCGTAAAATTTTCCGTCCCCCGAGTGCCGAGCAATAGCCCCTGAAAGGGCTTTCGGCACAATTTTCACGCGCTTATTTGAGCCACTTGTTGCCGAAGGAATTTTGCGCAAATGACTGAGAGGTGCTCCTGGGCACTGCTCATCACTTTGCAATAGGTTCCGGGGCTTTTCGCGAAGGTCGCGTTTTCTCAAACTTTGAGGGCATTAGTGGGTGGGGTGTGAAAACCTCCGAATGCATGGTTCTCAGCTCCTGCTGTGGGCAGCAAGCCAATTTTTTTTCCAAAATGTTGACCTATAAAAGAGCTTACTCGGGTGTGAAAATTATCATTGTGCGCGCGCGCCCCGGACCGCAATTATGATATTTCCTGTTTTCCCATAGGGCCCAAGGCAAATGGGGATAGCGGTTGTACGCGCTTTCTAAGGCTCTGATCGCTTTTAGATTTTGCACGCGGATAGGGCCAACAGAGGCGCAGGTATTGCCATGCGCACCCGCCCGCAACAGTGTTTCGATACCGAGTTATCGGGGTGTGGAAGTCCGCCGCCCCGAAGCTTTACGCGCTTCCGTCTCGCGAACTACTATTTTCATCATGCCCACACGGGCATCAGTTTGTAGTACGGGAGGCCGTCTACAAATGGTGAAAATTTCAAAGCGTTCCGTCGGGAAATTAAAAAGTTATGAGCATTAGAAGATCTTCCCATTAGGCCCCATTAGGCCACAGTAGCCGAACCCGCCTAAAACTTGCGCGGGTCACTTTCACGGACGGGCTCGAAACTGGTGCCAGAAGTTAGCCCCCGACCAGTGCTTCATTGTGAGGCATTGCGTAAAATTTTCCGTCCCCCGAGTGCCGAGCAATAGCCCCTGAAAGGGCTTTCGGCACAATTTTCACGCGCTTATTTGAGCCACTTGTAGCCGAAGGAATTTTGCGCAAATGACTGAGAGGTGCTCCTGGGCACTGCTCATCACTTTGCAATAGGTTCCGGGGCTTTTCGCGAAGGTCGCGTTTTCTCAAACTTTGAGGGCATTAGTGGGTGGGGTGTGAAAACCTCCGAATGCATGGTTCTCAGCTCCTGCTGTGGGCAGCAAGCCAATTTTTTTTCCAAAATGTTGACCTATAAAAGAGCTTACTCGGGTGTGAAAATTATCATTGTGCGCGCGCGCCCCGGACCGCAATTATGATATTTCCTGTTTTCCCATAGGGCCCAAGGCAAATGGGGATAGCGGTTGTACGCGCTTTCTAAGGCTCTGATCGCTTTTAGATTTTGCACGCGGATAGGGCCAACAGAGGCGCAGGTATTGCCATGCGCACCTGCCCGCAACAGTGTTTCGATACCGAGTTATCGGGGTGTGGAAGTCCGCCGCCCCGAAGCTTTACGCGCTTCCGTCTCGCGAACTACTATTTTCATCATGCCCACACGGGCATCAGTTTGTAGTACGGGAGGCCGTCTACAAATGGTGAAAATTTCAAAGCGTTCCGTCGGGAAATTAAAAAGTTATGAGCATTAGAAGATCTTCCCATTAGGCCCCATTAGGCCACAGTAGCCGAACCCGCCTAAAACTTGCGCGGGTCACTTTCACGGACGGGCTCGAAACTGGTGCCAGAAGTTAGCCCCCGACCAGTGCTTCATTGTGAGGCATTGCGTAAAATTTTCCGTCCCCCGAGTGCCGAGCAATAGCCCCTGAAAGGGCTTTCGGCACAATTTTCACGCGCTTATTTGAGCCACTTGTAGCCGAAGGAATTTTGCGCAAATGACTGAGAGGTGCTCCTGGGCACTGCTCATCACTTTGCAATAGGTTCCGGGGCTTTTCGCGAAGGTCGCGTTTTCTCAAACTTTGAGGGCATTAGTGGGTGGGGTGTGAAAACCTCCGAATGCATGGTTCTCAGCTCCTGCTGTGGGCAGCAAGCCAATTTTTTTTCCAAAATGTTGACCTATAAAAGAGCTTACTCGGGTGTGAAAATTATCATTGTGCGCGCGCGCCCCGGACCGCAATTATGATATTTCCTGTTTTCCCATAGGGCCCAAGGCAAATGGGGATAGCGGTTGTACGCGCTTTCTAAGGCTCTGATCGCTTTTAGATTTTGCACGCGGATAGGGCCAACAGAGGCGCAGGTATTGCCATGTGCACCCGCCCGCAACAGTGTTTCGATACCGAGTTATCGGGGTGTGGAAGTCCGCCGCCCCGAAGCTTTACGCGCTTCCGTCTCGCGAACTTCTATTTTCATCATGCCCACACGGGCATCAGTTTGTAGTACGGGAGGCCGTCTACAAATGGTGAAAATTTCAAAGCGTTCTGTCGGGAAATTAAAAAGTTATGAGCATTAGAAGATCTTCCCATTAGGCCCCATTAGGCCACAGTAGCCGAACCCGCCTAAAACTTGCGCGGGTCACTTTCACGGACGGGCTCGAAACTGGTGCCAGAAGTTAGCCCCCGACCAGTGCTTCATTGTGAGGCATTGCGTAAAATTTTCCGTCCCCCGAGTGCCGAGCAATAGCCCCTGAAAGGGCTTTCGGCACAATTTTCACGCGCTTATTTGAGCCACTTGTAGCCGAAGGAATTTTGCGCAAATGACTGAGAGGTGCTCCTGGGCACTGCTCATCACTTTGCAATAGGTTCCGGGGCTTTTCGCGAAGGTCGCGTTTTCTCAAACTTTGAGGGCATTAGTGGGTGGGGTGTGAAAACCTCCGAATGCATGGTTCTCAGCTCCTGCTGTGGGCAGCAAGCCAATTTTTTTTCCAAAATGTTGACCTATAAAAGAGCTTACTCGGGTGTGAAAATTATCATTGTGCGCGCGCGCCCCGGACCGCAATTATGATATTTCCTGTTTTCCCATAGGGCCCAAGGCAAATGGGGATAGCGGTTGTACGCGCTTTCTAAGGCTCTGATCGCTTTTAGATTTTGCATGCGGATAGGGCCAACAGAGGCGCAGGTATTGCCATGCGCACCCGCCCGCAACAGTGTTTCGATACCGAGTTATCGGGGTGTGGAAGTCCGCCGCCCCGAAGCTTTACGCGCTTCCGTCTCGCGAACTACTATTTTCATCATGCCCACACGGGCATCAGTTTGTAGTACGGGAGGCCGTCTACAAATGGTGAAAATTTCAAAGCGTTCCGTCGGGAAATTAAAAAGTTATGAGCATTAGAAGATCTTCCCATTAGGCCCCATTAGGCCACAGTAGCCGAACCCGCCTAAAACTTGCGCGGGTCACTTTCACGGACGGGCTCAAAACTGGTGCCAGAAGTTAGCCCCCGACCAGTGCTTCATTGTGAGGCATTGCGTAAAATTTTCCGTCCCCCGAGTGCCGAGCAATAGCCCCTGAAAGGGCTTTCGGCACAATTTTCATGTGCTTATTTGAGCCACTTGTAGCCGAAGGAATTTTGCGCAAATGACTGAGAGGTGCTCCTGGGCACTGCTCATCACTTTGCAATAGGTTCCGGGGCTTTTCGCGAAGGTCGCGTTTTCTCAAACTTTGAGGGCATTAGTGGGTGGGGTGTGAAAACCTCCGAATGCATGGTTCTCAGCTCCTGCTGTGGGCAGCAAGCCAATTTTTTTTCCAAAATGTTGACCTATAAAAGAGCTTACTCGGGTGTGAAAATTATCATTGTGCGCGCGCGCCCCGGACCGCAATTATGATATTTCCTGTTTTCCCATAGGGCCCAAGGCAAATGGGGATAGCGGTTGTACGCGCTTTCTAAGGCTCTGATCGCTTTTAGATTTTGCACGCGGATAGGGCCAACAGAGGCGCAGGTATTGCCATGCGCACCCGCCCGCAACAGTGTTTCGATACCGAGTTATCGGGGTGTTGAAGTCCGCCGCCCCGAAGCTTTACGCGCTTCCGTCTCGCGAACTACTATTTTCATCATGCCCACACGGGCATCAGTTTGTAGTACGGGAGGCCGTCTACAAATGGTGAAAATTTCAAAGCGTTCCGTCGGGAAATTAAAAAGTTATGAGCATTAGAAGATCTTCCCATTAGGCCCCATTAGGCCACAGTAGCCGAACCCGCCTAAAACTTGCGCGGGTCACTTTCACGGACGGGCTCGAAACTGGTGCCAGAAGTTAGCCCCCGACCAGTGCTTCATTGTGAGGCATTGCGTAAAATTTTCCGTCCCCCGAGTGCCGAGCAATAGCCCCTGAAAGGGCTTTCGGCACAATTTTCACGCGCTTATTTGAGCCACTTGTAGCCGAAGGAATTTTGCGCAAATGACTGAGAGGTGCTCCTGGGCACTGCTTATCACTTTGCAATAGGTTCCGGGGCTTTTCGCGAAGGTTGCGTTTTCTCAAACTTTGAGGGCATTAGTGGGTGGGGTGTGAAAACCTCCGAATGCATGGTTCTCAGCTCCTGCTGTGGGCAGCAAGCCAATTTTTTTTCCAAAATGTTGACCTATAAAAGAGCTTACTCGGGTGTGAAAATTATCATTGTGCGCGCGCGCCCCGGACCGCAATTATGATATTTCCTGTTTTCCCATAGGGCCCAAGGCAAATGGGGATAGCGGTTGTACGCGCTTTCTAAGGCTCTGATCGCTTTTAGATTTTGCACGCGGATAGGGCCAACAAAGGCGCAGGTATTGCCATGCGCACCCGCCCGCAACAGTGTTTCGATACCGAGTTATCGGGGTGTGGAAGTCCGCCGCCCCGAAGCTTTACGCGCTTCCCTCTCGCGAACTACTATTTTCATCATGCCCACACGGGCATCAGTTTGTAGTACGGGAGGCCGTCTACAAATGGTGAAAATTTCAAAGCGTTCCGTCGGGAAATTAAAAAGTTATGAGCATTAGAAGATCTTCCCATTAGGCCCCATTAGGCCACAGTAGCCGAACCCGCCTAAAACTTGCGCGGGTCACTTTCACGGACGGGCTCGAAACTGGTGCCAGAAGTTAGCCCCCGACCAGTGCTTCATTGTGAGGCATTGCGTAAAATTTTCCGTCCCCCGAGTGCCGAGCAATAGCCCCTGAAAGGGCTTTCGGCACAATTTTCACGCGCTTATTTGAGCCACTTGTAGCCGAAGGAATTTTGCGCAAATGACTGAGAGGTGCTCCTGGGCACTGCTCATCACTTTGCAATAGGTTCCGGGGCTTTTCGCGAAGGTCGCGTTTTCTCAAACTTTGAGGGCATTAGTGGGTGGGGTGTGAAAACCTCCGAATGCATGGTTCTCAGCTCCTGCTGTGGGCAGCAAGCCAATTTTTTTCCAAAATGTTGACCTATAAAAGAGCTTACTCGGGTGTGAAAATTATCATTGTGCGCGCGCGCCCCGGACCGCAATTATGATATTTCCTGTTTTCCCATAGGGCCCAAGGCAAATGGGGATGGTGGTTGTACGCGCTTTCTAAGGCTCTGATCGCTTTTAGATTTTGCACGCGGATAGGGCCAACAGAGGCGCAGGTATTGCCATGCGCACCCGCCCGCAACAGTGTTTCGATACCGAGTTATCGGGGTGTGGAAGTCCGCCGCCCCGAAGCTTTACGCGCTTCCGTCTCGCGAACTACTATTTTCATCATGCCCACACGGGCATCAGTTTGTAGTACGGGAGGCCGTCTACAAATGGTGAAAATTTCAAAGCGTTCCGTCGGGAAATTAAAAAGTTATGAGCATTAGAAGATCTTCCCATTAGGCCCCATTAGGCCACAGTAGCCGAACCCGCCTAAAACTTGCGCGGGTCACTTTCACGGACGGGCTCGAAACTGGTGCCAGAAGTTAGCCCCCGACCAGTGCTTCATTGTGAGGCATTGCGTAAAATTTTCCGTCCCCCGAGTGCCGAGCAATAGCCCCTGAAAGGGCTTTCGGCACAATTTTCACGCGCTTATTTGAGCCACTTGTAGCCGAAGGAATTTTGCGCAAATGACTGAGAGGTGCTCCTGGGCACTGCTCATCACTTTGCAATAGGTTCCGGGGCTTTTCGCGAAGGTCGCGTTTTCTCAAACTTTGAGGGCATTAGTGGGTGGGGTGTGAAAACCTCCGAATGCATGGTTCTCAGCTCCTGCTGTGGGCAGCAAGCCAATTTTTTTTCCAAAATGTTGACCTATAAAAGAGCTTACTCGGGTGTGAAAATTATCATTGTGCGCGCGCGCCCCGGACCGCAATTATGATATTTCCTGTTTTCCCATAGGGCCCAAGGCAAATGGGGATAGCGGTTGTACGCGCTTTCTAAGGCTCTGATCGCTTTTAGATTTTGCACGCGGATAGGGCCAACAGAGGCGCAGGTATTGCCATGCGCACCCGCCCGCAACAGTGTTTCGATACCGAGTTATCGGGGTGTGGAAGTCCGCCGCCCCGAAGCTTTACGCGCTTCCGTCTCGCGAACTACTATTTTCATCATGCCCACACGGGCATCAGTTTGTAGTACGGGAGGCCGTCTACAAATGGTGAAAATTTCAAAGCCTTCCGTCGGGAAATTAAAAAGTTATGAGCATTAGAAGATCTTCCCATTAGGCCCCATTAGGCCACAGTAGCCGAACCCGCCTAAAACTTGCGCGGGTCACTTTCACGGACGGGCTCGAAACTGGTGCCAGAAGTTAGCCCCTGACCAGTGCTTCATTGTGAGGCATTGCGTAAAATTTTCCGTCCCCCGAGTGCCGAGCAATAGCCCCTGAAAGGGCTTTAGGCACAATTTTCACGCGCTTATTTGAGCCACTTGTAGCCGAAGGAATTTTGCGCAAATGCCTGAGAGGTGCTCCTGGGCACTGCTCATCACTTTGCAATAGGTTCCGGGGCTTTTAGCGAAGGTCACGTTTTCTCAAACTTTGAGGGCATTAGTGGGTGGGGTGTGAAAACCTCCGAATGCATGGTTCTCAGCTCCTGCTGTGGGCAGCAAGCCAATTTTTTTTCCAAAATGTTGACCTATAAAAGAGCTTACTCGGGTGTGAAAATTATCATTGTGCGCGCGCGCCCCGGACCGCAATTATGATATTTCCTGTTTTCCCATAGGGCCCAAGGCAAATGGGGATAGCGGTTGTACGCGCTTTCTAAGGCTCTGATCGCTTTTAGATTTTGCACGCGGATAGGGCCAACAGAGGCGCAGGTATTGCCATGCGCACCCGCCCGCAACAGTGTTTCGATACCGAGTTATTGGGGTGTGGAAGTCCGCCGCCCCGAAGCTTTACGCGCTTCCGTCTCGCGAACTACTATTTTCATCATGCCCACACGGGCATCAGTTTGTAGTACGGGAGGCCGTCTACAAATGGTGAAAATTTCAAAGCGTTCCGTCGGGAAATTAAAAAGTTATGAGCATTAGAAGATCTTCCCATTAGGCCCCATTAGGCCACAGTAGCCGAACCCGCCTAAAACTTGCGCGGGTCACTTTCACGGACGGGCTCGAAACTGGTGCCAGAAGTTAGCCCCCGACCAGTGCTTCATTGTGAGGCATTGCGTAAAATTTTCCGTCCCCCGAGTGCAGAGCAATAGCCCCTGAAAGGGCTTTCGGCACAATTTTCACGCGCTTATTTGAGCCACTTGTAGCCGAAGGAATTTTGCGCAAATGACTGAGAGGTGCTCCTGGGCACTGCTCATCACTTTGCTATAGGTTCCGGGGCTTTTCGCGAAGGTCACGTTTTCTCAAACTTTGAGGGCATTAGTGGGTGGGGTGTGAAAACCTCCGAATGCATGGTTCTCAGCTCCTGCTGTGGGCAGCAAGCCAATTTTTTTTCCAAAATGTTGACCTATAAAAGAGCTTACTCGGGTGTGAAAATTATTATTGTGTGCGCGCGCCCCGGACCGCAATTATGATATTTCCTGTTTTCCCATAGGGCCCAAGGCAAATGGGGATAGCGGTTGTACGCGCTTTCTAAGGCTCTGATCGCTTTTAGATTTTGCACGCGGATAGGGCCAACAGAGGCGCAGGTATTGCCATGCGCACCCGCCCGCAACAGTGTTTCGATACCGAGTTATCGGGGTGTGGAAGTCCGCCGCCCCGAAGCTTTACGCGCTTCCGTCTCGCAAACTACTATTTTCATCATGCCCACACGGGCATCAGTTTGTAGTACGGGAGGCCGTCTACAAATGGTGAAAATTTCAAAGCGTTCCGTCGGGAAATTAAAAAGTTATGAGCATTAGAAGATCTTCCCATTAGGCCCCATTAGGCCACAGTAGCCGAACCCGCCTAAAACTTGCGCGGGTCACTTTCACGGACGGGCTCGAAACTGGTGCCAGAAGTTAGCCCCTGACCAGTGCTTTATTGTGAGGCATTGCGTAAAATTTTCCGTCCCCCGAGTGCCGAGCAATAGCCCCTGAAAGGGCTTTCGGCACAATTTTCACGCGCTTATTTGAGCCACTTGTAGCCGAAGGAATTTTGCGCAAATGACTGAGAGGTGCTCCTGGGCACTGCTCATCACTTTGCAATAGGTTCCGGGGCTTTTCGCGAAGGTCGCGTTTTCTCAAACTTTGAGGGCATTAGTGGGTGGGGTGTGAAAACCTCCGAATGCATGGTTCTCAGCTCCTGCTGTGGGCAGCAAGCCAATTTTTTTTCCAAAATGTTGACCTATAAAAGAGCTTACTCGGGTGTGAAAATTATCATTGTGCGCGCGCGCCCCGGACCGCAATTATGATATTTCCTGTTTTCCCATAGGGCCCAAGGCAAATGGGGATAGCGGTTGTACGCGCTTTCTAAGGCTCTGATCGCTTTTAGATTTTGCACGCGGATAGGGCCAACAGAGGCGCAGGTATTGCCATGCGCACCCGCCCGCAACAGTGTTTCGATACCGAGTTATCGGGGTGTGGAAGTCCGCCGCCCCGAAGCTTTACGCGCTTCCGTCTCGCGAACTACTATTTTCATCATGCCCACACGGGCATCAGTTTGTAGTACGGGAGGCCGTCTACAAATGGTGAAAATTTCAAAGCGTTCCGTCGGGAAATTAAAAAGTTATGAGCATTAGAAGATCTTCCCATTAGGCCCCATTAGGCCACAGTAGCCGAACCCGCCTAAAACTTGCGCGGGTCACTTTCACGGACGGGCTCGAAACTGGTGCCAGAAGTTAGCCCCCGACCAGTGCTTCATTGTGAGGCATTGCGTAAAATTTTCCGTCCCCCGAGTGCCGAGCAATAGCCCCTGAAAGGGCTTTCGGCACAATTTTCACGCGCTTATTTGAGCCACTTGTAGCCGAAGGAATTTTGCGCAAATGACTGAGAGGTGCTCCTGGGCACTGCTCATCACTTTGCAATAGGTTCCGGGGCTTTTCGCGAAGGTCGCGTTTTCTCAAACTTTGAGGGCATTAGTGGGTGGGGTGTGAAAACCTCCGAATGCATGGTTCTCAGCTCCTGCTGTGGGCAGCAAGCCAATTTTTTTTCCAAAATGGTGACCTATAAAAGAGCTTACTCGGGTGTGAAAATTATCATTGTGCACGCGCGCCCCGGACCGCAATTATGATATTTCCTGTTTTCCCATAGGGCCCAAGGCAAATGGGGATAGCGGTTGTACGCGCTTTCTAAGGCTCTGATCGCTTTTAGATTTTGCACGCGGATAGGGCCAACAGAGGCGCAGGTATTGCCATGCGCACCCGCCCGCAACAGTGTTTCGATACCGAGTTATCGGGGTGTGGAAGTCCGCCGCCCCGAAGCTTTACGCGCTTCCGTCTCGCGAACTACTATTTTCATCATGCCCACACGGGCATCAGTTTGTAGTACGGGAGGCTGTCTACAAATGGTGAAAATTTCAAAGCGTTCCGTCGGGAAATTAAAAAGTTATGAGCATTAGAAGATCTTCCCATTAGGCCCCATTAGGCCACAGTAGCCGAACCCGCCTAAAACTTGCGCGGGTCACTTTCACGGACGGGCTCGAAACTGGTGCCAGAAGTTAGCCCCGACCAGTGCTTCATTGTGAGGCATTGCGTAAAATTTTCCGTCCCCCGAGTGCCGAGCAATAGCCCCTGAAAGGGCTTTCGGCACAATTTTCACGCGCTTATTTGAGCCACTTGTAGCCGAAGGAATTTTGCGCAAATGACTGAGAGGTGCTCCTGGGCACTGCTCATCACTTTGCAATAGGTTCCGGGGCTTTTCGCGAAGGTCGCGTTTTCTCAAACTTTGAGGGCATTAGTGGGTGGGGTGTGAAAACCTCCGAATGCATGGTTCTCAGCTCCTGCTGTGGGCAGCAAGCCAATTTTTTTTCCAAAATGTTGACCTATAAAAGAGCTTACTCGGGTGTGAAAATTATCATTGTGCGCGCGCTCCCCGGACCGCAATTATGATATTTCCTGTTTTCCCATAGGGCCCAAGGCAAATGGGGATAGCGGTTGTACGCGCTTTCTAAGGCTCTGATCGCTTTTAGATTTTGCACGCGGATAGGGCCAACAGAGGCGCAGGTATTGCCATGCGCACCCGCCCGCAACAGTGTTTCGATACCGAGTTATCGGGGTGTGGAAGTCCGCCGCCCCGAAGCTTTACGCGCTTCCATCTCGCGAACTACTATTTTCATCATGCCCACACGGGCATCAGTTTGTAGTACGGGAGGCCGTCTACAAATGGTGAAAATTTCAAAGCGTTCCGTCGGGAAATTAAAAAGTTATGAGCATTAGAAGATCTTCCCATTAGGCCCCATTAGGCCACAGTAGCCGAACCCGCCTAAAACTTGCGCGGGTCACTTTCACGGACGGGCTCGAAACTGGTGCCAGAAGTTAGCCCCCGACCAGTGCTTCATTGTGAGGCATTGCGTAAAATTTTCCGTCCCCCGAGTGCCGAGCAATAGCCCCTGAAAGGGCTTTCGGCACAATTTTCACGCGCTTATTTGAGCCACTTGTAGCCGAAGGAATTTTGCGCAAATGACTGAGAGGTGCTCCTGGGCACTGCTCATCACTTTGCAATAGGTTCCGGGGCTTTTCGCGAAGGTCGCGTTTTCTCAAACTTTGAGGGCATTAGTGGGTGGGGTGTGAAAACCTCCGAATGCATGGTTCTCAGCTCCTGCTGTGGGCAGCAAGCCAATTTTTTTTCCAAAATGTTGACCTATAAAAGAGCTTACTCGGGTGTGAAAATTATCATTGTGCCCGCGCGCCCCGGACCGCAATTATGATATTTCCTGTTTTCCCATAGGGCCCAAGGCAAATGGGGATAGCGGTTGTACGCGCTTTCTAAGGCTCTGATCGCTTTTAGATTTTGCACGTGGATAGGGCCAACAGAGGCGCAGGTATTGCCATGCGCACCCGCCCGCAACAGTGTTTCGATACCGAGTTATCGGGGTGTGGAAGTCCGCCGCCCCGAAGCTTTACGCGCTTCCGTCTCGCGAACTACTATTTTCATCATGCCCACACGGGCATCAGTTTGTAGTACGGGAGGCCGTCTACAAATGGTGAAAATTTCAAAGCGTTCCGTCGGGAAATTAAAAAGTTATGAGCATTAGAAGATCTTCCCATTAGGCCCCATTAGGCCACAGTAGCCGAACCCGCCTAAAACTTGCGCGGGTCACTTTCACGGACGGGCTCGAAACTGGTGCCAGAAGATAGCCCCCGACCAGTGCTTCATTGTGAGGCATTGCGTAAAATTTTCCGTCCCCCGAGTGCCGAGCAATAGCCCCTGAAAGGGCTTTCGGCACAATTTTCACGCGCTTATTTGAGCCACTTGTAGCCGAAGGAATTTTGCGCAAATGACTGAGAGGTGCTCCTGGGCACTGCTCATCACTTTGCAATAGGTTCCGGGGCTTTTCGCGAAGGTCGCGTTTTCTCAAACTTTGAGGGCATTAGTGGGTGGGGTGTGAAAACCTCCGAATGCATGGTTCTCAGCTCCTGCTGTGGGCAGCTGGCCAATTTTTTTTCCAAAATGTTGACCTATAAAAGAGCTTACTCGGGTGTGAAAATTATCATTGTGCGCGCGCGCCCCGGACCGCAATTATGATATTTCCTGTTTTCCCATAGGGCCCAAGGCAAATGGGGATAGCGGTTGTACGCGCTTTCTAAGGCTCTGATCGCTTTTAGATTTTGCACGCGGATAGGGCCAACAGAGGCGCAGGTATTGCCATGCGCACCCGCCCGCAACAGTGTTTCGATACCGAGTTATCGGGGTGTGGAAGTCCGCCGCCCCGAAGCTTTACGCGCTTCCGTCTCGCGAACTACTATTTTCATCATGCCCACACGGGCATCAGTTTGTAGTACGGGAGGCCGTCTACAAATGGTGAAAATTTCAAAGCGTTCCGTCGAGAAATTAAAAAGTTATGAGCATTAGAAGATCTTCCCATTAGGCCCCATTAGGCCACAGTAGCCGAACCCGCCTAAAACTTGCGCGGGTCACTTTCACGGACGGGCTCGAAACTGGTGCCAGAAGTTAGCCCCCGACCAGTGCTTCATTGTGAGGCATTGCGTAAAATTTTCCGTCCCCCGAGTGCCGAGCAATAGCCCCTGAAAGGGCTTTCGGCACAATTTTCACGCGCTTATTTGAGCCACTTGTAGCCGAAGGAATTTTGCGCAAATGACTGAGAGGTGCTCCTGGGCACTGCTCATCACTTTGCAATAGGTTCCGGGGCTTTTCGCGAAGGTCGCGTTTTCTCAAACTTTGAGGGCATTAGTGGGTGGGGTGTGAAAACCTCCGAATGCATGGTTCTCAGCTCCTGCTGTGGGCAGCAAGCCAATTTTTTTTCCAAAATGTTGACCTATAAAAGAGCTTACTCGGGTGTGAAAATTATCATTGTGCGCGCGCGCCCCGGACCGCAATTATGATATTTCCTGTTTTCCCATAGGGCCCAAGGCAAATGGGGATAGCGGTTGTACGCGCTTTCTAAGGCTCTGATCGCTTTTAGATTTTGCACGCGGATAGGGCCAACAGAGGCGCAGGTATTGCCATGCGCACCCGCCCGCAACAGTGTTTCGATACCGAGTTATCGGGGTGTGGAAGTCCGCCGCCCCGAAGCTTTACGCGCTTCCGTCTCGCGAACTACTATTTTCATCATGCCCACACGGGCATCAGTTTGTAGTACGGGAGGCCGTCTACAAATGGTGAAAATTTCAAAGCGTTCCATCGGGAAATTAAAAAGTTATGAGCATTAGAAGATCTTCCCATTAGGCCCCATTAGGCCACAGTAGCCGAACCCGCCTAAAACTTGCGCGGGTCACTTTCACGGACGGGCTCGAAACTGGTGCCAGAAGTTAGCCCCCGACCAGTGCTTCATTGTGAGGCATTGCGTAAAATTTTCCGTCCCCCGAGTGCCGAGCAATAGCCCCTGAAAGGGCTTTCGGCACAATTTTCACGCGCTTATTTGAGCCACTTGTAGCCGAAGGAATTTTGCGCAAATGACTGAGAGGTGCTCCTGGGCACTGCTCATCACTTTGCAATAGGTTCCGGGGCTTTTCGCGAAGGTCGCGTTTTCTCAAACTTTGAGGGCATTAGTGGGTGGGGTGTGAAAACCTCCGAATGCATGGTTCTCAGCTCCTGCTGTGGGCAGCAAGCCAATTTTTTTTCCAAAATGTTGACCTATAAAAGAGCTTACTCGGGTGTGAAAATTATCATTGTGCGCGCGCGCCCCGGACCGCAATTATGATATTTCCTGTTTTCCCATAGGGCCCAAGGCAAATGGGGATAGCGGTTGTACGCGCTTTCTAAGGCTCTGATCGCTTTTAGATTTTGCACGCGGATAGGGCCAACAGAGGCGCAGGTATTGCCATGCGCACCCGCCCGCAACAGTGTTTCGATACCGAGTTATCGGGGTGTGGAAGTCCGCCGCCCCGAAGCTTTACGCGCTTCCGTCTCGCGAACTACTATTTTCATCATGCCCACACGGGCATCAGTTTGTAGTACGGGAGGCCGTCTACAAATGGTGAAAATTTCAAAGCGTTCCGTCGGGAAATTAAAAAGTTATGAGCATTAGAAGATCTTCCCATTAGGCCCCATTAGGCCACAGTAGCCGAACCCGCCTAAAACTTGCGCGGGTCACTTTCACGGACGGGCTCGAAACTGGTGCCAGAAGTTAGCCCCCGACCAGTGCTTCATTGTGAGGCATTGCGTAAAATTTTCCGTCCCCCGAGTGCCGAGCAATAGCCCCTGAAAGGGCTTTCGGCACAATTTTCACGCACTTATTTGAGCCACTTGTAGCCGAAGGAATTTTGCGCAAATGACTGAGAGGTGCTCCTGGGCACTGCTCATCACTTTGCAATAGGTTCCGGGGCTTTTCGCGAAGGTCGCGTTTTCTCAAACTTTGAGGGCATTAGTGGGTGGGGTGTGAAAACCTCCGAATGCATGGTTCTCAGCTCCTGCTGTGGGCAGCAAGCCAATTTTTTTTCCAAAATGTTGACCTATAAAAGAGCTTACTCGGGTGTGAAAATTATCATTGTGCGCGCGCGCCCCGGACCGCAATTATGATATTTCCTGTTTTCCCATAGGGCCCAAGGCAAATGGGGATAGCGGTTGTACGCGCTTTCTAAGGCTCTGATCGCTTTTAGATTTTGCACGCGGATAGGGCCAACAGAGGCGCAGGTATTGCCATGCGCACCCGCCCGCAACAGTGTTTCGATACCGAGTTATCGGGGTGTGGAAGTTCGCCGCCCCGAAGCTTTACGCGCTTCCGTCTCGCGAACTACTATTTTCATCATGCCCACACGGGCATCAGTTTGTAGTACGGGAGGCCGTCTACAAATGGTGAAAATTTCAAAGCGTTCCGTCGGGAAATTAAAAAGTTATGAGCATTAGAAGATCTTCCCATTAGGCCCCATTAGGCCACAGTAGCCGAACCCGCCTAAAACTTGCGCGGGTCACTTTCACGGACGGGCTCGAAACTGGTGCCAGAAGTTAGCCCCCGACCAGTGCTTCATTGTGAGGCATTGCGTAAAATTTTCCGTCCCCCGAGTGCCGAGCAATAGCCCCTGAAAGGGCTTTCGGCACAATTTTCACGCGCTTATTTGAGCCACTTGTAGCCGAAGGAATTTTGCGCAAATGACTGAGAGGTGCTCCTGGGCACTGCTCATCACTTTGCAATAGGTTCCGGGGCTTTTCGCGAAGGTCGCGTTTTCTCAAACTTTGAGGGCATTAGTGGGTGGGGTGTGAAAACCTCCGAATGCATGGTTCTCAGCTCCTGCTGTGGGCAGCAAGCCAATTTTTTTTCCAAAATGTTGACCTATAAAAGAGCTTACTCGGGTGTGAAAATTATCATTGTGCGCGCGCGCCCCGGACCGCAATTATGATATTTCCTGTTTTCCCATAGGGCCCAAGGCAAATGGGGATAGCGGTTGTACTCGCTTTCTAAGGCTCTGATCGCTTTTAGATTTTGCACGCGGATAGGGCCAACAGAGGCGCAGGTATTGCCATGCGCACCCGCCCGCAACAGTGTTTCGATACCGAGTTATCGGGGTGTGGAAGTCCGCCGCCCCGAAGCTTTACGCGCTTCCGTCTCGCGAACTACTATTTTCATCATGCCCACAATGGGAATCAGTTTGTAGTACGGGAGGCCGTCTACAAATGGTGAAAATTTCAAAGCGTTCCGTCGGGAAATTAAAAAGTTATGAGCATTAGAAGATCTTCCCATTAGGCCCCATTAGGCCACAGTAGCCGAACCCGCCTAAAACTTGCGCGGGTCACTTTCACGGACGGGCTCAAAACTGGTGCCAGAAGTTAGCCCCCGACCAGTGCTTCATTGTGAGGCATTGCGTAAAATTTTCCGTCCCCCGAGTGCCGAGCAATAGCCCCTGAAAGGGCTTTCGGCACAATTTTCACGCGCTTATTTGAGCCACTTGTAGCCGAAGGAATTTTGCGCAAATGACTGAGAGGTGCTCCTGGGCACTGCTCATCACTTTGCAATAGGTTCCGGGGCTTTTCGCGAAGGTCGCGTTTTCTCAAACTTTGAGGGCATTAGTGGGTGGGGTGTGAAAACCTCGGAATGCATGGTTCTCAGCTCCTGCTGTGGGCAGCAAGCCAATTTTTTTTCCAAAATGTTGACCTATAAAAGAGCTTACTCGGGTGTGAAAATTATCATTGTGCGCGCGCGCCCCGGACCGCAATTATGATATTTCCTGTTTTCCCATAGGGCCCAAGGCAAATGGGGATAGCGGTTGTACGCGCTTTCTAAGGCTCTGATCGCTTTTAGATTTTGCACGCGGATAGGGCCAACAGAGGCGCAGGTATTGCCATGCGCACCCGCCCGCAACAGTGTTTCGATACCGAGTTATCGGGGTGTGGAAGTCCGCCGCCCCGAAGCTTTACGCGCTTCCGTCTCGCGAACTACTATTTTCATCATGCCCACACGGGCATCAGTTTGTAGTACGGGAGGCCGTCTACAAATGGTGAAAATTTCAAAGCGTTCCGTCGGGAAATTAAAAAGTTATGAGCATTAGAAGATCTTCCCATTAGGCCCCATTAGGCCACAGTAGCCGAACCCGCCTAAAACTTGCGCGGGTCACTTTCACGGACGGGCTCGAAACTGGTGCCAGAAGTTAGCCCCCGACCAGTGCTTCATTGTGAGGCATTGCGTAAAATTTTCCGTCCCCCGAGTGCCGAGCAATAGCCCCTGAAAGGGCTTTCGGCACAATTTTCACGCGCTTATTTGAGCCACTTGTAGCCGAAGGAATTTTGCGCAAATGACTGAGAGGTGCTCCTGGGCACTGCTCATCACTTTGCAATAGGTTCCGGGGCTTTTCGCGAAGGTCGCGTTTTCTCAAACTTTGAGGGCATTAGTGGGTGGGGTGTGAAAACCTCCGAATGCATGGTTCTCAGCTCCTGCTGTGGGCAGCAAGCCAATTTTTTTTCCAAAATGTTGACCTATAAAAGAGCTTACTCGGGTGTGAAAATTATCATTGTGCGCGCGCGCCCCGGACCGCAATTATGATATTTCCTGTTTTCCCATAGGGCCCACGGCAAATGGGGATAGCGGTTGTACGCGCTTTCTAAGGCTCTGATCGCTTTTAGATTTTGCACGCGGATAGGGCCAACAGAGGCGCAGGTATTGCCATGCGCACCCGCCCGCAACAGTGTTTCGATACCGAGTTATCGGGGTGTGGAAGTCCGCCGCCCCGAAGCTTTACGCGCTTCCGTCTCGCGAACTACTATTTTCATCATGCCCACACGGGCATCAGTTTGTAGTACGGGAGGCCGTCTACAAATGGTGAAAATTTCAAAGAGTTCCGTCGGGAAATTAAAAAGTTATGAGCATTAGAAGATCTTCCCATTAGGCCCCATTAGGCCACAGTAGCCGAACCCGCCTAAAACTTGCGCGGGTCACTTTCACGGACGGGCTCGAAACTGGTGCCAGAAGTTAGCCCCCGACCAGTGCTTCATTGTGAGGCATTGCGTAAAATTTTCCGTCCCCCGAGTGCCGAGCAATAGCCCCTGAAAGGGCTTTCGGCACAATTTTCACGCGCTTATTTGAGCCACTTGTAGCCGAAGGAATTTTGCGCAAATGACTGAGAGGTGCTCCTGGGCACTGCTCATCACTTTGCAATAGGTTCCGGGGCTTTTCGCGAAGGTCGCGTTTTCTCAAACTTTGAGGGCATTAGTGGGTGGGGTGTGAAAACCTCCGAATGCATGGTTCTCAGCTCCTGCTGTGGGCAGCAAGCCAATTTTTTTTCCAAAATGTTGACCTATAAAAGAGCTTACTCGGGTGTGAAAATTATCATTGTGCGCGCGCGCCCAGGACCGCAATTATGATATTTCCTGTTTTCCCATAGGGCCCAAGGCAAATGGGGATAGCGGTTGTACGCGCTTTCTAAGGCTCTGATCGCTTTTAGATTTTGCACGCGGATAGGGCCAACAGAGGCGCAGGTATTGCCATGCGCACCCGCCCGCAACAGTGTTTCGATACCGAGTTATCGGGGTGTGGAAGTCCGCCGCCCCGAAGCTTTACGCGCTTCCGTCTCGCGAACTACTATTTTCATCATGCCCACACGGGCATCAGTTTGTAGTACGGGAGGCCGTCTACAAATGGTGAAAATTTCAAAGCGTTCCGTCGGGAAATTAAAAAGTTATGAGCATTAGAAGATCTTCCCATTAGGCCCCATTAGGCCACAGTAGCCGAACCCGCCTAAAACTTGCGCGGGTCACTTTCACGGACGGGCTCGAAACTGGTGCCAGAAGTTAGCCCCCGACCAGTGCTTCATTGTGAGGCATTGCGTAAAATTTTCCGTCCCCCGAGTGCCGAGCAATAGCCCCTGAAAGGGCTTTCGGCACAATTTTCACGCGCTTATTTGAGCCACTTGTAGCCGAAGGAATTTTGCGCAAATGACTGAGAGGTGCTCCTGGGCACTGCTCATCACTTTGCAATAGGTTCCGGGGCTTTTCGCGAAGGTCGCGTTTTCTCAAACTTTGAGGGCATTAGTGGGTGGGGTGTGAAAACCTCCGAATGCATGGTTCTCAGCTCCTGCTGTGGGCAGCAAGCCAATTTTTTTTCCAAAATGTTGACCTATAAAAGAGCTTACTCGGGTGTGAAAATTATCATTGTGCGCGCGCGCCCCGGACCGCAATTATGATATTTCCTGTTTTCCCATAGGGCCCAAGGCAAATGGGGATAGCGGTTGTACGCGCTTTCTAAGGCTCTGATCGCTTTTAGATTTTGCACGCGGATAGGGCCAACAGAGGCGCAGGTATTGCCATGCGCACCCGCCCGCAACAGTGTTTCGATACCGAGTTATCGGGGTGTGGAAGTCCGCCGCCCCGAAGCTTTACGCGCTTCCGTCTCGCGAACTACTATTTTCATCATGCCCACACGGGCATCAGTTTGTAGTACGGGAGGCCGTCTACAAATGGTGAAAATTTCAAAGCGTTCCATCAGGAAATTAAAAAGTTATGAGCATTAGAAGATCTTCCCATTAGGCCCCATTAGGCCACAGTAGCCGAACCCGCCTAAAACTTGCGCGGGTCACTTTCACGGACGGGCTCGAAACTGGTGCCAGAAGTTAGCCCCCGACCAGTGCTTCATTGTGAGGCATTGCGTAAAATTTTCCGTCCCCCGAGTGCCGAGCAATAGCCCCTGAAAGGGCTTTCGGCACAATTTTCACGCGCTTATTTGAGCCACTTGTAGCCGAAGGAATTTTGCGCAAATGACTGAGAGGTGCTCCTGGGCACTGCTCATCACTTTGCAATAGGTTCCGGGGCTTTTCGCGAAGGTCGCGTTTTCTCAAACTTTGAGGGCATTAGTGGGTGGGGTGTGAAAACCTCCGAATGCATGGTTCTCAGCTCCTGCTGTGGGCAGCAAGCCAATTTTTTTTCCAAAATGTTGACCTATAAAAGAGCTTACTCGGGTGTGAAAATTATCATTGTGCGCGCGCGCCCCGGACCGCAATTATGATATTTCCTGTTTTCCCATAGGGCCCAAGGCAAATGGGGATAGCGGTTGTACGCGCTTTCTAAGGCTCTGATCGCTTTTAGATTTTGCACGCGGATAGGGCCAACAGAGGCGCAGGTATTGCCATGCGCACCCGCCCGCAACAGTGTTTCGATACCGAGTTATCGGGGTGTGGAAGTCCGCCGCCCCGAAGCTTTACGCGCTTCCGTCTCGCGAACTACTATTTTCATCATGCCCACACGGGCATCAGTTTGTAGTACGGGAGGCCGTCTACAAATGGTGAAAATTTCAAAGCGTTCCGTCGGGAAATTAAAAAGTTATGAGCATTAGAAGATCTTCCCATTAGGCCCCATTAGGCCACAGTAGCCGAACCCGCCTAAAACTTGCGCGGGTCACTTTCACGGACGGGCTCGAAACTGGTGCCAGAAGTTAGCCCCCGACTAGTGCTTCATTGTGAGGCATTGCGTAAAATTTTCCGTCCCCCGAGTGCCGAGCAATAGCCCCTGAAAGGGCTTTCGGCACAATTTTCACGCGCTTATTTGAGCCACTTGTAGCCGAAGGAATTTTGCGCAAATGACTGAGAGGTGCTCCTGGGCACTGCTCATCACTTTGCAATAGGTTCCGGGGCTTTTCGCGAAGGTCGCGTTTTCTCAAACTTTGAGGGCATTAGTGAGTGGGGTGTGAAAACCTCCGAATGCATGGTTCTCAGCTCCTGCTGTGGGCAGCAAGCCAATTTTTTTTCCAAAATGTTGACCTATAAAAGAGCTTACTCGGGTGTGAAAATTATCATTGTGCGCGCGCGCCCCGGACAGCAATTATGATATTTCCTGTTTTCCCATAGGGCCCAAGGCAAATGGGGATAGCGGTTGTACGCGCTTTCTAAGGCTCTGATCGCTTTTAGATTTTGCACGCGGATAGGGCCAACAGAGGCGCAGGTATTGCCATGCGCACCCGCCCGCAACAGTGTTTCGATACCGAGTTATCGGGGTGTGGAAGTCCGCCGCCCCGAAGCTTTACGCGCTTCCGTCTCGCGAACTACTATTTTCATCATGCCCACACGGGCATCAGTTTGTAGTACGGGAGGCCGTCTACAAATGGTGAAAATTTCAAAGCGTTCCGTCGGGAAATTAAAAAGTTATGAGCATTAGAAGATCTTCCCATTAGGCCCCATTAGGCCACAGTAGCCGAACCCGCCTAAAACTTGCGCGGGTCACTTTCACGGACGGGCTCGAAACTGGTGCCAGAAGTTAGCCCCCGACCAGTGCTTCATTGTGAGGCATTGCGTAAAATTTTCCGTCCCCCGAGTGCCGAGCAATAGCCCCTGAAAGGGCTTTCGGCACAATTTTCACGCGCTTATTTGAGCCACTTGTAGCCGAAGGAATTTTGCGCAAATGACTGAGAGGTGCTCCTGGGCACTGCTCATCACTTTGCAATAGGTTCCGGGGCTTTTCGCGAAGGTCGCGTTTTCTCAAACTTTGAGGGCATTAGTGGGTGGGGTGTGAAAACCTCCGAATGCATGGTTCTCAGCTCCTGCTGTGGGCAGCAAGCCAATTTTTTTTCCAAAATGTTGACCTATAAAAGAGCTTACTCGGGTGTGAAAATTATCATTGTGCGCGCGCGCCCCGGACCGCAATTATGATATTTCCTGTTTTCCCATAGGGCCCAAGGCAAATGGGGATAGCGGTTGTACGCGCTTTCTAAGGCTCTGATTGCTTTTAGATTTTGCACGCGGATAGGGCCAACAGAGGCGCAGGTATTGCCATGCGCACCCGCCCGCAACAGTGTTTCGATACCGAGTTATCGGGGTGTGGAAGTCCGCCGCCCCGAAGCTTTACGCGCTTCCGTCTCGCGAACTACTATTTTCATCATGCCCACACAGGCATCAGTTTGTAGTACGGGAGGCCGTCTACAAATGGTGAAAATTTCAAAGCGTTCCGTCGGGAAATTAAAAAGTTATGAGCATTAGAAGATCTTCCCATTAGGCCCCATTAGGCCACAGTAGCCGAACCCGCCTAAAACTTGCGCGGGTCACTTTCACGGACGGGCTCGAAACTGGTGCCAGAAGTTAGCCCCCGACCAGTGCTTCATTGTGAGGCATTGCGTAAAATTTTCCGTCCCCCGAGTGCCGAGCAATAGCCCCTGAAAGGGCTTTCGGCACAATTTTCACGCGCTTATTTGAGCCACTTGTAGCCGAAGGAATTTTGCGCAAATGACTGAGAGGTGCTCCTGGGCACTGCTCATCACTTTGCAATAGGTTCCAGGGCTTTTCGCGAAGGTCGCGTTTTCTCAAACTTTGAGGGCATTAGTGGGTGGGGTGTGAAAACCTCCGAATGCATGGTTCTCAGCTCCTGCTGTGGGCAGCAAGCCAATTTTTTTTCCAAAATGTTGACCTATAAAAGAGCTTACTCGGGTGTGAAAATTATCATTGTGCGCGCGCGCCCCGGACCGCAATTATGATATTTCCTGTTTTCCCATAGGGCCCAAGGCAAATGGGGATAGCGGTTGTACGCGCTTTCTAAGGCTCTGATCGCTTTTAGATTTTGCACGCGGATAGGGCCAACAGAGGCGCAGGTATTGCCATGCGCACCCGCCCGCAACAGTGTTTCGATACCGAGTTATCGGGGTGTGGAAGTCCGCCGCCCCGAAGCTTTACGCGCTTCCGTCTCGCGAACTACTATTTTCATCATGCCCACACGGGCATCAGTTTGTAGTACGGGAGGCCGTCTACAAATGGTGAAAATTTCAAAGCGTTCCGTCGGGAAATTAAAAAGTTATGAGCATTAGAAGATCTTCCCATTAGGCCCCATTAGGCCACAGTAGCCGAACCCGCCTAAAACTTGCGCGGGTCACTTTCACGGACGGGCTCGAAACTGGTGCCAGAAGTTAGCCCCCGACCAGTGCTTCATTGTGAGGTATTGCGTAAAATTTTCCATCCCCCGAGTGCCGAGCAATAGCCCCTGAAAGGGCTTTCGGCACAATTTTCACGCGCTTATTTGAGCCACTTGTAGCCGAAGGAATTTTGCGCAAATGACTGAGAGGTGCTCCTGGGCACTGCTCATCACTTTGCAATAGGTTCCGGGGCTTTTCGCGAAGGTCGCGTTTTCTCAAACTTTGAGGGCATTAGTGGGTGGGGTGTGAAAACCTCCGAATGCATGGTTCTCAGCTCCTGCTGTGGGCAGCAAGCCAATTTTTTTTCCAAAATGTTGACCTATAAAAGAGCTTACTCGGGTGTGAAAATTATCATTGTGCGCGCGCGCCCCGGACCGCAATTATGATATTTCCTGTTTTCCCATAGGGCCCAAGGCAAATGGGGATAGCGGTTGTACGCGCTTACTAAGGCTCTGATCGCTTTTAGATTTTGCACGCGGATAGGGCCAACAGAGGCGCAGGTATTGCCATGCGCACCCGCCCGCAACAGTGTTTCGATACCGAGTTATCGGGGTGTGGAAGTCCGCCGCCCCGAAGCTTTACGCGCTTCCGTCTCGCGAACTACTATTTTCATCATGCCCACACGGGCATCAGTTTGTAGTACGGGAGGCCGTCTACAAATGGAGAAAATTTCAAAGCGTTCCGTCGGGAAATTAAAAAGTTATGAGCATTAGAAGATCTTCCCATTAGGCCCCATTAGGCCACAGTAGCCGAACCCGCCTAAAACTTGCGCGGGTCACTTTCACGGACGGGCTCGAAACTGGTGCCAGAAGTTAGCCCCCGACCAGTGCTTCATTGTGAGGCATTGCATAAAATTTTCCGTCCCCCGAGTGCCGAGCAATAGCCCCTGAAAGGGCTTTCGGCACAATTTTCACGCGCTTATTTGAGCCACTTGTAGCCGAAGGAATTTTGCGCAAATGACTGAGAGGTGCTCCTGGGCACTGCTCATCACTTTGCAATAGGTTCCGGGGCTTTTCGCGAAGGTCGCGTTTTCTCAAACTTTGAGGGCATTAGTGGGTGGGGTGTGAAAACCTCCGAATGCATGGTTCTCAGCTCCTGCTGTGGGCAGCAAGCCAATTTTTTTTCCAAAATGTTGACCTATAAAAGAGCTTACTCGGGTGTGAAAATTATCATTGTGCGCGCGCGCCCCGGACCGCAATTATGATATTTCCTGTTTTCCCATAGGGCCCAAGGCAAATGGGGATAGCGGTTGTACGCGCTTTCTAAGGCTCTGATCGCTTTTAGATTTTGCACGCGGATAGGGCCAACAGAGGCGCAGGTATTGCCATGCGCACCCGCCCGCAACAGTGTTTCGATACCGAGTTATCGGGGTGTGGAAGTCCGCCGCCCCGAAGCTTTACGCGCTTCCGTCTCGCGAACTACTATTTTCATCATGCCCACACGGGCATCAGTTTGTAGTACGGGAGGCCGTCTACAAATGGTGAAAATTTCAAAGCGTTCCGTCGGGAAATTAAAAAGTTATGAGCATTAGAAGATCTTCCCATTAGGCCCCATTAGGCCACAGTAGCCGAACCCGCCTAAAACTTGCGCGGGTCACTTTCACGGACGGGCTCGAAACTGGTGCCAGAAGTTAGCCCCCGACCAGTGCTTCATTGTGAGGCATTGCGTAAAATTTTCCGTCCCCCGAGTGCCGAGCAATAGCCCCTGAAAGGGCTTTCGGCACAATTTTCACGCGCTTATTTGAGCCACTTGTAGCCGAAGGAATTTTGCGCAAATGACTGAGAGGTGCTCCTGGGCACTGCTCATCACTTTGCAATAGGTTCCGGGGCTTTTCGCGAAGGTCGCGTTTTCTCAAACTTTGAGGGCATTAGTGGGTGGGGTGTGAAAACCTCCGAATGCATGGTTCTCAGCTCCTGCTGTGGGCAGCAAGCCAATTTTTTTCCCAAAATGTTGACCTATAAAAGAGCTTACTCGGGTGTGAAAATTATCATTGTGCGCGCGCGCCCCGGACCGCAATTATGATATTTCCTGTTTTCCCATAGGGCCCAAGGCAAATGGGGATAGCGGTTGTACGCGCTTTCTAAGGCTCTGATCGCTTTTAGATTTTGCACGCGGATAGGGCCAACAGAGGCGCAGGTATTGCCATGCGCACCCGCCCGCAACAGTGTTTCGATACCGAGTTATCGGGGTGTGGAAGTCCGCCGCCCCGAAGCTTTACGCGCTTCCGTCTCGCGAACTACTATTTTCATCATGCCCACACGGGCATCAGTTTGTAGTACGGGAGGCCGTCTACAAATGGTGAAAATTTCAAAGCGTTCCGTCGGGAAATTAAAAAGTTATGAGCATTAGAAGATCTTCCCATTAGGCCCCATTAGGCCACAGTAGCCGAACCCGCCTAAAACTTGCGCGGGTCACTTTCACGGACGGGCTCGAAACTGGTGCCAGAAGTTAGCCCCCGACCAGTGCTTCATTGTGAGGCATTGCGTAAAATTTTCCGTCCCCCGAGTGCCGAGCAATAGCCCCTGAAAGGGCTTTCGGCACAATTTTCACGCGCTTATTTGAGCCACTTGTAGCCGAAGGAATTTTGCGCAAATGACTGAGAGGTGCTCCTGATCACTGCTCATCACTTTGCAATAGGTTCCGGGGCTTTTAGCGAAGGTCGCGTTTTCTCAAACTTTGAGGGCATTAGTGGGTGGGGTGTGAAAACCTCCGAATGCATGGTTCTCAGCTCCTGCTGTGGGCAGCAAGCCAATTTTTTTCCAAAATGTTGACCTATAAAAGAGCTTACTCGGGTGTGAAAATTATCATTGTGCGCGCGCGCCCCGGACCGCAATTATGATATTTCCTGTTTTCCCATAGGGCCCAAGGCAAATGGGGATAGCGGTTGTACGCGCTTTCTAAGGCTCTGATCGCTTTTAGATTTTGCACGCGGATAGGGCCAACAGAGGCGCAGGTATTGCCATGCGCACCCGCCCGCAACAGTGTTTCGATACCGAGTTATCGGGGTGTGGAAGTCCGCCGCCCCGAAGCTTTACGCGCTTCCGTCTCGCGAACTACTATTTTCATCATGCCCACACGGGCATCAGTTTGTAGTACGGGAGGCCGTCTACAAATGGTGAAAATTTCAAAGCGTTCCGTCGGGAAATTAAAAAGTTATGAGCATTAGAAGATCTTCCCATTAGGCCCCATTAGGCCACAGTAGCCGAACCCGCCTAAAACTTGCGCGGGTCACTTTCACGGACGGGCTCGAAACTGGTGCCAGAAGTTAGCCCCCGACCAGTGCTTCATTGTGAGGCATTGCGTAAAATTTTCCGTCCCCCGAGTGCCGAGCAATAGCCCCTGAAAGGGCTTTGGGCACAATTTTCACGCGCTTATTTGAGCCACTTGTAGCCGAAGGAATTTTGCGCAAATGACTGAGAGGTGCTCCTGGGCACTGCTCATCACTTTGCAATAGGTTCCGGGGCTTTTCGCGAAGGTCGCGTTTTCTCAAACTTTGAGGGCATTAGTGGGTGGGGTGTGAAAACCTCCGAATGCATGGTTCTCAGCTCCTGCTGTGGGCAGCAAGCCAATTTTTTTTCCAAAATGTTGACCTATAAAAGAGCTTACTTGGGTGTGAAAATTATCATTGTGCGCGCGCGCCCCGGACCGCAATTATGATATTTCCTGTTTTCCCATAGGGCCCAAGGCAAATGGGGATAGCGGTTGTACGCGCTTTCTAAGGCTCTGATCGCTTTTAGATTTTGCACGCGGATAGGGCCAACAGAGGCGCAGGTATTGCCATGCGCACCCGCCCGCAACAGTGTTTCGATACCGAGTTATCGGGGTGTGGAAGTCCGCCGCCCCGAAGCTTTACGCGCTTCCGTCTCACGAACTACTATTTTCATCATGCCCACACGGGCATCAGTTTGTAGTACAGGAGGCCGTCTACAAATGGTGAAAATTTCAAAGCGTTCCGTCGGGAAATTAAAAAGTTATGAGCATTAGAAGATCTTCCCATTAGGCCCCATTAGGCCACAGTAGCCGAACCCGCCTAAAACTTGCGCGGGTCACTTTCACGGACGGGCTCGAAACTGGTGCCAGAAGTTAGCCCCCGACCAGTGCTTCATTGTATGGCATTGCGTAAAATTTTCCGTCCCCCGAGTGCCGAGCAATAGCCCCTGAAAGGGCTTTCGGCACAATTTTCACGCGCTTATTTGAGCCACTTGTAGCCGAAGGAATTTTGCGCAAATGACTGAGAGGTGCTCCTGGGCACTGCTCATCACTTTGCAATAGGTTCCGGGGCTTTTCGCGAAGGTCGCGTTTTCTCAAACTTTGAGGGCATTAGTGGGTGGGGTGTGAAAACCTCCGAATGCATGGTTCTCAGCTCCTGCTGTGGGCAGCAAGCCAATTTTTTTTCCAAAATGTTGACCTATAAAAGAGCTTACTCGGGTGTGAAAATTATCATTGTGCGCGCGCGCCCCGGACCGCAATTATGATATTTCCTGTTTTCCCATAGGGCCCAAGGCAAATGGGGATAGCGGTTGTACGCGCTTTCTAAGGCTCTGATCGCTTTTAGATTTTGCACGCGGATAGGGCCAACAGAGGCGCAGGTATTGCCATGCGCACCCGCCCGCAACAGTGTTTCGATACCGAGTTATCGGGGTGTGGAAGTCCGCCGCCCCGAAGCTTTACGCGCTTCCGTCTCGCGAACTACTATTTTCATCATGCCCACACGGGCATCAGTTTGTAGTACGGGAGGCCGTCTACAAATGGTGAAAATTTCAAAGCGTTCCGTCGGGAAATTAAAAAGTTATGAGCATTAGAAGATCTTCCCATTAGGCCCCATTAGGCCACAGTAGCCGAACCCGCCTAAAACTTGCGCGGGTCACTTTCACGGACGGGCTCGAAACTGGTGCCAGAAGTTAGCCCCCGACCAGTGCTTCATTGTGAGGCATTGCGTAAAATTTTCCGTCCCCCGAGTGCCGAGCAATAGCCCCTGAAAGGGCTTTTGGCACAATTTTCATGCGCTTATTTGAGCCACTTGTAGCCGAAGGAATTTTGCGCAAATGACTGAGAGGTGCTCCTGGGCACTGCTCATCACTTTGCAATAGGTTCCGGGGCTTTTCGCGAAGGTCGCGTTTTCTCAAACTTTGAGGGCATTAGTGGGTGGGGTGTGAAAACCTCCGAATGCATGGTTCTCAGCTCCTGCTGTGGGCAGCAAGCCAATTTTTTTTCCAAAATGTTGACCTATTAAAGAGCTTACTCGGGTGTGAAAATTATCATTGTGCGCGCGCGCCCCGGACCGCAATTATGATATTTCCTGTTTTCCCATAGGGCCCAAGGCAAATGGGGATAGCGGTTGTACGCGCTTTCTAAGGCTCTGATCGCTTTTAGATTTTGCACGCGGATAGGGCCAACAGAGGCGCAGGTATTGCCATGCGCACCCGCCCGCAACAGTGTTTCGATACCGAGTTATCGGGGTGTGGAAGTCCGCCGCCCCGAAGCTTTACGCGCTTCCGTCTCGCGAACTACTATTTTCATCATGCCCACACGGGCATCAGTTTGTAGTACGGGAGGCCGTCTACAAATGGTGAAAATTTCAAAGCGTTCCGTCGAGAAATTAAAAAGTTATGAGCATTAGAAGATCTTCCCATTAGGCCCCATTAGGCCACAGTAGCCGAACCCGCCTAAAACTTGCGCGGGTCACTTTCACGGACGGGCTCGAAACTGGTGCCAGAAGTTAGCCCCCGACCAGTGCTTCATTGTGAGGCATTGCGTAAAATTTTCCGTCCCCCGAGTGCCGAGCAATAGCCCCTGAAAGGGCTTTCGGCACAATTTTCACGCGCTTATTTGAGCCACTTGTAGCCGAAGGAATTTTGCGTAAATGACTGAGAGGTGCTCCTGGGCACTGCTCATCACTTTGCAATAGGTTCCGGGGCTTTTCGCGAAGGTCGCGTTTTCTCAAACTTTGAGGGCATTAGTGGGTGGGGTGTGAAAACCTCCGAATGCATGGTTCTCAGCTCCTGCTGTGGGCAGCAAGCCAATTTTTTTTCCAAAATGTTGACCTATAAAAGAGCTTACTCGGGTGTGAAAATTATCATTGTGCGCGCGCGCCCCGGACCGCAATTATGATATTTCCTGTTTTCCCATAGGGCCCAAGGCAAATGGGGATAGCGGTTGTACGCGCTTTCTAAGGCTCTGATCGCTTTTAGATTTTGCACGCGGATAGGGCCAACAGAGGCGCAGGTATTGCCATGCGCACCCGCCCGCAACAGTGTTTCGATACCGAGTTATCGGGGTGTGGAAGTCCGCCGCCCCGAAGCTTTACGCGCTTCCGTCTCGCGAACTACTATTTTCATCATGCCCACACGGGCATCAGTTTGTAGTACGGGAGGCCGTCTACAAATGGTGAAAGTTTCAAAGCGTTCCGTCGGGAAATTAAAAAGTTATGAGCATTAGAAGATCTTCCCATTAGGCCCCATTAGGCCACAGTAGCCGAACCCGCCTAAAACTTGCGCGGGTCACTTTCACGGACGGGCTCGAAACTGGTGCCAGAAGTTAGCCCCCGACCAGTGCTTCATTGTGAGGCATTGCGTAAAATTTTCCGTCCCCCGAGTGCCGAGCAATAGCCCCTGAAAGGGCTTTCGGCACAATTTTCACGCGCTTATTTGAGCCACTTGTAGCCGAAGGAATTTTGGGCAAATGACTGAGAGGTGCTCCTGGGCACTGCTCATCACTTTGCAATAGGTTCCGGGGCTTTTCGCGAAGGTCGCGTTTTCTCAAACTTTGAGGGCATTAGTGGGTGGGGTGTGAAAATCTCCGAATGCATGGTTCTCAGCTCCTGCTGTGGGCAGCAAGCCAATTTTTTTTCCAAAATGTTGACCTATAAAAGAGCTTACTCGGGTGTGAAAATTATCATTGTGCGCGCGCGCCCCGGACCACAATTATGATATTTCCTGTTTTCCCATAGGGCCCAAGGCAAATGGGGATAGCGGTTGTACGCGCTTTCTAAGGCTCTGATCGCTTTTAGATTTTGCACGCGGATAGGGCCAACAGAGGCGCAGGTATTGCCATGCGCACCCGCCCGCAACAGTGTTTCGATACCGAGTTATCGGGGTGTGGAAGTCCGCCGCCCCGAAGCTTTACGCGCTTCCGTCTCGCGAACTACTATTTTCATCATGCCCACACGGGCATCAGTTTGTAGTACGGGAGGCCGTCTACAAATGGTGAAAATTTCAAAGCGTTCCGTCGGGAAATTAAAAAGTTATGAGCATTAGAAGATCTTCCCATTAGGCCCCATTAGGCCACAGTAGCCGAACCCGCCTAAAACTTGCGCGGGTCACTTTCACGGACGGGCTCGAAACTGGTGCCAGAAGTTAGCCCCCGACCAGTGCTTCATTGTGAGGCATTGCGTAAAATTTTCCGTCCCCCGAGTGCCGAGCAATAGCCCCTGAAAGGGCTTTCGGCACAATTTTCACGCGCTTATTTGAGCCACTTGTAGCCGAAGGAATTTTGGGCAAATGACTGAGAGGTGCTCCTGGGCACTGCTCATCACTTTGCAATAGGTTCCGGGGCTTTTCGCGAAGGTCGCGTTTTCTCAAACTTTGAGGGCATTAGTGGGTGGGGTGTGAAAATCTCCGAATGCATGGTTCTCAGCTCCTGCTGTGGGCAGCAAGCCAATTTTTTTTCCAAAATGTTGACCTATAAAAGAGCTTACTCGGGTGTTAAAATTATCATTGTGCGCGCGCGCCCCGGACCGCAATTATGATATTTCCTGTTTTCCCATAGGGCCCAAGGCAAATGGGGATAGCGGTTGTACGCGCTTTCTAAGGCTCTGATCGCTTTTAGATTTTGCACGCGGATAGGGCCAACAGAGGCGCAGGTATTGCCATGCGCACCCGCCCGCAACAGTGTTTCGATACCGAGTTATCGGGGTGTGGAAGTCCGCCGCCCCGAAGCTTTACGCGCTTCCGTCTCGCGAACTACTATTTTCATCATGCCCACACGGGCATCAGTTTGTAGTACGGGAGGCCGTCTACAAATGGTGAAAATTTCAAAGCGTTCCGTCGGGAAATTAAAAAGTTATGAGCATTAGAAGATCTTCCCATTAGGCCCCATTAGGCCACAGTAGCCGAACCCGCCTAAAACTTGCGCGGGTCACTTTCACGGACGGGCTCGAAACTGGTGCCAGAAGTTAGCCCCCGACCAGTGCTTCATTGTGAGGCATTGCGTAAAATTTTCCGTCCCCCGAGTGCCGAGCAATAGCCCCTGAAAGGGCTTTCGGCACAATTTTCACGCGCTTATTTGAGCCACTTGTAGCCGAAGGAATTTTGTGCAAATGACTGAGAGGTGCTCCTGGGCACTGCTCATCACTTTGCAATAGGTTCCGGGGCTTTTCGCGAAGGTCGCGTTTTCTCAAACTTTGAGGGCATTAGTGGGTGGGGTGTGAAAACCTCCGAATGCATGGTTCTCAGCTCCTGCTGTGGGCAGCAAGCCAATTTTTTTTCCAAAATGTTGACCTATAAAAGAGCTTACTCGGGTGTGAAAATTATCATTGTGCGCGCGCGCCCCGGACCGCAATTATGATATTTCCTGTTTTCCCATAGGGCCCAAGGCAAATGGGGATAGCGGTTGTACGCGCTTTCTAAGGCTCTGATCGCTTTTAGATTTTGCACGCGGATAGGGCCAACAGAGGCGCAGGTATTGCCATGCGCACCCGCCCGCAACAGTGTTTCGATACCGAGTTATCGGGGTGTGGAAGTCCGCCGCCCCGAAGCTTTACGCGCTTCCGTCTCGCGAACTACTATTTTCATCATGCCCACACGGGCATCAGTTTGTAGTACGGGAGGCCGTCTACAAATGGTGAAAATTTCAAAGCGTTCCGTCGGGAAATTAAAAAGTTATGAGCATTAGAAGATCTTCCCATTAGGCCCCATTAGGCCACAGTAGCCGAACCCGCCTAAAACTTGCGCGGGTCACTTTCACGGACGGGCTCGAAACTGGTGCCAGAAGTTAGCCCCCGACCAGTGCTTCATTGTGAGGCATTGCGTAAAATTTTCCGTCCCCCGAGTGCCGAGCAATAGCCCCTGAAAGGGCTTTCGGCACAATTTTCACGCGCTTATTTGAGCCACTTGTAGCCGAAGGAATTTTGCGCAAATGACTGAGAGGTGCTCCTGGGCACTGCTCATCACTTTGCAATAGGTTCCGGGGCTTTTCGCGAAGGTCGCGTTTTCTCAAACTTTGAGGGCATTAGTGGGTGGGGTGTGAAAACCTCCGAATGCATGGTTCTCAGCTCCTGCTGTGGGCAGCAAGCCAATTTTTTTTCCAAAATGTTGACCTATAAAAGAGCTTACTCGGGTGTGAAAATTATCATTGTGCGCGCGCGCCCCGGACCGCAATTATGATATTTCCTGTTTTCCCATAGGGCCCAAGGCAAATGGGGATAGCGGTTGTACGCGCTTTCTAAGGCTCTGATCGCTTTTAGATTTTGCACGCGGATAGGGCCAACAGAGGCGCAGGTATTGCCATGCGCACCCGCCCGCAACAGTGTTTCGATACCGAGTTATCGAGTGTGGAAGTCCGCCGCCCCGAAGCTTTACGCGCTTCCGTCTCGCGAACTACTATTTTCATCATGCCCACACGGGCATCAGTTTGTAGTACGGGAGGCCATCTACAAATGGTGAAAATTTCAAAGCGTTCTGTCGGGAAATTAAAAAGTTATGAGCATTAGAAGATCTTCCCATTAGGCCCCATTAGGCCACAGTAGCCGAACCCGCCTAAAACTTGCGCGGGTCACTTTCACGGACGGGCTCGAAACTGGTGCCAGAAGTTAGCCCCCGACCAGTGCTTCATTGTGAGGCATTGCGTAAAATTTTCCGTCCCCCGAGTGCCGAGCAATAGCCCCTGAAAGGGCTTTCGGCACAATTTTCACGCGCTTATTTGAGCCACTTGTAGCCGAAGGAATTTTGCGCAAATGACTGAGAGGTGCTCCTGGGCACTGCTCATCACTTTGCAATAGGTTCCGGGGCTTTTTGCGAAGGTCGCGTTTTCTCAAACTTTGAGGGCATTAGTGGGTGGGGTGTGAAAACCTCCGAATGCATGGTTCTCAGCTCCTGCTGTGGGCAGCAAGCCAATTTTTTTTCCAAAATGTTGACCTATAAAAGAGCTTACTCGGGTGTGAAAATTATCATTGTGCGCGCGCGCCCCGGACCGCAATTATGATATTTCCTGTTTTCCCATAGGGCCCAAGGCAAATGGGGATAGCGGTTGTACGCGCTTTCTAAGGCTCTGATCGCTTTTAGATTTTGCACGCGGATAGGGCCAACAGAGGCGCAGGTATTGCCATGCGCACCTGCCCGCAACAGTGTTTCGATACCGAGTTATCGGGGTGTGGAAGTCCGCCGCCCCGAAGCTTTACGCGCTTCCGTCTCGCGAACTACTATTTTCATCATGCCCACACGGGCATCAGTTTGTAGTACGGGAGGCCGTCTACAAATGGTGAAAATTTCAAAGCGTTCCGTCGGGAAATTAAAAAGTTATGAGCATTAGAAGATCTTCCCATTAGGCCCCATTAGGCCACAGTAGCCGAACCCGCCTAAAACTTGCGCGGGTCACTTTCACGGACGGGCTCGAAACTGGTGCCAGAAGTTAGCCCCCGACCAGTGCTTCATTGTGAGGCATTGCGTAAAATTTTCCGTCCCCCGAGTGCCGAGCAATAGCCCCTGAAAGGGCTTTCGGCACAATTTTCACGCGCTTATTTGAGCCACTTGTAGCCGAAGGAATTTTGCGCAAATGACTGAGAGGTGCTCCTGGGCACTGCTCATCACTTTGCAATAGGTTCCGGGGCTTTTCGCGAAGGTCGCGTTTTCTCAAACTTTGAGGGCATTAGTGGGTGGGGTGTGAAAACCTCCGAATGCATGGTTCTCAGCTCCTGCTGTGGGCAGCAAGCCAATTTTTTTTCCAAAATGTTGACCTATAAAAGAGCTTACTCGGGTGTGAAAATTATCATTGTGCGCGCGCGCCCCGGACCGCAATTATGATATTTCCTGTTTTCCCATAGGGCCCAAGGCAAATGGGGATAGCGGTTGTACGCGCTTTCTAAGGCTCTGATCGCTTTTAGATTTTGCACGCGGATAGGGCCAACAGAGGCGCAGGTATTGCCATGCGCACCCGCCCGCAACAGTGTTTCGATACCGAGTTATCGAGGTGTGGAAGTCCGCCGCCCCGAAGCTTTACGCGCTTCCGTCTCGCGAACTACTATTTTCATCATGCCCACACGGGCATCAGTTTGTAGTACGGGAGGCCGTCTACAAATGGTGAAAATTTCAAAGCGTTCCGTCGGGAAATTAAAAAGTTATGAGCATTAGAAGATCTTCCCATTAGGCCCCATTAGGCCACAGTAGCCGAACCCGCCTAAAACTTGCGCGGGTCACTTTCACGGACGGGCTCGAAACTGGTGCCAGAAGTTAGCCCCCGACCAGTGCTTCATTGTGAGGCATTGCGTAAAATTTTCCGTCCCCCGAGTGCCGAGCAATAGCCCCTGAAAGGGCTTTCGGCACAATTTTCACGCGCTTATTTGAGCCACTTGTAGCCGAAGGAATTTTGCGCAAATGACTGAGAGGTGCTCCTGGGCACTGCTCATCACTTTGCAATAGGTTCCGGGGCTTTTCGCGAAGGTCGCGTTTTCTCAAACTTTGAGGGCATTAGTGGGTGGGGTGTGAAAACCTCCGAAAGGCATGGTTCTCAGCTCCTGCTGTGGGCAGCAAGCCAATTTTTTTTCCAAAATGTTGACCTATAAAAGAGCTTACTCGGGTGTGAAAATTATCATTGTGCGCGCGCGCCCCGGACCGCAATTATGATATTTCCTGTTTTCCCATAGGGCCCAAGGCAAATGGGGATAGCGGTTGTACGCGCTTTCTAAGGCTCTGATCGCTTTTAGATTTTGCACGCGGATAGGGCCAACAGAGGCGCAGGTATTGCCATGCGCACCCGCCCGCAACAGTGTTTCGATACCGAGTTATCGGGGTGTGGAAGTCCGCCGCCCCGAAGCTTTACGCGCTTCCGTCTCGCGAACTACTATTTTCATCATGCCCACACGGGCATCAGTTTGTAGTACGGGAGGCCGTCTACAAATGGTGAAAATTTCAAAGCGTTCCGTCGGGAAATTAAAAAGTTATGAGCATTAGAAGATCTTCCCATTAGGCCCCATTAGGCCACAGTAGCCGAACCCGCCTAAAACTTGCGCGGGTCACTTTCACGGACGGGCTCGAAACTGGTGCCAGAAGTTAGCCCCCGACCAGTGCTTCATTGTGAGGCATTGCGTAAAATTTTCCGTCCCCCGAGTGCCGAGCAATAGCCCCTGAAAGGGCTTTCGGCACAATTTTCACGCGCTTATTTGAGCCACTTGTAGCCGAAGGAATTTTGCGCAAATGACTGAGAGGTGCTCCTGGGCACTGCTCATCACTTTGCAATAGGTTCCGGGGCTTTTCGCGAAGGTCGCGTTTTCTCAAACTTTGAGGGCATTAGTGGGTGGGGTGTGAAAACCTCCGAATGCATGGTTCTCAGCTCCTGCTGTGGGCAGCAAGCCAATTTTTTTTCCAAAATGTTGACCTATAAAAGAGCTTACTCGGGTGTGAAAATTATCATTGTGCGCGCGCGCCCCGGACCGCAATTATGATATTTCCTGTTTTCCCATAGGGCCCAAGGCAAATGGGGATAGCGGTTGTACGCGCTTTCTAAGGCTCTGATCGCTTTTAGATTTTGCACGCGGATAGGGCCAACAGAGGCGCAGGTATTGCCATGCGCACCCGCCCGCAACAGTGTTTCGATACCGAGTTATCGGGGTGTGGAAGTCCGCCGCCCCGAAGCTTTACGCGCTTCCGTCTCGCGAACTACTATTTTCATCATGCCCACACGGGCATCAGTTTGTAGTACGGGAGGCCGTCTACAAATGGTGAAAATTTCAAAGCGTTCCGTCGGGAAATTAAAAAGTTATGAGCATTAGAAGATCTTCCCATTAGGCCCCATTAGGCCACAGTAGCCGAACCCGCCTAAAACTTGCGCGGGTCACTTTCACGGACGGGCTCGAAACTGGTGCCAGAAGTTAGCCCCCGACCAGTGCTTCATTGTGAGGCATTGCGTAAAATTTTCCGTCCCCCGAGTGCCGAGCAATAGCCCCTGAAAGGGCTTTCGGCACAATTTTCACGCGCTTATTTGAGCCACTTGTAGCCGAAGGAATTTTGCGCAAATGACTGAGAGGTGCTCCTGGGCACTGCTCATCACTTTGCAATAGGTTCCGGGGCTTTTCGCGAAGGTCGCGTTTTCTCAAACTTTGAGGGCATTAGTGGGTGGGGTGTGAAAACCTCCGAATGCATGGTTCTCAGCTCCTGCTGTGGGCAGCAAGCCAATTTTTTTTCCAAAATGTTGACCTATTAAAGAGCTAACTCGGGTGTGAAAATTATCATTGTGCGCGCGCGCCCCGGACCGCAATTATGATATTTCCTGTTTTCCCATAGGGCCCAAGGCAAATGGGGATAGCGGTTGTACGCGCTTTCTAAGGCTCTGATTGCTTTTAGATTTTGCACGCGGATAGGGCCAACAGAGGCGCAGGTATTGCCATGCGCACCCGCCCGCAACAGTGTTTCGATACCGAGTTATCGGGGTGTGGAAGTCCGCCGCCCCGAAGCTTTACGCGCTTCCGTCTCGCGAACTACTATTTTCATCATGCCCACACGGGCATCAGTTTGTAGTACGGGAGGCCGTCTACAAATGGTGAAAATTTCAAAGCGTTCCGTCGGGAAATTAAAAAGTTATGAGCATTAGAAGATCTTCCCATTAGGCCCCATTAGGCCACAGTAGCGGAACCCGCCTAAAACTTGCGCGGGTCACTTTCACGGACGGGCTCGAAACTGGTGCCAGAAGTTAGCCCCCGACCAGTGCTTCATTGTGAGGCATTGCGTAAAATTTTCCGTCCCCCGAGTGCCGAGCAATAGCCCCTGAAAGGGCTTTCGGCACAATTTTCACGCGCTTATTTGAGCCACTTGTAGCCGAAGGAATTTTGCGCAAATGACTGAGAGGTGCTCCTGGGCACTGCTCATCACTTTGCAATAGGTTCCCGGGCTTTTCGCGAAGGTCGCGTTTTCTCAAACTTTGAGGGCATTAGTGGGTGGGGTTTGAAAACCTCCGAATGCATGGTTCTCAGCTCCTGCTGTGGGCAGCAAGCCAATTTTTTTTCCAAAATGTTGACCTATAAAAGAGCTTACTCGGGTGTGAAAATTATCATTGTGCGCGCGCGCCCCGGACCGCAATTATGATATTTCCTGTTTTCCCATAGGGCCCAAGGCATATGGGGATAGCGGTTGTACGCGCTTTCTAAGGCTCTGATCGCTTTTAGATTTTGCACGCGGATAGGGCCAACAGAGGCGCAGGTATTGCCATGCGCACCCGCCCGCAACAGTGTTTCGATACCGAGTTATCGGGGTGTGGAAGTCCGCCGCCCCGAAGCTTTACGCGCTTCCGTCTCGCGAACTACTATTTTCATCATGCCCACACAGGCATCAGTTTGTAGTACGGGAGGCCGTCTACAAATGGTGAAAATTTCAAAGCGTTCCGTCGGGAAATTAAAAAGTTATGAGCATTAGAAGATCTTCCCATTAGGCCCCATTAGGCCACAGTAGCCGAACCCGCCTAAAACTTGCGCGGGTCACTTTCACGGACGGGCTCGAAACTGGTGCCAGAAGTTAGCCCCCGACCAGTGCTTCATTGTGAGGCATTGCGTAAAATTTTCCGTCCCCCGAGTGCCGAGCAATAGCCCCTGAAAGGGCTTTTGGCACAATTTCCACGCGCTTATTTGAGCCACTTGTAGCCGAAGGAATTTTGCGCAAATGACTGAGAGGTGCTCCTGGGCACTGCTCATCACTTTGCAATAGGTTCCGGGGCTTTTCGCGAAGGTCGCGTTTTCTCAAACTTTGAGGGCATTAGTGGGTGGGGTGTGAAAACCTCCGAATGCATGGTTCTCAGCTCCTGCTGTGGGCAGCAAGCCAATTTTTTTTCTAAAATGTTGACCTATAAAAGAGCTTACGCGGGTGTGAAAATTATCATTGTGCTCGCGCGCCCCGGACTGCAATTATGATATTTCCTGTTTTCCCATAGGGCCCAAGGCAAATGGGGATAGCGGTTGTACGCGCTTTCTAAGGCTCTGATCGCTTTTAGATTTTGCACGCGGATAGGGCCAACAGAGGCGCAGGTATTGCCATGCGCACCCGCCCGCAACAGTGTTTCGATACCGAGTTATCGGGGTGTGGAAGTCGGCCGCCCCGAAGCTTTACGCGCTTCCGTCTCGCGAACTACTATTTTCATCATGCCCACACGGGCATCAGTTTGTAGTACGGGAGGCCGTCTACAAATGGTGAAAATTTCAAAGCGTTCCGTCGGGAAATTAAAAAGTTATGAGCATTAGAAGATCTTCCCATTAGGCCCCATTAGGCCACAGTAGCCGAACCCGCCTAAAACTTGCGCGGGTCACTTTCACGGACGGGCTCGAAACTGGTGCCAGAAGTTAGCCCCCGACCAGTGCTTCATTGTGAGGCATTGCGTAAAATTTTCCGTCCCCCGAGTGCCGAGCAATAGCCCCTGAAAGGGCTTTCCGCACAATTTTCACGCGCTTATTTGAGCCACTTGTAGCCGAAGGAATTTTGCGCAAATGACTGAGAGGTGCTCCTGGGCACTGCTCATCACTTTGCAAAAGGTTCCTGGGCTTTTCGCGAAGGTCGCGTTTTCTCAAACTTTGAGGGCATTAGTGGGTGGGGTGTGAAAACCTCCGAATGCATGGTTCTCAGCTCCTGCTGTGGGCAGCAAGCCAATTTTTTTTCCAAAATGTTGACCTATAAAAGAGCTTACTCGGGTGTGAAAATTATCATTGTGCGCGCGCGCCCCGCACCGCAATTATGATATTTCCTGTTTTCCCATAGGGCCCAAGGCAAATGGGGATAGCGGTTGTACGCGCTTTCTAAGGCTCTGATCGCTTTTAGATTTTGCACGCGGATAGGGCCAACAGAGGCGCAGGTATTGCCATGCGCACCCGCCCGCAACAGTGTTTCGATACCGAGTTATCGGGGTGTGGAAGTCCGCCGCCCCGAAGCTTTACGCGCTTCCGTCTCGCGAACTACTATTTTCATCATGCCCACACGGGCATCAGTTTGTAGTACGGGAGGCCGTCTACAAATGGTGAAAATTTCAAAGCGTTCCGTCAGGAAATTAAAAAGTTATGAGCATTAGAAGATCTTCCCATTAGGCCCCATTAGGCCACAGTAGCCGAACCCGCCTAAAACTTGCGCGGGTCACTTTCACGGACGGGCTCGAAACTGGTGCCAGAAGTTAGCCCCCGACCAGTGCTTCATTGTGAGGCATTGCGTAAAATTTTCCGTCCCCCGAGTGCCGAGCAATAGCCCCTGAAAGGGCTTTGGGCACAATTTTCACGCGCTTATTTGAGCCACTTGTAGCCGAAGGAATTTTGCGCAAATGACTGAGAGGTGCTCCTGGGCACTGCTCATCACTTTGCAATAGGTTCCGGGGCTTTTCGCGAAGGTCGCGTTTTCTCAAACTTTGAGGGCATTAGTGGGTTGGGTGTGAAAACCTCCGAATGCATGGTTCTCAGCTCTTGCTGTGGGCAGCAAGCCAATTTTTTTTCCAAAATGTTGACCTATAAAAGAGCTTACTCGGGTGTGAAAATTATCATTGTGCGCACACGCCCCGGACCGCAATTATGATATTTCCTGTTTTCCCATAGGGCCCAAGGCAAATGGGGATAGCGGTTGTACGCGCTTTCTAAGGCTCTGATCGCTTTTAGATTTTGCACGCGGATAGGGCCAACAGAGGCGCAGGTATTGCCATGCGCACCCGCCCGCAACAGTGTTTCGATACCGAGTTATCGGGGTGTGGAAGTCCGCCGCCCCGAAGCTTTACGCGCTTCTGTCTCGCGAACTACTATTTTCATCATGCCCACACGGGCATCAGTTTGTAGTACGGGAGGCCGTCTACAAATGGTGAAAATTTCAAAGCGTTCCGTCGGGAAATTAAAAAGTTATGAGCATTAGAAGATCTTCCCATTAGGCCCCATTAGGCCACAGTAGCCGAACCCGCCTAAAACTTGCGCGGGTCACTTTCACGGACGGGCTCGAAACTGGTGCCAGAAGTTAGCCCCCGACCAGTGCTTCATTGTGAGACATTGCGTAAAATTTTCCGTCCCCCGAGTGCCGAGCAATAGCCCCTGAAAGGGCTTTCGGCACAATTTTCACGTGCTTATTTGAGCCACTTGTAGCCTAAGGAATTTTGCGCAAATGACTGAGAGGTGCTCCTGGGCACTGCTCATCACTTTGCAATAGGTTCGGGGGCTTTTCGCGAAGGTCGCGTTTTCTCAAACTTTGAGGGCATTAGTGGGTGGGGTGTGAAAACCTCCGAATGCATGGTTCTCAGCTCCTGCTGTGGGCAGCAAGCCAATTTTTTTTCCAAAATGTTGACCTATAAAAGAACTTACTCGGGTGTGAAAATTATTATTGTGCGCGCGCGCCCCGGACCGCAATTATGATATTTCCTGTTTTCCCATAGGGCCCAAGGCAAATGGGGATAGCGGTTGTACGCGCTTTTTAAGGCTCTGATCGCTTTTAGATTTTGCACGCGGATAGGGCCAACAGAGGCGCAGGTATTGCCATGCGCACCCGCCCGCAACAGTGTTTCGATACTGAGTTATCGGGGTGTGGAAGTCAGACGCCCCGAAGCTTTACACGCTTCCGTCTCGCGAACTACTATTTTCATCATGCCCACACGGGCATCAGTTTGTAGTACGGGAGGCCGTCTACAAATGGTGAAAATTTCAAAGCGTTCCGTCGGGAAATTAAAAAGTTATGAGCATTAGAAGATCTTCCCATTAGGCCCCATTAGGCCACAGTAGCCGAACCCGCCTAAAACTTGCGCGGGTCACTTTCACGGACGGGCTCGAAACTGGTGCCAGAAGTTAGCCCCCGACCAGTGCTTCATTGTGAGGCATTGCGTAAAATTTTCCGTCCCCGAGTGCCGAGCAATAGCCCCTGAAAGGGCTTTCGGCACAATTTTCACGCGCTTATTTGAGCCACTTGTAGCCGAAGGAATTTTGCGCAAATGACTGAGAGGTGCTCCTGGGCACTGCTCATCACTTTGCAATAGGTTCCGGGGCTTTTCGCGAAGGTCGCGTTTTCTCAAACTTTGAGGGCATTAGTGGGTGGGGTGTGAAAACCTCCGAATGCATGGTTCTAAGCTCCTGCTGTGGGCAGCAAGCCAATTTTTTTTCCAAAATGTTGACCTATAAAAGAGCTTACTTGGGTGTGAAAATTATTATTGTGCGCGCGCGCCCCGGACCGCAATTATGATATTTCCTGTTTTCCCATAGGGCCCAAGGCAAATGGGCATAGCGGTTGTACGCGCTTTCTAAGGCTCTGATCGCTTTTAGATTTTGCACGCGGATAGGGCCAACAGAGGCGCAGGTATTGCCATGCGCACCCGCCCGCAACAGTGTTTCGATACTGAAGTATCGGGTGTGGAAGTCCGCCGCCCCGAAGCTTTACGCGCTTCCGTCTCGCGAACTACTATTTTCATCATGCCCACACGGGCATCAGTTTGTAGTAGGGGAGGCCGTCTACAAATGGTGAAAATTTCAAAGCGTTCCGTCGGGAAATTAAAAAGTTATGAGCATTAGAAGATCTTCCCATTAGGCCCCATTAGGCCACATCAGCCGAACCCGCCTAAAACTTGCGCTGGTCACTTTCACGGACGGGCTCGAAACTGGTGCCAGAAGTTAGCCCCCGACCAGTGCTTCATTGTGAGGCTTTGCGTAAAATTTTCCGTCCCCCGAGTGCCGAGCAATAGCCCCTGAAAGGGCTTTCGGCACAATTTTCACGCGCTTATTTGAGCCACTTGTAGCCGAAGGAATTTTGCGCAAATGACTGAGAGGTGCTCCTGGGCACTGCTCATCACTTTGCAATAGGTTCCGGGGCTTTTCGCGAAGGTCGCGTTTTCTCAAACTTTGAGGGCATTAGTGGGTGGGGTGTGAAAACCTCCGAATGCATGGTTCTCAGCTCCTGCTGTGGGCAGCAAGCCAATTTTTTTTCCAAAATGTTGACCTATAAAAGAGCTTACTCGGGTGTGAAAATTATCATTGTGCGCGCGCGCCCCGGACCGCAATTATGATATTTCCTGTTTTCCCATAGGGCCCAAGGCAAAAGGGGATAGCGGTTGTACGCGCTTTCTAAGGCTCTGATCGCTTTTAGATTTTGCACGCGGATAGGGCCAACAGAGGCGCAGGTATTGCCATGCGCACCCGCCCGCAACAGTGTTTCGATACCGAGTTATCGGGGTGTGGAAGTCCGCCGCCCCGAAGCTTTACGCGCTCCCGTCTCGCGAACTACTATTTTCATCATGCCCAAACGGGCATCAGTTTGTAGTAGGGGAGGCCGTCTACAAATGGTGAAAATTTCAAAGCGTTCCGTCGGGAAATTAAAAAGTTATGAGCATTAGAAGATCTTCCCATTAGGCCCCATTAGGCCACAGTAGCCGAACCCGCCTAAAACTTGCGCGGGTCACTTTCACGGACGGGCTCGAAACTGGTGCCAGAAGTTAGCCCCCGACCAGTGCTTCATTGTGAGACATTGCGTAAAATTTTCCGTCCCCCGAGTGCCGAGCAATAGCCCCTGAAAGGGCTTTCGGCACAATTTTCACGCGCTTATTTGAGCCACTTGTAGCCGAAGGAATTTTGCGCAAATGACTGAGAGGTGCTCCTGGGCACTGCTCATCACTTTGCAATAGGTTCCGGGGCTTTTCGCGAAGGTCGCGTTTTCTCAAACTTTGAGGGCATTAGTGGGTGGGGTGTGAAAACCTCCGAATGCATGGTTCTCAGCTCCTGCTGTGGGCAGCAAGCCAATTTTTTTTCCAAAATGTTGACCTATAAAAGAGCTTACTCGGGTGTGAAAATTATCATTGTGCGCGCGCGCCCCGGACCGCAATTATGATATTTCCTGTTTTCCCATAGGGCCCAAGGCAAATGGGGATAGCGGTTGTACACGCTTTCTAAGGCTCTGATCGCTTTTAGATTTTGCACGCGGATAGGGCAAACAGAGGCGCAGGTATTGCCATGCGCACCCGCCCGCAACAGTGTTTCGATACCGAGTTATCGAGGTGTGGAAGTCCGCCGCCCCTAAGCTTTACGCGCTTCCGTCTCGCGAACTACTATTTTCATCATGCCCACACGGGCATCCGTTTGTAGTACGGGAGGCCGTCTACAAATGGTGAAAATTTCAAAGCGTTCCGTCGGGAAATTAAAAAGTTATGAGCATTAGAAGATCTTCCCATTAGGCCCCATTAGGCCACAGTAGCCGAACCCGCCTAAAACTTGCGCGGGTTACTTTCACGGACGGGCTCGAAACTGGTGCCAGAAGTTAGCCCCCGACCAGTGCTTCATTGTGAGGCATTGCGTAAAATTTTCCGTCCCCCGAGTGCCGAGCAATAGCCCCTGAAAGGGCTTTTGGCACAATTTTCACGCGCTTATTTGAGCCACTTGTAGCCGAAGGAATTTTGCGCAAATGACTGAGAGGTGCTCCTGGGCACTGCTCATCACTTTGCAATAGGTTCCGGGGCTTTTCGCGAAGGTCGCGTTTTCTCAAACTTTGAGGGCATTAGTGGGTGGGGTGTGAAAACCTCCGAATGCATGGTTCTCAGCTCCTGCTGTGGGCAGCAAGCCAATTTTTTTTCCAAAATGTTGACCTATAAAAGAGCTTACTCGGGTGTGAAAATTATCATTGTGCGCGCGCGCCCCGGACCGCAATTATGATATTTCCTGTTTTCCCATAGGGCCCAAGGCAAATGGGGATAGCGGTTGTACGCGCTTTCTAAGGCTCTGATCGCTTTTAGATTTTGCACGCGGATAGGGCCAACAGAGGCGCAGGTATTGCCATGCGCACCCGCCCGCAACAGTGTTTCGATACCGAGTTATCGGGGTGTGGAAGTCCGCCGCCCCGAAGCTTTACGCGCTTCCGTCTCGCAAACTACTATTTTCATCATGCCCACACGGGCATCAGTTTGTAGTACGGGAGGCCGTCTACAAATGGTGAAAATTTCAAAGCGTTCCATAGGGAAATTAAAAAGTTATGAGCATTAGAAGATCTTCCCATTAGGCCCCATTAGGCCACAGTAGCCAAACCCGCCTAAAACTTGCGCGGGTCACTTTCACGGACGGGCTCGAAACTGGTGCCAGAAGTTAGCCCCCGACCAGTGCTTCATTGTGAGGCATTGCGTAAAATTTTCCTTCCCCCGAGTGCCGAGCAATAGCCCCTGAAAGGGCTTTCGGCACAATTTTCACGCGCTTATTTGAGCCACTTGTAGCCGAAGGAATTTTGCGCAAATGACTGAGAGGTGCTCCTGGGCACTGCTCATCACTTTGCAATAGGTTCCGGGGCTTTTCGCGAAGGTCGCGTTTTCTCAAACTTTGAGGGCATTAGTGGGTGGGGTGTGAAAACCTCGGAATGCATGGTTCTCAGCTCCTGCTGTGGGCAGCAAGCCAATTTTTTTTCCAAAATGTTGACCTATAAAAGAGCTTACTGGGGTGTGAAAATTATCATTGTGCGCGCGCGCCCCGGACCGCAATTATGATATTTCCTGTTTTCCCATAGGGCCCAAGGCAAATGGGGATAGCGGTTGTACGCGCTTTCTAAGGCTCTGATCGCTTTTAGATTTTGCACGTGGATAGGGCCAACAGAGGCGCAGGTATTGCCATGCGCACCCGCCCGCAACAGTGTTTCGATACCGAGATATCGGGGTGTGGAAGTCCGCCGCCCCGAAGCTTTACGCGCTTCCGTCTCGCAAACTACTATTTTCATCATGCCCACACGGGCATCAGTTTGTAGTACGGGAGGCCGTCTACAAATGGTGAAAATTTCAAAGCGTTCCGTCGGGAAATTAAAAAGTTATGAGCATTAGAAGATCTTCCCATTAGGCCCCATTAGGCCACAGTAGCCGAACCCGCCTAAAACTTGCGCGGGTCACTTTCACGGACGGGCTCGA
This sequence comes from Loripinus fragilis, assembly GCA_964019695.1. Lineage (NCBI taxonomy): Eukaryota > Metazoa > Mollusca > Bivalvia > Lucinida > Lucinidae > Loripinus > Loripinus fragilis. The sequence continues at coordinate 1,326,635 of CAXHUL010000646.1, forward strand.
AACTGGTGCCAGAAGTTAGCCCCCGACCAGTGCTTCATTGTGAGGCATTGCGTAAAATTTTCCGTCCCCCGAGTGCCGAGCAATAGCCCCTGAAAGGGCTTTCGGCACAATTTTCACGCGCTTATTTGAGCCACTTGTAGCCGAAGGAATTTTGCGCAAATGACTGAGAGGTGCTCCTGGGCACTGCTCATCACTTTGCAATAGGTTCGGGGGCTTTTCGCGAAGGTCGCGTTTTCTCAAACTTTGAGGGCATTAGTGGGTGGGGTGTGAAAACCTCCGAATGCATGGTTCTCAGCTCCTGCTGTGGGCAGCAAGCCAATTTTTTTTCCAAAATGTTGACCTATAAAAGAGCTTACTCGGGTGTGAAAATTATTATTGTGCGCGCGCGCCCCGGACCGCAATTATGATATTTCCTGTTTTCCCATAGGGCCCAAGGCAAATGGGGATAGCGGTTGTACGCGCTTTCTAAGGCTCTGATCGCTTTTAGATTTTGCACGCGGATAGGGCCAACAGAGGCGCAGGTATTGCCATGCGCACCCGCCCGCAACAGTGTTTCGATACCGAGTTATCGGGGTGTGGAAGTCCGCCGCCCCGAAGCTTTACGCGCTTCCGTCTCGCAAACTACTATTTTCATCATGCCCACACGGGCATCAGTTTGTAGTACGGGAGGCCGTCTACAAATGGTGAAAATTTCAAAGCGTTCCGTCGGGAAATTAAAAAGTTATGAGCATTAGAAGATCTTCCCATTAGGCCCCATTAGGCCACAGTAGCCGAACCCGCCTAAAACTTGCGCGGGTCACTTTCACGGACAGGCTCGAAACTGGTGCCAGAAGTTAGCCCCCGACCAGTGCTTCATTGTGAGGCATTGCGTAAAATTTTCCGTCCCCCGAGTGCCGAGCAATAGCCCCTGAAAGGGCTTTCGGCACAATTTTCACGCGCTTATTTGAGCCACTTGTAGCCGAAGGAATTTTGCGCAAATGACTGAGAGGTGCTCCTGGGCACTGCTCATCACTTTGCAATAGGTTCGGGGGCTTTTCGCGAAGGTCGCGTTTTCTCAAACTTTGAGGGCATTAGTGGGTGGGGTGTGAAAACCTCCGAATGCATGGTTCTCAGCTCCTGCTGTGGGCAGCAAGCCAATTTTTTTTCCAAAATGTTGACCTATAAAAGAGCTTACTCGGGTGTGAAAATTATCATTGTGCGCGCGCGCCCCGGACCGCAATTATGATATTTCCTGTTTTCCCATAGGGCCCAAGGCAAATGGGGATAGCGGTTGTACGCGCTTTCTAAGGCTCTGATCGCTTTTAGATTTTGCACGCGGATAGGGCCAACAGAGGCGCAGGTATTGCCATGCGCACCCGCCCGCAACAGTGTTTCGATACCGAGTTATCGGGGTGTGGAAGTCCGCCGCCCCGAAGCTTTACGCGCTTCCGTCTCGCGAACTACTAATTTCATCATGCCCACACGGGCATCCGTTTGTAGTACGGGAGGCCGTCTACAAATGGTGAAAATTTCAAAGCGTTCCGTCGGGAAATTAAAAAGTTATGAGCATTAGAAGATCTTCCCATTAGGCCCCATTAGGCCACAGTAGCCGAACCCGCCTAAAACTTGCGCGGGTCACTTTCACGGACGGGCTCGAAACTGGTGCCAGAAGTTAGCCCCCGACCAGTGCTTCATTGTGAGGCATTGCGTAAAATTTTCCGTCCCCCGAGTGCCGAGCAATAGCCCCTGAAAGGGCTTTCGGCACAATTTTCACGCGCTTATTTGAGCCACTTGTAGCCGAAGGAATTTTGCGCAAATGACTGAGAGGTGCTCCTGGGCACTGCTCATCACTTTGCAATAGGTTCCGGGGCTTTTCGCGAAGGTCGCGTTTTCTCAAACTTTGAGGGCATTAGTGGGTGGGGTGTGAAAACCTCCGAATGCATGGTTCTCAGCTCCTGCTGTGGGCAGCAAGCCAATTTTTTTTCCAAAATGTTGACCTATAAAAGAGCTTACTCGGGTGTGAAAATTATTATTGTGCGCGCGCGCCCCGGACCGCAATTATGATATTTCCTGTTTTCCCATAGGGCCCAAGGCAAATGGGGATAGCGGTTGTACGCGCTTTCTAAGGCTCTGATCGCTTTTAGATTTTGCACGCGGATAGGGCCAACAGAGGCGCAGGTATTGCCATGCGCACCCGCCCGCAACAGTGTTTCGATACCGAGTTATCGGGGTGTGGAAGTCCGCCGCCCCGAAGCTTTACGCGCTTCCGTCTCGCGAACTACTATTTTCATCATGCCCACACGGGCATCAGTTTGTAGTACGGGAGGCCGTCTACAAATGGTGAAAATTTCAAAGCGTTCCGTCGGGAAATTAAAAAGTTATGAGCATTAGAAGATCTTCCCATTAGGCCCCATTAGGCCACAGTAGCCGAACCCGCCTAAAACTTGCGCGGGTCACTTTCACGGACGGGCTCGAAACTGGTGCCAGAAGTTAGCCCCCGACCAGTGCTTCATTGTGAGGCATTGCGTAAAATTTTCCGTCCCCCGAGTGCCGAGCAATAGCCCCTGAAAGGGCTTTCGGCACAATTTTCACGCGCTAATTTGAGCCACTTGTAGCCGAAGGAATTTTGCGCAAATGACTGAGAGGTGCTCCTGGGCACTGCTCATCACTTTGCAATAGGTTCCGGGGCTTTTCGCGAAGGTCGCGTTTTCTCAAACTTTGAGGGCATTAGTGGGTGGGGTGTGAAAACCTCCGAATGCATGGTTCTCAGCTCCTGCTGCGGGCAGCAAGCCAATTTTTTTTCCAAAATGTTGACCTATAAAAGAGCTTACTCGGGTGTGAAAATTATCATTGTGCGCGCGCGCCCCGGACCGCAATTATGATATTTCCTGTTTTCCCATAGGGCCCAAGGCAAATGGGGATAGCGGTTGTACGCGCTTTCTAAGGCTCTGATCGCTTTTAGATTTTGCACGCGGATAGGGCCAACAGAGGCGCAGGTATTGCCATGCGCACCCGCCAGCAACAGTGTTTTGATACCGAGTTATCGGGGTGTGGAAGTCCGCCGCCCCGAAGCTTTACGCGCTTCCGTCTCGCGAACTACTATTTTCATCATGCCCACACGGGCATCAGTTTGTAGTACGGGAGGCCGTCTACAAATGGTGAAAATTTCAAAGCGTTCCGTCAGGAAATTAAAAAGTTATGAGCATTAGAAGATCTTCCCATTAGGCCCCATTAGGCCACAGTAGCCGAACCCGCCTAAAACTTGCGCCGGTCACTTTCACGGACGGGCTCGAAACTGGTGCCAGAAGTTAGCCCCCGACCAGTGCTTCATTGTGAGGCATTGCGTAAAATTTTCCGTCCCCCGAGTGCCGAGCAATAGCCCCTGAAAGGGCTTTCGGCACAATTTTCACGCGCTTATTTGAGCCACTTGTAGCCGAAGGAATTTTGCGCAAATGACTGAGAGGTGCTCCTGGGCACTGCTCATCACTTTGCAATAGGTTCCGGGGCTTTTCGCGAAGGTCGCGTTTTCTCAAACTTTGAGGGCATTAGTGGGTGGGGTGTGAAAACCTCCGAATGCATGGTTCTCAGCTCCTGCTGTGGGCAGCAAGCCAATTTTTTTTCCAAAATGTTGACCTATAAAAGAGCTTACTCGGGTGTGAAAATTATCATTGTGCGCGCGCGCCCCGGACCGCAATTATGATATTTCCTGTTTTCCCATAGGGCCCAAGGCAAATGGGGATAGCGGTTGTACGCGCTTTCTAAGGCTCTGATCGCTTTTAGATTTTGCACGCGGATAGGGCAAACAGAGGCGCAGGTATTGCCATGCGCACCTGCCCACAACAGTGTTTCGATACCGAGTTATCGGGGTGTGGAAGTCCGCCGCCCCGAAGCTTTACGCGCTTCCGTCTCGCGAACTACTATTTTCATCATGCCCACACGGGCATCAGTTTGTAGTACGGGAGGCCGTCTACAAATGGTGAAAATTTCAAAGCGTTCCGTCGGGAAATTAAAAAGTTATGAGCATTAGAAGATCTTCCCATTAGGCCCCATTAGGCCACAGTAGCCGAACCCGCCTAAAACTTGCGCGGGTTACTTTCACGGACGGGCTCGAAACTGGTGCCAGAAGTTAGCCCCCGACCAGTGCTTCATTGTGAGGCATTGCGTAAAATTTTCCGTCCCCCGAGTGCCGAGCAATAGCCCCTGAAAGGGCTTTCGGCACAATTTTCACGCGCTTATTTGAGCCACTTGTAGCCGAAGGAATTTTGCGCAAATGACTGAGAGGTGCTCCTGGGCACTGCTCATCACTTTGCAATAGGTTCCGGGGCTTTTCGCGAAGGTCGCGTTTTCTCGAACTTTGAGGGCATTAGTGGGTGGGGTGTGAAAACCTCCGAATGCATGGTTCTCAGCTCCTGCTGTGGGCAGCAAGCCAATTTTTTTTTCAAAATGTTTACCTATAAAAGAGCTTACTCGGGTGTGAAAATTATCATTGTGCGCGCGCGCCCCAGACCGCAATTATGATATTTCCTGTTTTCCCATAGGGCCCAAGGCAAATGGGGATAGCGGTTGTACGCGCTTTCTAAGGCTCTGATCGCTTTTAGATTTTGCACGCGGATAGGGCCAACAGAGGCGCAGGTATTGCCATGCGCACCCGCCCGCAACAGTGTTTCGATACCGAGTTATCGGGGTGTGGAAGTCCGCCGCCCCGAAGCTTTATGCGCTTCCGTCTCGCAAACTACTATTTTCATCATGCCCACACGGGCATCAGTTTGTAGTACGGGAGGCCGTCTACAAATGGTGAAAATTTCAAAGCGTTCCGTCGGGAAATTAAAAAGTTATGAGCATTAGAAGATCTTCCCATTAGGCCCCATTAGGCCACAGTAGCCGAACCCGCCTAAAACTTGCGCGGGTCACTTTCACGGACGGGCTCGAAACTGGTGCCAGAAGTTAGCCCCCGACCAGTGCTTCATTGTGAGGCCTTGCGTAAAATTTTCCGTCCCCCGAGTGCCGAGCAATAGCCCCTGAAAGGGCTTTCGGCACAATTTTCACGCGCTTATTTGAGCCACTTGTAGCCGAAGGAATTTTGCGCAAATGACTGAGAGGTGCTCCTGGGCACTGCTCATCACTTTGCAATAGGTTCCGGGGCTTTTCGCGAAGGTCGCGTTTTCTCGAACTTTGAGGGCATTAGTGGGTGGGGTGTGAAAACCTCCGAATGCATGGTTCTCAGCTCCTGCTGTGGGCAGCAAGCCAATTTTTTTTTCAAAATGTTTACCTATAAAAGAGCTTACTCGGGTGTGAAAATTATCATTGTGCGCGCGCGCCCCAGACCGCAATTATGATATTTCCTGTTTTCCCATAGGGCCCAAGGCAAATGGGGATAGCGGTTGTACGCGCTTTCTAAGGCTCTGATCGCTTTTAGATTTTGCACGCGGATAGGGCCAACAGAGGCGCAGGTATTGCCATGCGCACCCGCCCGCAACAGTGTTTCGATACCGAGTTATCGGGGTGTGGAAGTCCGCCGCCCCGAAGCTTTATGCGCTTCCGTCTCGCAAACTACTATTTTCATCATGCCCACACGGGCATCAGTTTGTAGTACGGGAGGCCGTCTACAAATGGTGAAAATTTCAAAGCGTTCCGTCGGGAAATTAAAAAGTTATGAGCATTAGAAGATCTTCCCATTAGGCCCCATTAGGCCACAGTAGCCGAACCCGCCTAAAACTTGCGCGGGTCACTTTCACGGACGGGCTCGAAACTGGTGCCAGAAGTTAGCCCCCGACCAGTGCTTCATTGTGAGGCCTTGCGTAAAATTTTCCGTCCCCCGAGTGCCGAGCAATAGCCCCTGAAAGGGCTTTCGGCACAATTTTCACGCGCTTATTTGAGCCACTTGTAGCCGAAGGAATTTTGCGCAAATGACTGAGAGGTGCTCCTGGGCACTGCTCATCACTTTGCAATAGGTTCCGGGGCTTTTCGCGAAGGTCGCGTTTTCTCAAACTTTGAGGGCATTAGTGGGTGGGGTGTGAAAACCTCCGAATGCATGGTTCTCAGCTCCTGCTGTGGGCAGCAAGCCAATTTTTTTTCCAAAATGTTGACCTATAAAAGAGCTTACTCGGGTGTGAAAATTATCATTGTGCGCGCGCGCCCCGGACCGCAATTATGATATTTCCTGTTTTCCCATAGGGCCCAAGGCAAATGGGGATAGCGGTTGTATGCGCTTTCTAAGGCTCTGATCGCTTTTAGATTTTGCACGCGGATAGGGCCAACAGAGGCGCAGGTATTGCCATGCGCACCCGCCCGCAACAGTGTTTCGATACCGAGTTATCGGGGTGTGGAAGTCCGCCGCCCCGAAGCTTTACGCGCTTCCGTCTCGCGAACTACTATTTTCATCATGCCCACACGGGCATCAGTTTGTAGTACGGGAGGCCGTCTACAAATGGTGAAAATTTCAAAGCGTTCCGTCGGGAAATTAAAAAGTTATGAGCATTAGAAGATCTTCCCATTAGGCCCCATTAGGCCACAGTAGCCGAACCCGCCTAAAACTTGCGCGGGTCACTTTCACGGACGGGCTCGAAACTGGTGCCAGAAGTTAGCCCCCGACCAGTGCTTCATTGTGAGGCATTGCGTAAAATTTTCCGTCCCCCGAGTGCCGAGCAATAGCCCCTGAAAGGGCTTTCGGCACAATTTTCACGCGCTTATTTGAGCCTCTTGTAGCCGAAGGAATTTTGCGCAAATGACTGAGAGGTGCTCCTGGGCACTGCTCATCACTTTGCAATAGGTTCCGGGGCTTTTCGCGAAGGTCGCGTTTTCTCAAACTTTGAGGGCATTAGTGGGTGGGGTGTGAAAACCTCCGAATGCATGGTTCTCAGCTCCTGCTGTGGGCAGCAAGCCAATTTTTTTTCCAAAATGTTGACCTATAAAAGAGCTTACTCGGGTGTGAAAATTATCATTGTGCGCGCGCGCCCCGGACCGCAATTATGATATTTCCTGTTTTCCCATAGGGCCCAAGGCAAATGGGGATAGCGGTTGTACGCGCTTTCTAAGGCTCTGATCGCTTTTAGATTTTGCACGCGGATAGGGCCAACAGAGGCGCAGGTATTGCCATGCGCACCCGCCCGCAACAGTGTTTCGATACCGAGTTATCGGGGTGTGGAAGTCCGCCGCCCCGAAGCTTTACGCGCTTCCGTCTCGCGAACTACTATTTTCATCATGCCCACACGGGCATCAGTTTGTAGTACGGGAGGCCGTCTACAAATGGTGAAAATTTCAAAGCGTTCCGTCGGGAAATTAAAAAGTTATGAGCATTAGAAGATCTTCCCATTAGGCCCCATTAGGCCACAGTAGCCGAACCCGCCTAAAACTTGCGCGGGTCACTTTCACGGACGGGCTCGAAACTGGTGCCAGAAGTTAGCCCCCGACCAGTGCTTCATTGTGAGGCATTGCGTAAAATTTTCCGTCCCCCGAGTGCCGAGCAATAGCCCCTGAAAGGGCTTTCGGCACAATTTTCACGCGCTTATTTGAGCCACTTGTAGCCGAAGGAATTTTGCGCAAATGACTGAGAGGTGCTCCTGGGCACTGCTCATCACTTTGCAATAGGTTCCGGGGCTTTTCGCGAAGGTCGCGTTTTCTCAAACTTTGAGGGCATTAGTGGGTGGGGTGTGAAAACCTCCGAATGCATGGTTCTCAGCTCCTGCTGTGGGCAGCAAGCCAATTTTTTTTCCAAAATGTTGACCTATAAAAGAGCTTACTCGGGTGTGAAAATTATCATTGTGCGCGCGCGCCCCGGACCGCAATTATGATATTTCCTGTTTTCCCATAGGGCCCAAGGCAAATGGGGATAGCGGTTGTATGCGCTTTCTAAGGCTCTGATCGCTTTTAGATTTTGCACGCGGATAGGGCCAACAGAGGCGCAGGTATTGCCATGCGCACCCGCCCGCAACAGTGTTTCGATACCGAGTTATCGGGGTGTGGAAGTCCGCCGCCCCGAAGATTTACGCGCTTCCGTCTCGCGAACTACTATTTTCATCATGCCCACACGGGCATCAGTTTGTAGTACGGGAGGCCGTCTACAAATGGTGAAAATTTCAAAGCGTTCCGTCGGGAAATTAAAAAGTTATGAGCATTAGAAGATCTTCCCATTAGGCCCCATTAGGCCACAGTAGCCGAACCCGCCTAAAACTTGCGCGGGTCACTTTCACGGACGGGCTCGAAACTGGTGCCAGAAGTTAGCCCCCGACCAGTGCTTCATTGTGAGGCATTGCGTAAAATTTTCTGTCCCCCGAGTGCCGAGCAATAGCCCCTGAAAGGGCTTTCGGCACAATTTTCACGCGCTTATTTGAGCCTCTTGTAGCCGAAGGAATTTTGCGCAAATGACTGAGAGGTGCTCCTGGGCACTGCTCATCACTTTGCAATAGGTTCCGGGGCTTTTCGCGAAGGTCGCGTTTTCTCAAACTTTGAGGGCATTAGTGGGTGGGGTGTGAAAACCTCCGAATGCATGGTTCTCAGCTCCTGCTGTGGGCAGCAAGCCAATTTTTTTTCCAAAATGTTGACCTATAAAAGAGCTTACTCGGGTGTGAAAATTATCATTGTGCGCGCGCGCCCCGGACCGCAATTATGATATTTCCTGTTTTCCCATAGGGCCCAAGGCAAATGGGGATAGCGGTTGTACGCGCTTTCTAAGGCTCTGATCGCTTTTAGATTTTGCACGCGGATAGGGCCAACAGAGGCGCAGGTATTGCCATGCGCACCCGCCCGCAACAGTGTTTCGATACCGAGTTATCGGGGTGTGGAAGTCCGCCGCCCCGAAGCTTTACGCGCTTCCGTCTCGCGAACTACTATTTTCATCATGCCCACACGGGCATCAGTTTGTAGTACGGGAGGCCGTCTACAAATGGTGAAAATTTCAAAGCGTTCCGTCGGGAAATTAAAAAGTTATGAGCATTAGAAGATCTTCCCATTAGGCCCCATTAGGCCACAGTAGCCGAACCCGCCTAAAACTTGCGCGGGTCACTTTCACGGACGGGCTCGAAACTGGTGCCAGAAGTTAGCCCCCGACCAGTGCTTCATTGTGAGGCATTGCGTAAAATTTTCCGTCCCCCGAGTGCCGAGCAATAGCCCCTGAAAGGGCTTTCGGCACAATTTTCACGCGCTTATTTGAGCCACTTGTAGCCGAAGGAATTTTGCGCAAATGACTGAGAGGTGCTCCTGGGCACTGCTCATCACTTTGCAATAGGTTCCGGGGCTTTTCGCGAAGGTCGCGTTTTCTCAAACTTTGAGGGCATTAGTGGGTGGGGTGTGAAAACCTCCGAATGCATGGTTCTCAGCTCCTGCTGTGGGCAGCAAGCCAATTTTTTTTCCAAAATGTTGACCTATAAAAGAGCTTACTCGGGTGTGAAAATTATCATTGTGCGCGCGCGCCCCGGACCGCAATTATGATATTTCCTGTTTTCCCATAGGGCCCAAGGCAAATGGGGATAGCGGTTGTACGCGCTTTCTAAGGCTCTGATCGCTTTTAGATTTTGCACGCGGATAGGGCCAACAGAGGCGCAGGTATTGCCATGCGCACCCGCCCGCAACAGTGTTTCGATACCGAGTTATCGGGGTGTGGAAGTCCGCCGCCCCGAAGCTTTACGCGCTTCCGTCTCGCGAACTACTATTTTCATCATGCCCACACGGGCATCAGTTTGTAGTACGGGAGGCCGTCTACAAATGGTGAAAATTTCAAAGCGTTCCGTCGGGAAATTAAAAAGTTATGAGCATTAGAAGATCTTCCCATTAGGCCCCATTAGGCCACAGTAGCCGAACCCGCCTAAAACTTGCGCGGGTCACTTTCACGGACGGGCTTGAAACTGGTGCCAGAAGTTAGCCCCCGACCAGTGCTTCATTGTGAGGCATTGCGTAAAATTTTCCGTCCCCCGAGTGCCGAGCAATAGCCCCTGAAAGGGCTTTCGGCACAATTTTCACGCGCTTATTTGAGCCTCTTGTAGCCGAAGGAATTTTGCGCAAATGACTGAGAGGTGCTCCTGGGCACTGCTCATCACTTTGCAATAGGTTCCGGGGCTTTTCGCGAAGGTCGCGTTTTCTCAAACTTTGAGGGCATTAGTGGGTGGGGTGTGAAAACCTCCGAATGCATGGTTCTCAGCTCCTGCTGTGGGCAGCAAGCCAATTTTTTTTCCAAAATGTTGACCTATAAAAGAGCTTACTCGGGTGTGAAAATTATCATTGTGCGCGCGCGCCCCGGACCGCAATTATGATATTTCCTGTTTTCCCATAGGGCCCAAGGCAAATGGGGATAGCGGTTGTACGCGCTTTCTAAGGCTCTGATCGCTTTTAGATTTTGCACGCGGATAGGGCCAACAGAGGCGCAGGTATTGCCATGCGCACCCGCCCGCAACAGTGTTTCGATACCGAGTTATCGGGGTGTGGAAGTCCGCCGCCCCGAAGCTTTACGCGCTTCCGTCTCGCGAACTACTATTTTCATCATGCCCACACGGGCATCAGTTTGTAGTACGGGAGGCCGTCTACAAATGGTGAAAATTTCAAAGCGTTCCGTCGGGAAATTAAAAAGTTATGAGCATTAGAAGATCTTCCCATTAGGCCCCATTAGGCCACAGTAGCCGAACCCGCCTAAAACTTGCGCGGGTCACTTTCACGGACGGGCTCGAAACTGGTGCCAGAAGTTAGCCCCCGACCAGTGCTTCATTGTGAGGCATTGTGTAAAATTTTCCGTCCCCCGAGTGCCGAGCAATAGCCCCTGAAAGGGCTTTCGGCACAATTTTCACGCGCTTATTTGAGCCACTTGTAGCCGAAGGAATTTTGCGCAAATGACTGAGAGGTGCTCCTGGGCACTGCTCATCACTTTGCAATAGGTTCCGGGGCTTTTCGCGAAGGTCGCGTTTTCTCAAACTTTGAGGGCATTAGTGGGTGGGGTGTGAAAACCTCCGAATGCATGGTTCTCAGCTCCTGCTGTGGGCAGCAAGCCAATTTTTTTTCCAAAATGTTGACCTATAAAAGAGCTTACTCGGGTGTGAAAATTATCATTGTGCGCGCGCGCCCCGGACCGCAATTATGATATTTCCTGTTTTCCCATAGGGCCCAAGGCAAATGGGGATAGCGGTTGTACGCGCTTTCTAAGGCTCTGATCGCTTTTAGATTTTGCACGCGGATAGGGCCAACAGAGGCGCAGGTATTGCCATGCGCACCCGCCCGCAACAGTGTTTCGATACCGAGTTATCGGGGTGTGGAAGTCCGCCGCCCCGAAGCTTTACGCGCTTCCGTCTCGCGAACTACTATTTTCATCATGCCCACACGGGCATCAGTTTGTAGTACGGGAGGCCGTCTACAAATGGTGAAAATTTCAAAGCGTTCCGTCGGGAAATTAAAAAGTTATGAGCATTAGAAGATCTTCCCATTAGGCCCCATTAGGCCACAGTAGCCGAACCCGCCTAAAACTTGCGCGGGTCACTTTCACGGACGGGCTCGAAACTGGTGCCAGAAGTTAGCCCCCGACCAGTGCTTCATTGTGAGGCATTGCGTAAAATTTTCCGTCCCCCGAGTGCCGAGCAATAGCCCCTGAAAGGGCTTTCGGCACAATTTTCACGCGCTTATTTGAGCCACTTGTAGCCGAAGGAATTTTGCGCAAATGACTGAGAGGTGCTCCTGGGCACTGCTCATCACTTTGCAATAGGTTCCGGGGCTTTTCGCGAAGGTCGCGTTTTCTCAAACTTTGAGGGCATTAGTGGGTGGGGTGTGAAAACCTCCGAATGCATGGTTCTCAGCTCCTGCTGTGGGCAGCAAGCCAATTTTTTTTCCAAAATGTTGACCTATAAAAGAGCTTACTCGGGTGTGAAAATTATCATTGTGCGCGCGCGCCCCGGACCGCAATTATGATATTTCCTGTTTTCCCATAGGGCCCAAGGCAAATGGGGATAGCGGTTGTACGCGCTTTCTAAGGCTCTGATCGCTTTTAGATTTTGCACGCGGATAGGGCCAACAGAGGCGCAGGTATTGCCATGCGCACCCGCCCGCAACAGTGTTTCGATACCGAGTTATCGGGGTGTGGAAGTCCGCCGCCCCGAAGCTTTACGCGCTTCCGTCTCGCGAACTACTATTTTCATCATGCCCACACGGGCATCAGTTTGTAGTACGGGAGGCCGTCTACAAATGGTGAAAATTTCAAAGCGTTCCGTCGGGAAATTAAAAAGTTATGAGCATTAGAAGATCTTCCCATTAGGCCCCATTAGGCCACAGTAGCCGAACCCGCCTAAAACTTGCGCGGGTCACTTTCACGGACGGGCTCGAAACTGGTGCCAGAAGTTAGCCCCCGACCAGTGCTTCATTGTGAGGCATTGCGTAAAATTTTCCGTCCCCCGAGTGCCGAGCAATAGCCCCTGAAAGGGCTTTCGGCACAATTTTCACGCGCTTATTTGAGCCACTTGTAGCCGAAGGTATTTTGCGCAAATGACTGAGAGGTGCTCCTGGGCACTGCTCATCACTTTGCAATAGGTTCCGGGGCTTTTCGCGAAGGTCTCGTTTTCTCAAACTTTGAGGGCATTAGTGGGTGGGGTGTGAAAACCTCCGAATGCATGGTTCTCAGCTCCTGCTGTGGGCAGCAAGCCAATTTTTTTTCCAAAATGTTGACCTATAAAAGAGCTTACTCGGGTGTGAAAATTATCATTGTGCGCGCGCGCCCCGGACCGCAATTATGATATTTCCTGTTTTCCCATAGGGCCCAAGGCAAATGGGGATAGCGGTTGTACGCGCTTTCTAAGGCTCTGATCGCTTTTAGATTTTGCACGCGGATAGGGCAAACAGAGGCGCAGGTATTGCCATGCGCACCCGCCCGCAACAGTGTTTCGATACCGAGTTATCGGGGTGTGGAAGTCCGCCGCCCCGAAGCTTTACGCGCTTCCGTCTCGCGAACTACTATTTTCATCATGCCCACACGGGCATCAGTTTGTAGTACGGGAGGCCGTCTACAAATGGTGAAAATTTCAAAGCGTATCGTCGGGAAATTAAAAAGTTATGAGCATTAGAAGATCTTCCCATTAGGCCCCATTAGGCCACAGTAGCCGAACCCGCCTAAAACTTGCGCGGGTCACTTTCACGGACGGGCTCGAAACTGGTGCCAGAAGTTAGCCCCCGACCAGTGCTTCATTGTGAGGCATTGCGTAAAATTTTCCGTCCCCCGAGTGCCGAGCAATAGCCCCTGAAAGGGCTTTCGGCACAATTTTCACGCGCTTATTTGAGCCACTTGTAGCCGAAGGAATTTTGCGCAAATGACTGAGAGGTGCTCCTGGGCACTGCTCATCACTTTGCAATAGGTTCCGGGGCTTTTCGCGAAGGTCGCGTTTTCTCAAACTTTGAGGGCATTAGTGGGTGGGGTGTGAAAACCTCCGAATGCATGGTTCTCAGCTCCTGCTGTGGGCAGCAAGCCAATTTTTTTTCCAAAATGTTGACCTATAAAAGAGCTTACTCGGGTGTGAAAATTATCATTGTGCGCGCGCGCCCCGGACCGCAATTATGATATTTCCTGTTTTCCCATAGGGCCCAAGGCAAATGGGGATAGCGGTTGTACGCGCTTTCTAAGGCTCTGATCGCTTTTAGATTTTGCACGCGGATAGGGCCAACAGAGGCGCAGGTATTGCCATGCGCACCCGCCCGCAACAGTGTTTCGATACCGAGTTATCGGGGTGTGGAAGTCCGCCGCCCCGAAGCTTTACGCGCTTCCGTCTCGCGAACTACTATTTTCATCATGCCCACACGGGCATCAGTTTGTAGTACGGGAGGCCGTCTACAAATGGTGAAAATTTCAAAGCGTTCCGTCGGGAAATTAAAAAGTTATGAGCATTAGAAGATCTTCCCATTAGGCCCCATTAGGCCACAGTAGCCGAACCCGCCTAAAACTTGCGCGCGTCACTTTCACGGACGGGCTCGAAACTGGTGCCAGAAGTTAGCCCCCGACCAGTGCTTCATTGTGAGGCATTGCGTAAAATTTTCCGTCCCCCGAGTGCCGAGCAATAGCCCCTGAAAGGGCTTTCGGCACAATTTTCACGCGCTTATTTGAGCCACTTGTAGCCGAAGGAATTTTGCGCAAATGACTGAGAGGTGCTCCTGGGCACTGCTCATCACTTTGCAATAGGTTCCGGGGCTTTTCGCGAAGGTCGCGTTTTCTCAAACTTTGAGGGCATTAGTGGGTGGGGTGTGAAAACCTCCGAATGCATGGTTCTCAGCTCCTGCTGTGGGCAGCAAGCCAATTTTTTTTCCAAAATGTTGACCTATAAAAGAGCTTACTCGGGTGTGAAAATTATCATTGTGCGCGCGCGCCCCGGACCGCAATTATGATATTTCCTGTTTTCCCATAGGGCCCAAGGCAAATGGGGATAGCGGTTGTACGCGCTTTCTAAGGCTCTGATCGCTTTTAGATTTTGCACGCGGATAGGGCCAACAGAGGCGCAGGTATTGCCATGCGCACCCGCCCGCAACAGTGTTTCGATACCGAGTTATCGGGGTGTGGAAGTCCGCCGCCCCGAAGCTTTACGCGCTTCCGTCTCTCGAACTACTATTTTCATCATGCCCACACGGGCATCAGTTTGTAGTACGGGAGGCCGTCTACAAATGGTGAAAATTTCAAAGCGTTCCGTCGGGAAATTAAAAAGTTATGAGCATTAGAAGATCTTCCCATTAGGCCCCATTAGGCCACAGTAGCCGAACCCGCCTAAAACTTGCGCGGGTCACTTTCACGGACGGGCTCGAAACTGGTGCCAGAAGTTAGCCCCCGACCAGTGCTTCATTGTGAGGCATTGCGTAAAACTTTCCGTCCCCCGAGTGCCGAGCAATAGCCCCTGAAAGGGCTTTCGGCACAATTTTCACGCGCTTATTTGAGCCACTTGTAGCCGAAGGAATTTTGCGCAAATGACTGAGAGGTGCTCCTGGGCACTGCTCATCACTTTGCAATAGGTTCCGGGGCTTTTCGCGAAGGTCGCGTTTTCTCAAACTTTGAGGGCATTAGTGGGTGGGGTGTGAAAATCTCCGAATGCATGGTTCTCAGCTCCTGCTGTGGGCAGCAAGCCAATTTTTATTCCAAAATGTTGACCTATAAAAGAGCTTACTCGGGTGTGAAAATTATCATTGTGCGCGCGCGCCCCGGACCGCAATTATGATATTTCCTGTTTTCCCATAGGGCCCAAGGCAAATGGGGATAGCGGTTGTACGCGCTTTCTAAGGCTCTGATCGCTTTTAGATTTTGCACGCGGATAGGGCCAACAGAGGCGCAGGTATTGCCATGCGCACCCGCCCGCAACAGTGTTTCGATACCGAGTTATCGGGGTGTGGAAGTCCGCCGCCCCAAAGCTTTACGCGCTTCCGTCTCGCAAACTACTATTTTCATCATGCCCACACGGGCATCAGTTTGTAGTACGGGAGGCCGTCTACAAATGGTGAAAATTTCAAAGCGTTCCGTCGGGAAATTAAAAAGTTATGAGCATTAGAAGATCTTCCCATTAGGCCCCATTAGGCCACAGTAGCGGAACCCGCCTAAAACTTGCGCGGGTCACTTTCACGGACGGGCTCGAAACTGGTGCCAGAAGTTAGCCCCCGACCAGTGCTTCATTGTGAGGCATTGCGTAAAATTTTCCGTCCCCCGAGTGCCGAGCAATAGCCCCTGAAAGGGCTTTCGGCACAATTTTCACGCGCTTATTTGAGCCACTTGTAGCCGAAGGAATTTTGCGCAAATGACTGAGAGGTGCTCCTGGGCACTGCTCATCACTTTGCAATAGGTTCCGGGGCTTTTCGCGAAGGTCGCATTTTCTCAAACTTTGAGGGCATTAGTGGGTGGGATGTGAAAACCTCCGAATGCATGGTTCTCAGCTCCTGCTGTGGGCAGCAAGCCAATTTTTTTTCCAAAATGTTGACCTATAAAAGAGCTTACTCGGGTGTGAAAATTATCATTGTGCGCGCGCGCCCCGGACCGCAATTATGATATTTCCTGTTTTCCCATAGGGCCCAAGGCAAATGGGGATAGCGGTTGTACGCGCTTTCTAAGGCTCTGATCGCTTTTAGATTTTGCACGCGGATAGGGCCAACAGAGGCGCAGGTATTGCCATGCGCACCCGCCCGCAACAGTGTTTCGATACCGAGTTATCGGGGTGTGGAAGTCCGCCGCCCCGAAGCTTTACGCGCTTCCGTCTCGCGAACTACTATTTTCATCATGCCCACACGGGCATCAGTTTGTAGTACGGGAGGCCGTCTACAAATGGTGAAAATTTCAAAGCGTTCCGTCGGGAAATTAAAAAGTTATGAGCATTAGAAGATCTTCCCATTAGGCCCCTTTAGGCCACAGTAGCCGAACCCGCCTAAAACTTGCGCGGGTCACTTTCACGTACGGGCTCGAAACTGGTGCCAGAAGTTAGCCCCCGACCAGTGCTTCATTGTGAGGCATTGCGTAAAATTTTCCGTCCCCCGAGTGCCGAGCAATAGCCCCTGAAAGGGCTTTCGGCACAATTTTCACGCGCTTATTTGAGCCACTTGTAGCCGAAGGAATTTTGCGCAAATGACTGAGAGGTGCTCCTGGGCACTGCTCATCACTTTGCAATAGGTTCCGGGGCTTTTCGCGAAGGTCGCGTTTTCTCAAACTTTGAGGGCATTAGTGGGTGGGGTGTGAAAACCTCCGAATGCATGGTTCTCAGCTCCTGCTGTGGGCAGCAAGCCAATTTTTTTTCCAAAATGTTGACCTATAAAAGAGCTTACTCGGGTGTGAAAATTATCATTGTGCGCGCGCGCCCCGGACCGCAATTATGATATTTCCTGTTTTCCCATAGGGCCCAAGGCAAATGGGGATAGCGGTTGTACGCGCTTTCTAAGGCTCTGATCGCTTTTAGATTTTGCACGCGGATAGGGCCAACAGAGGCGCAGGTATTGCCATGCGCACCCGCCCGCAACAGTGTTTCGATACCGAGTTATCGGGGTGTGGAAGTCCGCCGCCCCGAAGCTTTACGCGCTTCCGTCTCGCGAACTACTATTTTCATCATGCCCACACGGGCATCAGTTTGTAGTACGGGAGGCCGTCTACAAATGGTGAAAATTTCAAAGCGTTCCGTCGGAAAATTACAAAGTTATGAGCATTAGAAGAACTTTCCATTAGGCCCCATTAGGCCACAGTAGCCGAACCCGCCTAAAACTTGCGCGGGTCACTTTCACGGACGGGCTCGAAACTGGTGCCAGAAGTTAGCCCCCGACCAGTGCTTCATTGTGAGGCATTGCGTAAAATTTTCCGTCCCCCGAGTGCCGAGCAATAGCCCCTGAAAGGGCTTTCGGCACAATTTTCACGCGCTTATTTGAGCCACTTGTAGCCGAAGGAATTTTGCGCAAATGACTGAGAGGTGCTCCTGGGCACTGCTCATCACTTTGCAATAGGTTCCCGGGCTTTTCGCGAAGGTCGCGTTTTCTCAAACTTTGAGGGCATTAGTGGGTGGGGTGTGAAAACCTCCGAATGCATGGTTCTCAGCTCCTGCTGTGGGCAGCAAGCCAATTTTTTTTCCAAAATGTTGACCTATAAAAGAGCTTACTCGGGTGTGAAAATTATCATTGTGCGCGCGCGCCCCGGACCGCAATTATGATATTTCCTGTTTTCCCATAGGGCCCAAGGCAAATGGGGATAGCGGTTGTACGCGCTTTCTAAGGCTCTGATCGCTTTTAGATTTTGCACGCGGATAGGGCCAACAGAGGCGCAGGTATTGCCATGCGCACCCGCCCGCAACAGTGTTTCGATACCGAGTTATCGGGGTGTGGAAGTCCGCCGCCCCGAAGCTTTACGCGCTTCCGTCTCGCGAACTACTATTTTCATCATGCCCACACGGGCATCAGTTTGTAGTACGGGAGGCCGTCTACAAATGGTGAAAATTTCAAAGCGTTCCGTCGGGAAATTAAAAAGTTATGAGCATTAGAAGATCTTCCCATTAGGCCCCATTAGGCCACAGTAGCCGAACCCGCCTAAAACTTGCGCGGGTCACTTTCACGGACGGGCTCGAAACTGGTGCCAGAAGTTAGCCCCCGACCAGTGCTTCATTGTGAGGCATTGCGTAAAATTTTCCGTCCCCCGAGTGCCGAGCAATAGCCCCTGAAAGGGCTTTCGGCACAATTTTCACGCGCTTATTTGAGCCACTTGTAGCCGAAGGAATTTTGCGCAAATGACTGAGAGGTGCTCCTGGGCACTGCTCATCACTTTGCAATAGGTTCCAGGGCTTTTCGCGAAGGTCGCGTTTTCTCAAACTTTGAGGGCATTAGTGGGTGGGGTGTGAAAACCTCCGAATGCATGGTTCTCAGCTCCTGCTGTGGGCAGCAAGCCAATTTTTTTTCCAAAATGTTGACCTATAAAAGAGCTTACTCGGGTGTGAAAATTATCATTGTGCGCGCGCGCCCCGGACCGCAATTATGATATTTCCTGTTTTCCCATAGGGCCCAAGGCAAATGGGGATAGCGGTTGTACGCGCTTTCTAAGGCTCTGATCGCTTTTAGATTTTGCACGCGGATAGGGCCAACAGAGGCGCAGGTATTGCCATGCGCACCCGCCCGCAACAGTGTTTCGATACCGAGTTATCGGGGTGTGGAAGTCCGCCGCCCCGAAGCTTTACGCGCTTCCGTCTCGCGAACTACTATTTTCATCATGCCCACACGGGCATCAGTTTGTAGTACGGGAGGCCGTCTACAAATGGTGAAAATTTCAAAGCGTTCCGTCGGGAAATTAAAAAGTTATGAGCATTAGAAGATCTTCCCATTAGGCCCCATTAGGCCACAGTAGCCGAACCCGCCTAAAACTTGCGCGGGTCACTTTCACGGACGGGCTCGAAACTGGTGCCAGAAGTTAGCCCCCGACCAGTGCTTCATTGTGAGGCATTGCGTAAAATTTTCCGTCCCCCGAGTGCCGAGCAATAGCCCCTGAAAGGGCTTTCGGCACAATTTTCACGGGCTTATTTGAGCCACTTGTAGCCGAAGGAATTTTGCGCAAATGACTGAGAGGTGCTCCTGGGCACTGCTCATCACTTTGCAATAGGTTCCGGGGCTTTTCGCGAAGGTCGCGTTTTCTCAAACTTTGAGGGCATTAGTGGGTGGGGTGTGAAAACCTCCGAATGCATGGTTCTCAGCTCCTGCTGTGGGCAGCAAGCCAATTTTTTTTCCAAAATGTTGACCTATAAAAGAGCTTACTCGGGTGTGAAAATTATCATTGTGCGCGCGCGCCCCGGACCGCAATTATGATATTTCCTGTTTTCCCATAGGGCCCAAGGCAAATGGGGATAGCGGTTGTACGCGCTTTCTAAGGCTCTGATCGCTTTTAGATTTTGCACGCGGATAGGGCCAACAGAGGCGCAGGTATTGCCATGCGCACCCGCCCGCAACAGTGTTTCGATACCGAGTTATCGGGGTGTGGAAGTCCGCCGCCCCGAAGCTTTACGTGCTTCCGTCTCGCGAACTACTATTTTCATCATGCCCACACGGGCATCAGTTTGTAGTACGGGAGGCCGTCTACAAATGGTGAAAATTTCAAAGCGTTCCGTCGGGAAATTAAAAAGTTATGAGCATTAGAAGATCTTCCCATTAGGCCCCATTAGGCCACAGTAGCCGAACCCACATAAAACTTGCGCGGGTCACTTTCACGGACGGGCTCGAAACTGGTGCCAGAAGTTAGCCCCCGACCAGTGCTTCATTGTGAGGCATTGCGTAAAATTTTCCGTCCCCCGAGTGCCGAGCAATAGCCCCTGAAAGGGCTTTCGGCACAATTTTCACGCGCTTATTTGAGCCACTTGTAGCCGAAGGAATTTTGCGCAAATGACTGAGAGGTGCTCCTGGGCACTGCTCATCACTTTGCAATAGGTTCCGGGGCTTTTCGCGAAGGTCGCGTTTTCTCAAACTTTGAGGGCATTAGTGGGTGGGGTGTGAAAACCTCCGAATGCATGGTTCTCAGCTCCTGCTGTGGGCAGCAAGCCAATTTTTTTTCCAAAATGTTGACCTATAAAAGAGCTTACTCGGGTGTGAAAATTATCATTGTGCGCGCGCGCCCCGGACCGCAATTATGATATTTCCTGTTTTCCCATAGGGCCCAAGGCAAATGGGGATAGCGGTTGTACGCGCTTTCTAAGGCTCTGATCGCTTTTAGATTTTGCACGCGGATAGGGCCAACAGAGGCGCAGGTATTGCCATGCGCACCCGCCCGCAACAGTGTTTCGATACCGAGTTATCGGGGTGTGGAAGTCCGCCGCCCCGAAGCTTTACGCGCTTCCGTCTCGCGAACTACTATTTTCATCATGCCCACACGGGCATCAGTTTGTAGTACGGGAGGCCGTCTACAAATGGTGAAAATTTCAAAGCGTTCCGTCGGGAAATTAAAAAGTTATGAGCATTAGAAGATCTTCCCATTAGGCCCCATTAGGCCACAGTAGCCGAACCCGCCTAAATCTTGCGCGGGTCACTTTCACGGACGGGCTCGAAACTGGTGCCAGAAGTTAGCCCCCGACCAGTGCTTCATTGTGAGGCATTGCCTAAAATTTTCCGTCCCCCGAGTGCCGAGCAATAGCCCCTGAAAGGGCTTTCGGCACAATTTTCACGCGCTTATTTGAGCCACTTGTAGCCGAGGGAATTTTGCGCAAATGACTGAGAGGTGCTCCTGGGCACTGCTCATCACTTTGCAATAGGTTCCGGGGCTTTTCGCGAAGGTCGCGTTTTCTCAAACTTTGAGGGCATTAGTGGGTGGGGTGTGAAAACCTCCGAATGCATGGTTCTCAGCTCCTGCTGTGGGCAGCAAGCCAATTTTTTTTCCAAAATGTTGACCTATAAAAGAGCTTACTCGGGTGTGAAAATTATCATTGTGCGCGCGCGCCCCGGACCGCAATTATGATATTTCCTGTTTTCCCATAGGGCCCAAGGCAAATGGGGATAGCGGTTGTACGCGCTTTCTAAGGCTCTGATCGCTTTTAGATTTTGCACGCGGATAGGGCCAACAGAGGCGCAGGTATTGCCATGCGCACCCGCCCGCAACAGTGTTTCGATACCGAGTTATCGGGGTGTGGAAGTCCGCCGCCCCGAAGCTTTACGCGCTTCCGTCTCGCGAACTACTATTTTCATCATGCCCACACGGGCATCAGTTTGTAGTACGGGAGGCCGTCTACAAATGGTGAAAATTTCAAAGCGTTCCGTCGGGAAATTAAAAAGTTATGAGCATTAGAAGATCTTCCCATTAGGCCCCATTAGGCCACAGTAGCCGAACCCGCCTAAATCTTGCGCGGGTCACTTTCACGGACGGGCTCGAAACTGGTGCCAGAAGTTAGCCCCCGACCAGTGCTTCATTGTGAGGCATTGCCTAAAATTTTCCGTCCCCCGAGTGCCGAGCAATAGCCCCTGAAAGGGCTTTCGGCACAATTTTCACGCGCTTATTTGAGCCACTTGTAGCCGAAGGAATTTTGCGCAAATGACTGAGAGGTGCTCCTGGGCACTGCTCATCACTTTGCAATAGGTTCCGGGGCTTTTCGCGAAGGTCGCGTTTTCTCAAACTTTGAGGGCATTAGTGGGTGGGGTGTGAAAACCTCCGAATGCATGGTTCTCAGCTCCTGCTGTGGGCAGCAAGCCAATTTTTTTTCCAAAATGTTGACCTATAAAAGAGCTTACTCGGGTGTGAAAATTATCATTGTGCGCGCGCGCCCCGGACCGCAATTATGATATTTCCTGTTTTCCCATAGGGCCCAAGGCAAATGGGGATAGCGGTTGTACGCGCTTTCTAAGGCTCTGATCGCTTTTAGATTTTGCACGCAGATAGGGCCAACAGAGGCGCAGGTATTGCCATGCGCACCCGCCCGCAACAGTGTTTCGATACCGAGTTATCGGGGTGTGGAAGTCCGCCGCCCCGAAGCTTTACGCGCTTCCGTCTCGCGAACTACTATTTTCATCATGCCCACACGGGCATCAGTTTGTAGTACGGGAGGCCGTCTACAAATGGTGAAAATTTCAAAGCGTTCCGTCGGGAAATTAAAAAGTTATGAGCATTAGAAGATCTTCCCATTAGGCCCCATTAGGCCACAGTAGCCGAACCCGCCTAAAACTTGCGCGGGTCACTTTCACGGACGGGCTCGAAACTGGTGCCAGAAGTTAGCCCCCGACCAGTGCTTCATTGTGAGGCATTGCGTAAAATTTTCCGTCCCCCGAGTGCCGAGCAATAGCCCCTGAAAGGGCTTTCGGCACAATTTTCACGCGCTTATTTGAGCCACTTGTAGCCGAAGGAATTTTGCGCAAATGACTGAGAGGTGCTCCTGGGCACTGCTCATCACTTTGCAATAGGTTCCGGGGCTTTTCGCGAAGGTCGCGTTTTCTCAAACTTTGAGGGCATTAGTGGGTGGGGTGTGAAAACCTCCGAATGCATGGTTCTCAGCTCCTGCTGTGGGCAGCAAGCCAATTTTTTTTCCAAAATGTTGACCTATAAAAGAGCTTACTCGGGTGTGAAAATTATCATTGTGCGCGCGCGCCCCGGACCGCAATTATGATATTTCCTGTTTTCCCATAGGGCCCAAGGCAAATGGGGATAGCGGTTGTACGCGCTTTCTAAGGCTCTGATCGCTTTTAGATTTTGCACGCGGATAGGGCCAACAGAGGCGCAGGTATTGCCATGCGCACCCGCCCGCAACAGTGTTTCGATACCGAGTTATCGGGGTGTGGAAGTCCGCCGCCCCGAAGCTTTACGCGCTTCCGTCTCGCGAACTACTATTTTCATCATGCCCACACGGGCATCAGTTTGTAGTACGGGAGGCCGTCTACAAATGGTGAAAATTTCAAAGCGTTCCGTCGGGAAATTAAAAAGTTATGAGCATTAGAAGATCTTCCCATTAGGCCCCATTAGGCCACAGTAGCCGAACCCGCCTAAAACTTGCGCGGGTCACTTTCACGGACGGGCTCGAAACTGGTGCCAGAAGTTAGCCCCCGACCAGTGCTTCATTGTGAGGCATTGCGTAAAATTTTCCGTCCCCCGAGTGCCGAGCAATAGCCCCTGAAAGGGCTTTCGGCACAATTTTCGTGCGCTTATTTGAGCCACTTGTAGCCGAAGGAATTTTGCGCAAATGACTGAGAGGTGCTCCTGGGCACTGCTCATCACTTTGCAATAGGTTCCGGGGCTTTTCGCGAAGGTCGCGTTTTCTCAAACTTTGAGGGCATTAGTGGGTGGGGTGTGAAAACCTCCGAATGCATGGTTCTCAGCTCCTGCTGTGGGCAGCAAGCCAATTTTTTTCCAAAATGTTGACCTATAAAAGAGCTTACTCGGGTGTGAAAATTATCATTGTGCGCGCGCGCCCCGGACCGCAATTATGATATTTCCTGTTTTCCCATAGGGCCCAAGGCAAATGGGGATAGCGGTTGTACGCGCTTTCTAAGGCTCTGATCGCTTTTAGATTTTGCACGCGGATAGGGCCAACAGAGGCGCAGGTATTGCCATGCGCACCCGCCCGCAACAGTGTTTCGATACCGAGTTATCGGGGTGTGGAAGTCCGCCGCCCCGAAGCTTTACGCGCTTCCGTCTCGCGAACTACTATTTTCATCATGCCCACACGGGCATCAGTTTGTAGTACGGAAGGCCGTCTACAAATGGTGAAAATTTCAAAGCGTTCCGTCGGGAAATTAAAAAGTTATGAGCATTAGAAGATCTTCCCATTAGGCCCCATTAGGCCACAGTAGCCGAACCCGCCTAAAACTTGCGCGGGTCACTTTCACGGACGGGCTCGAAACTGGTGCCAGAAGTTAGCCCCCGACCAGTGCTTCATTGTGAGGCATTGCGTAAAATTTTCCGTCCCCCGAGTGCCGAGCAATAGCCCCTGAAAGGGCTTTCGGCACAATTTTCACGCGCTTATTTGAGCCACTTGTAGCCGAAGGAATTTTGCGCAAATGACTGAGAGGTGCTCCTGGGCACTGCTCATCACTTTGCAATAGGTTCCGGGGCTTTTCGCGAAGGTCGCGTTTTCTCAAACTTTGAGGGCATTAGTGGGTGGGGTGTGAAAACCTCCGAATGCATGGTTCTCAGCTCCTGCTGTAGGCAGCAAGCCAATTTTTTTTCCAAAATGTTGACCTATAAAAGAGCTTACTCGGGTGTGAAAATTATCATTGTGCGCGCGCGCCCCGGACCGCAATTATGATATTTCCTGTTTTCCCATAGGGCCCAAGGCAAATGGGGATAGCGGTTGTACGCGCTTTCTAAGGCTCTGATCGCTTTTAGATTTTGCACGCGGATAGGGCCAACAGAGGCGCAGGTATTGCCATGCGCACCCGCCCGCAACAGTGTTTCGATACCGAGTTATCGGGGTGTGGAAGTCCGCCGCCCCGAAGCTTTACGCGCTTCCGTCTCGCGAACTACTATTTTCATCATGCCCACACGGGCATCAGTTTGTAGTACGGGAGGCCGTCTACAAATGGTGAAAATTTCAAAGCGTTCCGTCGGGAAATTAAAAAGTTATGAGCATTAGAAGATCTTCCCATTAGGCCCCATTAGGCCACAGTAGCCGAACCCGCCTAAAACTTGCGCGGGTCACTTTCACGGACGGGCTCAAAACTGGTGCCAGAAGTTAGCCCCCGACCAGTGCTTCATTGTGAGGCATTGCGTAAAATTTTCCGTCCCCCGAGTGCCGAGCAATAGCCCCTGAAAGGGCTTTCGGCACAATTTTCACGCGCTTATTTGAGCCACTTGTAGCCGAAGGAATTTTGCGCAAATGACTGAGAGGTGCTCCTGGGCACTGCTCATCACTTTGCAATAGGTTCCGGGGCTTTTCGCGAAGGTCGCGTTTTCTCAAACTTTGAGGGCATTAGTGGGTGGGGTGTGAAAACCTCCGAATGCATGGTTCTCAGCTCCTGCTGTGGGCAGCAAGCCAATTTTTTTTCCAAAATGTTGACCTATAAAAGAGCTTACTCGGGTGTGAAAATTATCATTGTGCGCGCGCGCCCCGGACCGCAATTATGATATTTCCTGTTTTCCCATAGGGCCCAAGGCAAATGGGGATAGCGGTTGTACGCGCTTTCTAAGGCTCTGATCGCTTTTAGATTTTGCACCCGGATAGGGCCAACAGAGGCGCAGGTATTGCCATGCGCACCAGCCCGCAACAGTGTTTCGATACCGAGTTATCGGGGTGTGGAAGTCCGCCGCCCCGAAGCTTTACGCGCTTCCGTCTCGCGAACTACTATTTTCATCATGCCCACACGGGCATCAGTTTGTAGTACGGGAGGCCGTCTACAAATGGTGAAAATTTCAAAGCGTTCCGTCGGGAAATTAAAAAGTTATGAGCATTAGAAGATCTTCCCATTAGGCCCCATTATGCCACAGTAGCCGAACCCGCCTAAAACTTGCGCGGGTCACTTTCACGGACGGGCTCGAAACTGGTGCCAGAAGTTAGCCCCCGACCAGTGCTTCATTGTGAGGCATTGCGTAAAATTTTCCGTCCCCCGAGTGCCGAGCAATAGCCCCTGAAAGGGCTTTCGGCACAATTTTCACGCGCTTATTTGAGCCACTTGTAGCCGAAGGAATTTTGCGCAAATGACTGAGAGGTGCTCCTGGGCACTGCTCATCACTTTGCAATAGGTTCCGGGGCTTTTCGCGAAGGTCGCGTTTTCTCAAACTTTGAGGGCATTAGTGGGTGGGGTGTGAAAACCTCCGAATGCATGGTTCTCAGCTCCTGCTGTGGGCAGCAAGCCAATTTTTTTTCCAAAATGTTGACCTATAAAAGAGCTTACTCGGGTGTGAAAATTATCATTGTGCGCGCGCGCCTCGGACCACAATTATGATATTTCCTGTTTTCCCATAGGGCCCAAGGCAAATGGGGATAGCGGTTGTACGCGCTTTCTAAGGCTCTGATCCCTTTTAGATTTTGCACGCGGATAGGGCCAACAGAGGCGCAGGTATTGCCATGCGCACCCGCCCGCAACAGTGTTTCGATACCGAGTTATCGGGGTGTGGAAGTCCGCCGCCCCGAAGCTTTACGCGCTTCCGTCTCGCGAACTACTATTTTCATCATGCCCACACGGGCATCAGTTTGTAGTACGGGAGGCCGTCTACAAATGGTGAAAATTTCAAAGCGTTCCGTCGGGAAATTAAAAAGTTATGAGCATTAGAAGATCTTACCATTAGGCCCCATTAGGCCACAGTAGCCGAACCCGCCTAAAACTTGCGCGGGTCACTTTCACGGACGGGCTCGAAACTGGTGCCAGAAGTAAGCCCCCGACCAGTGCTTCATTGTGAGGCATTGCGTAAAATTTTCCGTCCCCCGAGTGCCGAGCAATAGCCCCTGAAAGGGCTTTCGGCACAATTTTCATGCGCTTATTTGAGCCACTTGTAGCCGAAGGAATTTTGCGCAAATGACTGAGAGGTGCTCCTGGGCACTGCTCATCACTTTGCAATAGGTTCGGGGGCTTTTCGCGAAGGTCGCGTTTTCTCAAACTTTGAGGGCATTAGTGGGTGGGGTGTGAAAACCTCCGAATGCATGGTTCTCAGCTCCTGCTGTGGGCAGCAAGCCAATTTTTTTTCCAAAATGTTGACCTATAAAAGAGCTTACTCGGGTGTGAAAATTATCATTGTGCGCGCGCGCCCCGGACCGCAATTATGATATTTCCTGTTTTCCCATAGGGCCCAAGGCAAATGGGGATAGCGGTTGTACGCGCTTTCTAAGGCTCTGATCGCTTTTAGATTTTGCACGCGGATAGGGCCAACAGAGGCGCAGGTATTGCCATGCGCACCCGCCCGCAACAGTGTTTCGATACCGAGTTATCGGGGTGTGGAAGTCCGCCGCCCCGAAGCTTTACGCGCTTCCGTCTCGCGAACTACTATTTTCATCATGCCCACACGGGCATCAGTTTGTAGTACGGGAGGCCGTCTACAAATGGTGAAAATTTCAAAGCGTTCCGTCGGGAAATTAAAAAGTTATGAGCATTAGAAGATCTTCCCATTAGGCCCCATTAGGCCACAGTAGCCGAACCCGCCTAAAACTTGCGCGGGTCACTTTCACGGACGGGCTCGAAACTGGTGCCAGAAGTTAGCCCCCGACCAGTGCTTCATTGTGAGGCATTGCGTAAAATTTTCCGTCCCCCGAGTGCCGAGCAATAGCCCCTGAAAGGGCTTTCGGCACAATTTTCGTGCGCTTATTTGAGCCACTTGTAGCCGAAGGAATTTTGCGCAAATGACTGAGAGGTGCTCCTGGGCACTGCTCATCACTTTGCAATAGGTTCCGGGGCTTTTCGCGAAGGTCGCGTTTTCTCAAACTTTGAGGGCATTAGTGGGTGGGGTGTGAAAACCTCCGAATGCATGGTTCTCAGCTCCTGCTGTGGGCAGCAAGCCAATTTTTTTTCCAAAATGTTGACCTATAAAAGAGCTTACTCGGGTGTGAAAATTATCATTGTGCGCGCGCGCCCCGGACCGCAATTATGATATTTCCTGTTTTCCCATAGGGCCCAAGGCAAATGGGGATAGCGGTTGTACGCGCTTTCTAAGGCTCTGATCGCTTTTAGATTTTGCACGCGGATAGGGCCAACAGAGGCGCAGGTATTGCCATGCGCACCCGCCCGCAACAGTGTTTCGATACCGAGTTATCGGGGTGTGGAAGTCCGCCGCCCCGAAGCTTTACGCGCTTCCGTCTCGCGAACTACTATTTTCATCATGCCCACACGGGCATCAGTTTGTAGTACGGGAGGCCGTCTACAAATGGTGAAAATTTCAAAGCGTTCCGTCGGGAAATTAAAAAGTTATGAGCATTAGAAGATCTTCCCATTAGGCCCCATTAGGCCACAGTAGCCGAACCCGCCTAAAACTTGCGCGGGTCACTTTCACGGACGGGCTCAAAACTGGTGCCAGAAGTTAGCCCCCGACCAGTGCTTCATTGTGAGGCATTGCGTAAAATTTTCCGTCCCCCGAGTGCCGAGCAATAGCCCCTGAAAGGGCTTTCGGCACAATTTTCACGCGCTTATTTGAGCCACTTGTAGCCGAAGGAATTTTGCGCAAATGACTGAGAGGTGCTCCTGGGCACTGCTCATCACTTTGCAATAGGTTCCGGGGCTTTTCGCGAAGGTCGCGTTTTCTCAAACTTTGAGGGCATTAGTGGGTGGGGTGTGAAAACCTCCGAATGCATGGTTCTCAGCTCCTGCTGTGGGCAGCAAGCCAATTTTTTTTCCAAAATGTTGACCTATAAAAGAGCTTACTCGGGTGTGAAAATTATCATTGTGCGCGCGCGCCCCGGACCGCAATTATGATATTTCCTGTTTTCCCATAGGGCCCAAGGCAAATGGGGATAGCGGTTGTACGCGCTTTCTAAGGCTCTGATCGCTTTTAGATTTTGCACGCGGATAGGGCCAACAGAGGCGCAGGTATTGCCATGCGCACCCGCCCGCAACAGTGTTTCGATACCGAGTTATCGGGGTGTGGAAGTCCGCCGCCCCGAAGCTTTACGCGCTTCCGTCTCGCGAACTACTATTTTCATCATGCCCACACGGGCATCAGTTTGCAGTACGGGAGGCCGTCTACAAATGGTGAAAATTTCAAAGCGTTCCGTCGGGAAATTAAAAAGTTATGAGCATTAGAAGATCTTCCCATTAGGCCCCATTAGGCCACAGTAGCCGAACCCGCCTAAAACTTGCGCGGGTCACTTTCACGGACGGGCTCGAAACTGGTGCCAGAAGTTAGCCCCCGACCAGTGCTTCATTGTGAGGCATTGCGTAAAATTTTCCGTCCCCCGAGTGCCGAGCAATAGCCCCTGAAAGGGCTTTCGGCACAATTTTCACGCGCTTATTTGAGCCACTTGTAGCCGAAGGAATTTTGCGCAAATGACTGAGAGGTGCTCCTGGGCACTGCTCATCACTTTGCAATAGGTTCCGGGGCTTTTCGCGAAGGTCGCGTTTTCTCAAACTTTGAGGGCATTAGTGGGTGGGGTGTGAAAACCTCCGAATGCATGGTTCTCAGCTCCTGCTGTGGGCAGCAAGCCAATTTTTTTTCCAAAATGTTGACCTATAAAAGAGCTTACTCGGGTGTGAAAATTATCATTGTGCGCGCGCGCCCCGGACCGCAATTATGATATTTCCTGTTTTCCCATAGGGCCCAAGGCAAATGGGGATAGCGGTTGTACGCGCTTTCTAAGGCTCTGATCGCTTTTAGATTTTGCACGCGGATAGGGCCAACAGAGGCGCAGGTATTGCCATGCGCACCCGCCCGCAACAGTGTTTCGATACCGAGTTATCGGGGTGTGGAAGTCCGCCGCCCCGAAGCTTTACGCGCTTCCGTCTCGCGAACTACTATTTTCATCATGCCCACACGGGCATCAGTTTGTAGTACGGGAGGCCGTCTACAAATGGTGAAAATTTCAAAGCGTTCCGTCGGGAAATTAAAAAGTTATGAGCATTAGAAGATCTTCCCATTAGGCCCCATTAGGCCACAGTAGCCGAACCCACCTAAAACTTGTGCGGGTCACTTTCACGGACGGGCTCGAAACTGGTGCCAGAAGTTAGCCCCCGACCAGTGCTTCATTGTGAGGCATTGCGTAAAATTTTCCGTCCCCCGAGTGCCGAGCAATAGCCCCTGAAAGGGCTTTCGGCACAATTTTCACGCGCTTATTTGAGCCACTTGTAGCCGAAGGAATTTTGCGCAAATGACTGAGAGGTGCTCCTGGGCACTGCTCATCACTTTGCAATAGGTTCCGGGGCTTTTCGCGAAGGTCGCGTTTTCTCAAACTTTGAGGGCATTAGTGGGTGGGGTGTGAAAACCTCCGAATGCATGGTTCTCAGCTCCTGCTGTGGGCAGCAAGCCAATTTTTTTCCCAAAATGTTGACCCATAAAAGAGCTTACTCGGGTGTGAAAATTATCATTGTGCGCGCGCGCCCCGGACCGCAATTATGATATTTCCTGTTTTCCCATAGGGCCCAAGGCAAATGGGGATAGCGGTTGTACGCGCTTTCTAAGGCTCTGATCGCTTTTAGATTTTGCACGCGGATAGGGCCAACAGAGGCGCAGGTATTGCCATGCGCACCCGCCCGCAACAGTGTTTCGATACCGAGTTATCGGGGTGTGGAAGTCCGCCGCCCCGAAGCTTTACGCGCTTCCGTCTCGCGAACTACTATTTTCATCATGCCCACACGGGCATCAGTTTATAGTACGGGAGGCCGTCTACAAATGGTGAAAATTTCAAAGCGTTCCGTCGGGAAATCAAAAAGTTATGAGCATTAGAAGATCTTCCCATTAGGCCCCATTAGGCCACAGTAGCCGAACCCGCCTAAAACTTGCGCGGGTCACTTTCACGGACGGGCTCGAAACTGGTGCCAGAAGTTAGCCCCCGACCAGTGCTTCATTGTGAGGCATTGCGTAAAATTTTCCGTCCCCCGAGTGCCGAGCAATAGCCCCTGAAAGGGCTTTCGGCACAATTTTCACGCGCTTATTTGAGCCACTTGTAGTCGAAGGAATTTTGCGCAAATGACTGAGAGGTGCTCCTGGGCACTGCTCATCACTTTGCAATAGGTTCCGGGGCTTTTCGCGAAGGTCGCGTTTTCTCAAACTTTGAGGGCATTAGTGGGTGGGGTGTGAAAACCTCCGAATGCATGGTTCTCAGCTCCTGCTGTGGGCAGCAAGCCAATTTTTTTTCCAAAATGTTGACCTATAAAAGAGCTTACTCGGGTGTGAAAATTATCATTGTGCGCGCGCGCCCCGGACCGCAATTATGATATTTCCTGTTTTCCCATAGGGCCCAAGGCAAATGGGGATAGCGGTTGTACGCGCTTTCTAAGGCTCTGATCGCTTTTAGATTTTGCACGCGGATAGGGCCAACAGAGGCGCAGGTATTGCCATGCGCACCCGCCCGCAACAGTGTTTCGATACCGAGTTATCGGGGTGTGGAAGTCCGCCGCCCCGAAGCTTTACGCGCTTCCGTCTCGGGAACTACTATTTTCATCATGCCTACACGGGCATCAGTTTGTAGTACGGGAGGCCGTCTACAAATGGTGAAAATTTCAAAGCGTTCCGTCGGGAAATTAAAAAGTTATGAGCATTAGAAGATCTTCCCATTAGGCCCCATTAGGCCACAGTAGCCGAACCCGCCTTAAACTTGCGCGGGTCACTTTCACGGACGGGCTCGAAACTGGTGCCAGAAGTTAGCCCCCGACCAGTGCCTCATCGTGAGGCATTGCGTAAAATTTTCCGTCCCCCGAGTGCCGAGCAATAGCCCCTGAAAGGGCTTTCGGCACAATTTTCACGCGCTTATTTGAGCCACTTGTAGCCGAAGGAATTTTGCGCAAATGACTGAGAGGTGCTCCTGGGCACTGCTCATCACTTTGCAATAGGTTCCGGGGCTTTTCGCGAAGGTCGCGTTTTCTCAAACTTTGAGGGCATTAGTGGGTGGGGTGTGAAAACCTCCGAATGCATGGTTCTCAGCTCCTGCTGTGGGCAGCAAGCCAATTTTTTTTCCAAAATGTTGACCTATAAAAGAGCTTACTCGGGTGTGAAAATTATCATTGTGCGCGCGCGCCCCGGACCGCAATTATGATATTTCCTGTTTTCCCATAGGGCCCAAGGCAAATGGGGATAGCGGTTGTACGCGCTTTCTAAGGCTCTGATCGCTTTTAGATTTTGCACGCGGATAGGGCCAACAGAGGCGCAGGTATTGCCATGCGCACCCGCCCGCAACAGTGTTTCGATACCGAGTTATCGGGGTGTGGAAGTCCGCCGCCCCGAAGCTTTACGCGCTTCCGTCTCGCGAACTACTATTTTCATCATGCACACACGGGCATCAGTTTGTAGTACGGGAGGCCGTCTACAAATGGTGAAAATTTCAAAGCGTTCCGTCGGGAAATTAAAAAGTTATGAGCATTAGAAGATCTTCCCATTAGGCCCCATTAGGCCACAGTAGCCGAACCCGCCTAAAACTTGCGCGGGTCACTTTCACGGACGGGCTCGAAACTGGTGCCAGAAGTTAGCCCCCGACCAGTGCTTCATTGTGAGGCATTGCGTAAAATTTTCCGTCCCCCGAGTGCCGAGCAATAGCCCCTGAAAGGGCTTTCGGCACAATTTTCACGCGCTTATTTGAGCCACTTGTAGCCGAAGGAATTTTGCGCAAATGACTGAGAGGTGCTCCTGGGCACTGCTCATCACTTTGCAATAGGTTCCGGGGCTTTTCGCGAAGGTCGCGTTTTCTCAAACTTTGAGGGCATTAGTGGGTGGGGTGTGAAAACCTCCGAATGCATGGTTCTCAGCTCCTGCTGTGGGCAGCAAGCCAATTTTTTTTCCAAAATGTTGACCTATAAAAGAGCTTACTCGGGTGTGAAAATTATCATTGTGCGCGCGCGCCCCGGACCGCAATTATGATATTTCCTGTTTTCCCATAGGGCCCAAGGCAAATGGGGATAGCGGTTGTACGCGCTTTCTAAGGCTCTGATCGCTTTTAGATTTTGCACGCGGATAGGGCCAACAGAGGCGCAGGTATTGCCATGCGCACCCGCCCGCAACAGTGTTTCGATACCGAGTTATCGGGGTGTGGAAGTCCGCCGCCCCGAAGCTTTACGCACTTCCGTCTCGCGAACTACTATTTTCATCATGCCCACACGGGCATCAGTTTGTAGTACGGGAGGCCGTCTACAAATGGTGAAAATTTCAAAGCGTTCCGTCGGGAAATTAAAAAGTTATGAGCATTAGAAGATCTTCCCATTAGGCCCCATTAGGCCACAGTAGCCGAACCCGCCTAAAACTTGCGCGGGTCACTTTCACGGACGGGCTCGAAACTGGTGCCAGAAGTTAGCCCCCGACCAGTGCTTCATTGTGAGGCATTGCGTAAAATTTTCCGTCCCCCGAGTGCCAAGCAATAGCCCCTGAAAGGGCTTTCGGCACAATTTTCACGCGCTTATTTGAGCCACTTGTAGCCGAAGGAATTTTGCGCAAATGACTGAGAGGTGCTCCTGGGCACTGCTCATCACTTTGCAATAGGTTCCGGGGCTTTTCGCGAAGGTCGCGTTTTCTCAAACTTTGAGGGCATTAGTGGGTGGGGTGTGAAAACCTCCGAATGCATGGTTCTCAGCTCCTGCTGTGGGCAGCAAGCCAATTTTTTTTCCAAAATGTTGACCTATAAAAGAGCTTACTCGGGTGTGAAAATTATCATTGTGCGCGCGCGCCCCGGACCGCAATTATGATATTTCCTGTTTTCCCATAGGGCCCAAGGCAAATGGGGATAGCGGTTGTACGCGCTTTCTAAGGCTCTGATCGCTTTTAGATTTTGCACGCGGATAGGGCCAACAGAGGCGCAGGTATTGCCATGCGCACCCGCCCGCAACAGTGTTTCGATACCGAGTTATCGGGGTGTGGAAGTCCGCCGCCCCGAAGCTTTACGCGCTTCCGTCTCGCGAACTACTATTTTCATCATGCCCACACGGGCATCAGTTTGTAGTACGGGAGGCCGTCTACAAATGGTGAAAATTTCAAAGCGTTCCGTCGGGAAATTAAAAAGTTATGAGCATTAGAAGATCTTCCCATTAGGCCCCATTAGGCCACAGTAGCCGAACCCGCCTAAAACTTGCGCGGGTCACTTTCACGGACGGGCTCGAAACTGGTGCCAGAAGTTAGCCCCCGACCAGTGCTTCATTGTGAGGCATTGCGTAAAATTTTCCGTCCCCCGAGTGCCGAGCAATAGCCCCTGAAAGGGCTTTCGGCACAATTTTCACGCGCTTATTTGAGCCACTTGTAGCCGAAGGAATTTTGCGCAAATGACTGAGAGGTGCTCCTGGGCACTGCTCATCACTTTGCAATAGGTTCCGGGGCTTTTCGCGAAGGTCGCGTTTTCTCAAACTTTGAGGGCATTAGTGGGTGGGGTGTGAAAACCTCCGAATGCATGGTTCTCAGCTCCTGCTGTGGGCAGCAAGCCAATTTTTTTTCCAAAATGTTGACCTATAAAAGAGCTTACTCGGGTGTGAAAATTATCATTGTGCGCGCGCGCCCCGGACCGCAATTATGATATTTCCTGTTTTCCCATAGGGCCCAAGGCAAATGGGGATAGCGGTTGTACGCGCTTTCTAAGGCTCTGATCGCTTTTAGATTTTGCACGCGGATAGGGCCAACAGAGGCGCAGGTATTGCCATGCGCACCCGCCCGCAACAGTGTTTCGATACCGAGTTATCGGGGTGTGAAGTCCGCCGCCCCGAAGCTTTACGCGCTTCCGTCTCGCGAACTACTATTTTCATCATGCCCACACGGGCATCAGTTTGTAGTACGGGAGGCCGTCTACAAATGGTGAAAATTTCAAAGCGTTCCGTCGGGAAATTAAAAAGTTATGAGCATTAGAAGATCTTCCCATTAGGCCCCATTAGGCCACAGTAGCCGAACCCGCCTAAAACTTGCGCGGGTCACTTTCACGGACGGGCTCGAAACTTGTGCCAGAAGTTAGCCCCCGACCAGTGCTTCATTGTGAGGCATTGCGTAAAATTTTCCGTCCCCCGAGTGCCGAGCAATAGCCCCTGAAAGGGCTTTCGGCACAATTTTCACGCGCTTATTTGAGCCACTTGTAGCCGAAGGAATTTTGCGCAAATGACTGAGAGGTGCTCCTGGGCACTGCTCATCACTTTGCAATAGGTTCCGGGGCTTTTCGCGAAGGTCGCGTTTTCTCAAACTTTGAGGGCATTAGTGGGTGGGGTGTGAAAACCTCCGAATGCATGGTTCTCAGCTCCTGCTGTGGGCAGCAAGCCAATTTTTTTTCCAAAATGTTGACCTATAAAAGAGCTTACTCGGGTGTGAAAATTATCATTGTGCGCGCGCGCCCCGGACCGCAATTATGATATTTCCTGTTTTCCCATAGGGCCCAAGGCAAATGGGGATAGCGGTTGTACGCGCTTTCTAAGGCTCTGATCGCTTTTAGATTTTGCACGCGGATAGGGCCAACAGAGGCGCAGGTATTGCCATGCGCACCCGCCCGCAACAGTGTTTCGATACCGAGTTATCGGGGTGTGGAAGTCCGCCGCCCCGAAGCTTTACGCGCTTCCGTCTCGCGAACTACTATTTTCATCATGCCCACACGGGCATCAGTTTGTAGTACGGGAGGCCGTCTACAAATGGTGAAAATTTCAAAGCGTTCCGTCGGGAAATTAAAAAGTTATGAGCATTAGAAGATCTTCCCATTAGGCCCCATTAGGCCACAGTAGCCGAACCCGCCTAAAACTTGCGCGGGTCACTTTCACGGACGGGCTCGAAACTGGTGCCAGAAGTTAGCCCCCGACCAGTGCTTCATTGTGAGGCATTGCGTAAAATTTTCCGTCCCCCGAGTGCCGAGCAATAGCCCCTGAAAGGGCTTTCGGCACAATTTTCACGCGCTTATTTGAGCCACTTGTAGCCGAAGGAATTTTGCGCAAATGACTGAGAGGTGCTCCTGGGCACTGCTCATCACTTTGCAATAGGTTCCGGGGCTTTTCGCGAAGGTCGCGTTTTCTCAAACTTTGAGGGCATTAGTGGGTGGGGTGTGAAAATCTCCGAATGCATGGTTCTCAGCTCCTGCTGTGGGCAGCAAGCCAATTTTTTTTCCAAAATGTTGACCTATAAAAGAGCTTACTCGGGTGTGAAAATTATCATTGTGCGCGCGCGCCCCGGACCGCAATTATGATATTTCCTGTTTTCCCATAGGGCCCAAGGCAAATGGGGATAGCGGTTGTACGCGCTTTCTAAGGCTCTGATCGCTTTTAGATTTTGCACGCGGATAGGGCCAACAGAGGCGCAGGTATTGCCATGTGCACCCGCCCGCAACAGTGTTTCGATACCGAGTTATCGGGGTGTGGAAGTCCGCCGCCCCAAAGCTTTACGCGCTTCCTTATCGCAAACTACTATTTTCATCATGCCCACACGGGCATCAGTTTGTAGTACGGGAGGCCGTCTACAAATGGTGAAAATTTCAAAGCGTTCCGTCGGGAAATTAAAAAGTTATGAGCATTAGAAGATCTTCCCATTAGGCCCCATTAGGCCACAGTAGCCGAACCCGCCTAAAACTTGCGCGGGTCACTTTCACGGACGGGCTCGAAACTGGTGCCAGAAGTTAGCCCCCGACCAGTGCTTCATTGTGAGGCATTGCGTAAAATTTTCCGTCCCCCGAGTGCCGAGCAATAGCCCCTGAAAGGGCTTTCGGCACAATTTTCACGGGCTTATTTGAGCCACTTGTAGCCGAAGGAATTTTGCGCAAATGACTGAGAGGTGCTCCTGGGCACTGCTCATCACTTTGCAATAGGTTCCGGGGCTTTTCGCGAAGGTCGCGTTTTCTCAAACTTTGAGGGCATTAGTGGGTGGGGTGTGAAAACCTCCGAATGCATGGTTCTCAGCTCCTGCTGTGGGCAGCAAGCCAATTTTTTTTCCAAAATGTTGACCTATAAAAGAGCTTACTCGGGTGTGAAAATTATCATTGTGCGCGCGCGCCCCGGACCGCAATTATGATATTTCCTGTTTTCCCATAGGGCCCAAGGCAAATGGGGATAGCGGTTGTACGCGCTTTCTAAGGCTCTGATCGCTTTTAGATTTTGCACGCGGATAGGGCCAACAGAGGCGCAGGTATTGCCATGCGCACCCGCCCGCAACAGTGTTTCGATACCGAGTTATCGGGGTGTGGAAGTCCGCCGCCCCGAAGCTTTACGCGCTTCCGTCTCGCGAACTACTATTTTCATCATGCCCACACGGGCATCAGTTTGTAGTACGGGAGGCCGTCTACAAATGGTGAAAATTTCAAAGCGTTCCGTCGGGAAATTAAAAAGTTATGAGCATTAGAAGATCTTCCCATTAGGCCCCTTTAGGCCACAGTAGCCGAACCCGCCTAAAACTTGCGCGGGTCACTTTCACGGACGGGCTCGAAACTGGTGCCAGAAGTTAGCCCCCGACCAGTGCTTCATTGTGAGGCATTGCGTAAAATTTTCCGTCCCCCGAGTGCCGAGCAATAGCCCCTGAAAGGGCTTTCGGCACAATTTTCACGCGCTTATTTGAGCCACTTGTAGCCGAAGGAATTTTGCGCAAATGACTGAGAGGTGCTCCTGGGCACTGCTCATCACTTTGCAATAGGTTCCGGGGCTTTTCGCGAAGGTCGCGTTTTCTCAAACTTTGAGGGCATTAGTGGGTGGGGTGTGAAAACCTCCGAATGCATGGTTCTCAGCTCCTGCTGTGGGCAGCAAGCCAATTTTTTTTCCAAAATGTTGACCTATAAAAGAGCTTACTCGGGTGTGAAAATTATCATTGTGCGCGCGCGCCCCGGACCGCAATTATGATATTTCCTGTTTTCCCATAGGGCCCAAGGCAAATGGGGATAGCGGTTGTACGCGCTTTCTAAGGCTCTGATCGCTTTTAGATTTTGCACGCGGATAGGGCCAACAGAGGCGCAGGTATTGCCATGCGCACCCGCCCGCAACAGTGTTTCGATACCGAGTTATCGGGGTGTGGAAGTCCGCCGCTCCGAAGCTTTACGCGCTTCCGTCTCGCGAACTACTATTTTCATCATGCCCACACGGGCATCAGTTTGTAGTACGGGAGGCCGTCTACAAATGGTGAAAATTTCAAAGCGTTCCGTCGGGAAATTAAAAAGTTATGAGCATTAGAAGATCTTTCCATTAGGCCCCATTAGGCCACAGTAGCCGAACCCGCCTAAAACTTGCGCGGGTCACTTTCACGGACGGGCTCGAAACTGGTGCCAGAAGTTAGCCCCCGACCAGTGCTTCATTGTGAGGCATTGCGTAAAATTTTCCGTCCCCCGAGTGCCGAGCAATAGCCCCTGAAAGGGCTTTCGGCACAATTTTCACGCGCTTATTTGAGCCACTTGTAGCCGAAGGAATTTTGCGCAAATGACTGAGAGGTGCTCCTGGGCACTGCTCATCACTTTGCAATAGGTTCCGGGGCTTTTCGCGAAGGTCGCGTTTTCTCAAACTTTGAGGGCATTAGTGGGTGGGGTGTGAAAACCTCCGAATGCATGGTTCTCAGCTCCTGCTGTGGGCAGCAAGCCAATTTTTTTTCCAAAATGTTGACCTATAAAAGAGCTTACTCGGGTGTGAAAATTATCATTGTGCGCGCGCGCCCCGGACCGCAATTATGATATTTCCTGTTTTCCCATAGGGCCCAAGGCAAATGGGGATAGCGGTTGTACGCGCTTTCTAAGGCTCTGATCGCTTTTAGATTTTGCACGCGGATAGGGCCAACAGAGGCGCAGGTATTGCCATGCGCACCCGCCCGCAACAGTGTTTCGATACCGAGTTATCGGGGTGTGGAAGTCCGCCGCCCCGAAGCTTTACGCGCTTCCGTCTCGCGAACTACTATTTTCATCATGCCCACACGGGCATCAGTTTGTAGTACGGGAGGCCGTCTACAAATGGTGAAAATTTCAAAGCGTTCCGTCGGGAAATTAAAAAGTTATGAGCATTAGAAGATCTTCCCATTAGGCCCCATTAGGCCACAGTAGCCGAACCCGCCTAAAACTTGCGCGGGTCACTTTCACGGACGGGCTCGAAACTGGTGCCAGAAGTTAGCCCCCGACCAGTGCTTCATTGTGAGGCATTGCGTAAAATTTTCCGTCCCCCGAGTGCCGAGCAATAGCCCCTGAAAGGGCTTTCGGCACAATTTTCACGCGCTTATTTGAGCCACTTGTAGCCGAAGGAATTTTGCGCAAATGACTGAGAGGTGCTCCTGGGCACTGCTCATCACTTTGCAATAGGTTCCGGGGCTTTTCGCGAAGGTCGCGTTTTCTCAAACTTTGAGGGCATTAGTGGGTGGGGTGTGAAAACCTCCGAATGCATGGTTCTCAGCTCCTGCTGTGGGCAGCAAGCCAATTTTTTTTCCAAAATGTTGACCTATAAAAGAGCTTACTCGGGTGTGAAAATTATCATTGTGCGCGCGCGCCCCGGACCGCAATTATGATATTTCCTGTTTTCCCATAGGGCCCAAGGCAAATGGGGATAGCGGTTGTACGCGCTTTCTAAGGCTCTGATCGCTTTTAGATTTTGCACGCGGATAGGGCCAACAGAGGCGCAGGTATTGCCATGCGCACCCGCCCGCAACAGTGTTTCGATACCGAGTTATCGGGGTGTGGAAGTCCGCCGCCCCGAAGCTTTACGTGCTTCCGTCTCACGAACTACTATTTTCATCATGCCCACACGGGCATCAGTTTGTAGTACGGGAGGCCGTCTACAAATGGTGAAAATTTCAAAGCGTTCCGTCGGGAAATTAAAAAGTTATGAGCATTAGAAGATCTTCCCATTAGGCCCCATTAGGCCACAGTAGCCGAACCCACATAAAACTTGCGCGGGTCACTTTCACGGACGGGCTCGAAACTGGTGCCAGAAGTTAGCCCCCGACCAGTGCTTCATTGTGAGGCATTGCGTAAAATTTTCCGTCCCCCGAGTGCCGAGCAATAGCCCCTGAAAGGGCTTTCGGCACAATTTTCACGCGCTTATTTGAGCCACTTGTAGCCGAAGGAATTTTGCGCAAATGACTGAGAGGTGCTCCTGGGCACTGCTCATCACTTTGCAATAGGTTCCGGGGCTTTTCGCGAAGGTCGCGTTTTCTCAAACTTTGAGGGCATTAGTGGGTGGGGTGTGAAAACCTCCGAATGCATGGTTCTCAGCTCCTGCTGTGGGCAGCAAGCCAATTTTTTTTCCAAAATGTTGACCTATAAAAGAGCTTACTCGGGTGTGAAAATTATCATTGTGCGCGCGCGCCCCGGACCGCAATTATGATATTTCCTGTTTTCCCATAGGGCCCAAGGCAAATGGGGATAGCGGTTGTACGCGCTTTCTAAGGCTCTGATCGCTTTTAGATTTTGCACGCGGATAGGGCCAACAGAGGCGCAGGTATTGCCATGCGCACCCGCCCGCAACAGTGTTTCGATACCGAGTTATCGGGGTGTGGAAGTCCGCCGCCCCGAAGCTTTACGCGCTTCCGTCTCGCGAACTACTATTTTCATCATGCCCACACGGGCATCAGTTTGTAGTACGGGAGGCCGTCTACAAATGGTGAAAATTTCAAAGCGTTCCGTCGGGAAATTAAAAAGTTATGAGCATTAGAAGATCTTCCCATTAGGCCCCATTAGGCCACAGTAGCCGAACCCGCCTAAAACTTGCGTGGGTCACTTTCACGGACGGGCTCGAAACTGGTGCCAGAAGTTAGCCCCCGACCAGTGCTTCATTGTGAGGCATTGCGTAAAATTTTCCGTCCCCCGAGTGCCGAGCAATAGCCCCTGAAAGGGCTTTTGGCACAATTTTCACGCGCTTATTTGAGCCACTTGTAGCCGAAGGAATTTTGCGCAAATGACTGAGAGGTGCTCCTGGGCACTGCTCATCACTTTGCAATAGGTTCCGGGGCTTTTCGCGAAGGTCGCGTTTTCTCAAACTTTGAGGGCATTAGTGGGTGGGGTGTGAAAACCTCCGAATGCATGGTTCTCAGCTCCTGCTGTGGGCAGCAAGCCAATTTTTTTTCCAAAATGTTGACCTATAAAAGAGCTTACTCGGGTGTGAAAATTATCATTGTGCGCGCGCGCCCCGGACCGCAATTATGATATTTCCTGTTTTCCCATAGGGCCCAAGGCAAATGGGGATAGCGGTTGTACGCGCTTTCTAAGGCTCTGATCGCTTTTAGATTTTGCACGCGGATAGGGCCAACAGAGGCGCAGGTATTGCCATGCGCAGCCGCCCGCAACAGTGTTTCGATACCGAGTTATCGGGGTGTGGAAGTCCGCCGCCCCGAAGCTTTACGCGCTTCCGTCTCGCGAACTACTATTTTCATCATGCCCACACGGGCATCAGTTTGTAGTACGGGAGGCCGTCTACAAATGGTGAAAATTTCAAAGCGTTCCGTCGGGAAATTAAAAAGTTATGAGCATTAGAAGATCTTCCCATTAGGCCCCATTAGGCCACAGTAGCCGAACCCGCCTAAAACTTGCGCGGGTCACTTTCACGGACGGGCTCGAAACTGGTGCCAGAAGTTAGCCCCCGACCAGTGCTTCATTGTGAGGCATTGCGTAAAATTTTCCGTCCCCCGAGTGCCGAGCAATAGCCCCTGAAAGGGCTTTCGGCACAATTTTCACGCGCTTATTTGAGCCACTTGTAGCTGAAGGAATTTTGCGCAAATGACTGAGAGGTGCTCCTGGGCACTGCTCATCACTTTGCAATAGGTTCCGGGGCTTTTCGCGAAGGTCGCGTTTTCTCAAACTTTGAGGGCATTAGTGGGTGGGGTGTGAAAACCTCCGAATGCATGGTTCTCAGCTCCTGCTGTGGGCAGCAAGCCAATTTTTTTTCCAAAATGTTGACCTATAAAAGAGCTTACTCGGGTGTGAAAATTATCATTGTGCGCGCGCGCCCCGGACCGCAATTATGATATTTCCTGTTTTCCCATAGGGCCCAAGGCAAATGGGGATAGCGGTTGTACGCGCTTTCTAAGGCTCTGATCGCTTTTAGATTTTGCACGCAGATAGGGCCAACAGAGGCGCAGGTATTGCCATGCGCACCCGCCCGCAACAGTGTTTCGATACCGAGTTATCGGGGTGTGGAAGTCCGCCGCCCCGAAGCTTTACGCGCTTCCGTCTCGCGAACTACTATTTTCATCATGCCCACACGGGCATCAGTTTGTAGTACGGGAGGCCGTCTACAAATGGTGAAAATTTCAAAGCGTTCCGTCGGGAAATTAAAAAGTTATGAGCATTAGAAGATCTTCCCATTAGGCCCCATTAGGCCACAGTAGCCGAACCCGCCTAAAACTTGCGCGGGTCACTTTCACGGACGGGCTCGAAACTGGTGCCAGAAGTTAGCCCCCGACCAGTGCTTCATTGTGAGGCATTGCGTAAAATTTTCCGTCCCCCGAGTGCCGAGCAATAGCCCCTGAAAGGGCTTTCGGCACAATTTTCACGCGCTTATTTGAGCCACTTGTAGCCGAAGGAATTTTGCGCAAATGACTGAGAGGTGCTCCTGGGCACTGCTCATCACTTTGCAATAGGTTCCGGGGCTTTTCGCGAAGGTCGCGTTTTCTCAAACTTTGAGGGCATTAGTGGGTGGGGTGTGAAAACCTCCGAATGCATGGTTCTCAGCTCCTGCTGTGGGCAGCAAGCCAATTTTTTTTCCAAAATGTTGACCTATAAAAGAGCTTACTCGGGTGTGAAAATTATCATTGTGCGCGCGCGCCCCGGACCGCAATTATGATATTTCCTGTTTTCCCATAGGGCCCAAGGCAAATGGGGATAGCGGTTGTACGCGCTTTCTAAGGCTCTGATCGCTTTTAGATTTTGCACGCGGATAGGGCCAACAGAGGCGCAGGTATTGCCATGCGCACCCGCCCGCAACAGTGTTTCGATACCGAGTTATCGGGGTGTGGAAGTCCGCCGCCCCGAAGCTTTACGCCCTTCCGTCTCGCGAACTACTATTTTCATCATGCCCACACGGGCATCAGTTTGTAGTACGGGAGGCCGTCTACAAATGGTGAAAATTTCAAAGCGTTCCGTCGGGAAATTAAAAAGTTATGAGCATTAGAAGATCTTCCCATTAGGCCCCATTAGGCCACAGTAGCCGAACCCGCCTAAAACTTGCGCGGGTCACTTTCACGGACGGGCTCGAAACTGGTGCCAGAAGTTAGCCCCCGACCAGTGCTTCATTGTGAGGCATTGCGTAAAATTTTCCGTCCCCCGAGTGCCGAGCAATAGCCCCTGAAAGGGCTTTCGGCACAATTTTCGTGCGCTTATTTGAGCCACTTGTAGCCGAAGGAATTTTGCGCAAATGACTGAGAGGTGCTCCTGGGCAGTGCTCATCACTTTGCAATAGGTTCCGGGGCTTTTCGCGAAGGTCGCGTTTTCTCAAACTTTGAGGGCATTAGTGG
Organism: Loripinus fragilis; assembly: GCA_964019695.1. Lineage (NCBI taxonomy): Eukaryota > Metazoa > Mollusca > Bivalvia > Lucinida > Lucinidae > Loripinus > Loripinus fragilis. Next base: position 1,369,428 of record CAXHUL010000646.1, read on the forward strand.
GTGGGGTGTGAAAACCTCCGAATGCATGGTTCTCAGCTCCTGCTGTGGGCAGCAAGCCAATTTTTTTTCCAAAATGTTGACCTATAAAAGAGCTTACTCGGGTGTGAAAATTATCATTGTGCGCGCGCGCCCCGGACCGCAATTATGATATTTCCTGTTTTCCCATAGGGCCCAAGGCAAATGGGGATAGCGGTTGTACGCGCTTTCTAAGGCTCTGATCGCTTTTAGATTTTGCACGCGGATAGGGCCAACAGAGGCGCAGGTATTGCCATGCGCACCCGCCCGCAACAGTGTTTCGATACCAAGTTATCGGGGTGTGGAAGTCCGCCGCCCCGAAGCTTTACGCGCTTCCGTCTCGCGAACTACTATTTTCATCATGCCCACACGGGCATCAGTTTGTAGTACGGAAGGCCGTCTACAAATGGTGAAAATTTCAAAGCGTTCCGTCGGGAAATTAAAAAGTTATGAGCATTAGAAGATCTTCCCATTAGGCCCCATTAGGCCACAGTAGCCGAACCCGCCTAAAACTTGCGCGGGTCACTTTCACGGACGGGCTCGAAACTGGTGCCAGAAGTTAGCCCCCGACCAGTGCTTCATTGTGAGGCATTGCGTAAAATTTTCCGTCCCCCGAGTGCCGAGCAATAGCCCCTGAAAGGGCTTTCGGCACAATTTTCACGCGCTTATTTGAGCCACTTGTAGCCGAAGGAATTTTGCGCAAATGACTGAGAGGTGCTCCTGGGCACTGCTCATCACTTTGCAATAGGTTCCGGGGCTTTTCGCGAAGGTCGCGTTTTCTCAAACTTTGAGGGCATTAGTGGGTGGGGTGTGAAAACCTCCGAATGCATGGTTCTCAGCTCCTGCTGTGGGCAGCAAGCCAATTTTTTTTCCAAAATGTTGACCTATAAAAGAGCTTACTCGGGTGTGAAAATTATCATTGTGCGCGCGCGCCCCGGACCGCAATTATGATATTTCCTGTTTTCCCATAGGGCCCAAGGCAAATGGGGATAGCGGTTGTACGCGCTTTCTAAGGCTCTGATCGCTTTTAGATTTTGCACGCGGATAGGGCCAACAGAGGCGCAGGTATTGCCATGCGCACCCGCCCGCAACAGTGTTTCGATACCGAGTTATCGGGGTGTGGAAGTCCGCCGCCCCGAAGCTTTACGCGCTTCCGTCTCGCGAACTACTATTTTCATCATGCCCACACGGGCATCAGTTTGTAGTACGGGAGGCCGTCTACAAATGGTGAAAATTTCAAAGCGTTCCGTCGGGAAATTAAAAAGTTATGAGCATTAGAAGATCTTCCCATTAGGCCCCATTAGGCCACAGTAGCCGAACCCGCCTAAAACTTGCGCGGGTCACTTTCACGGACGGGCTCGAAACTGGTGCCAGAAGTTAGCCCCCGACCAGTGCTTCATTGTGAGGCATTGCGTAAAATTTTCCGTCCCCCGAGTGCCGAGCAATAGCCCCTGAAAGGGCTTTCGGCACAATTTTCACGCGCTTATTTGAGCCACTTGTAGCCGAAGGAATTTTGCGCAAATGACTGAGAGGTGCTCCTGGGCACTGCTCATCACTTTGCAATAGGTTCCGGGGCTTTTCGCGAAGGTCGCGTTTTCTCAAACTTTGAGGGCATTAGTGGGTGGGGTGTGAAAACCTCCGAATGCATGGTTCTCAGCTCCTGCTGTGGGCAGCAAGCCAATTTTTTTTCCAAAATGTTGACCTATAAAAGAGCTTACTCGGGTGTGAAAATTATCATTGTGCGCGCGCGCCGCGGACCGCAATTATGATATTTCCTGTTTTCCCATAGGGCCCAAGGCAAATGGGGATAGCGGTTGTACGCGCTTTCTTAGGCTCTGATCGCTTTTAGATTTTGCACGCGGATAGGGCCAACAGAGGCGCAGGTATTGCCATGCGCACCCGCCCGCAACAGTGTTTCGATACCGAGTTATCGGGGTGTGGAAGTCCGCCGCCCCGAAGCTTTACGCGCTTCCGTCTCGCGAACTACTATTTTCATCATGCCCACACGGGCATCAGTTTGTAGTACGGGAGGCCGTCTACAAATGGTGAAAATTTCAAAGCGTTCCGTCGGGAAATTAAAAAGTTATGAGCATTAGAAGATCTTCCCATTAGGCCCCATTAGGCCACAGTAGCCGAACCCGCCTAAAACTTGCGCGGGTCACTTTCACGGACGGGCTCGAAACTGGTGCCAGAAGTTAGCCCCCGACCAGTGCTTCATTGTGAGGCATTGCGTAAAATTTTCCGTCCCCCGAGTGCCGAGCAATAGCCCCTGAAAGGGCTTTCGGCACAATTTTCACGCGCTTATTTGAGCCACTTGTAGCCGAAGGAATTTTGCGCAAATGACTGAGAGGTGCTCCTGGGCACTGCTCATCACTTTGCAATAGGTTCCGGGGCTTTTCGCGAAGGTCGCGTTTTCTCAAACTTTGAGGGCATTAGTGGGTGGGGTGTGAAAACCTCCGAATGCATGGTTCTCAGCTCCTGCTGTGGGCAGCAAGCCAATTTTTTTTCCAAAATGTTGACCTATAAAAGAGCTTACTCGGGTGTGAAAATTATCATTGTGCGCGCGCGCCTCGGACCGCAATTATGATATTTCCTGTTTTCCCATAGGGCCCAAGGCAAATGGGGATAGCGGTTGTACGCGCTTTCTAAGGCTCTGATCGCTTTTAGATTTTGCACGCGGATAGGGCCAACAGAGGCGCAGGTATTGCCATGCGCACCCGCCCGCAACAGTGTTTCGATACCGAGTTATCGGGGTGTGGAAGTCCGCCGCCCCGAAGCTTTACGCGCTTCCGTCTCGCGAACTACTATTTTCATCATGCCCACACGGGCATCAGTTTGTAGTACGGGAGGCCGTCTACAAATGGTGAAAATTTCAAAGCGTTCCGTCGGGAAATTAAAAAGTTATGAGCATTAGAAGATCTTCCCATTAGGCCCCATTAGGCCACAGTAGCTGAACCCGCCTAAAACTTGCGCGGGTCACTTTCACGGACGGGCTCGAAACTGGTGCCAGAAGTAAGCCCCCGACCAGTGCTTCATTGTGAGGCATTGCGTAAAATTTTCCGTCCCCCGAGTGCCGAGCAATAGCCCCTGAAAGGGCTTTCGGCACAATTTTCATGCGCTTATTTGAGCCACTTGTAGCCGAAGGAATTTTGCGCAAATGACTGAGAGGTGCTCCTGGGCACTGCTCATCACTTTGCAATAGGTTCGGGGGCTTTTCGCGAAGGTCGCGTTTTCTCAAACTTTGAGGGCATTAGTGGGTGGGGTGTGAAAACCTCCGAATGCATGGTTCTCAGCTCCTGCTGTGGGCAGCAAGCCAATTTTTTTTCCAAAATGTTGACCTATAAAAGAGCTTACTCGGGTGTGAAAATTATCATTGTGCGCGCGCGCCCCGGACCGCAATTATGATATTTCCTGTTTTCCCATAGGGCCCAAGGCAAATGGGGATAGCGGTTGTACGCGCTTTCTAAGGCTCTGATCGCTTTTAGATTTTGCACGCGGATAGGGCCAACAGAGGCGCAGGTATTGCCATGCGCACCCGCCCGCAACAGTGTTTCGATACCGAGTTATCGGGGTGTGGAAGTCCGCCGCCCCGAAGCTTTACGCGCTTCCGTCTCGCGAACTACTATTTTCATCATGCCCACACGGGCATCAGTTTGTAGTACGGGAGGCCGTCTACAAATGGTGAAAATTTCAAAGCGTTCCGTCGGGAAATTAAAAAGTTATGAGCATTAGAAGATCTTCCCATTAGGCCCCATTAGGCCACAGTAGCCGAACCCGCCTAAAACTTGCGCGGGTCACTTTCACGGACGGGCTCGAAACTGGTGCCAGAAGTTAGCCCCCGACCAGTGCTTCATTGTGAGGCATTGCGTAAAATTTTCCGTCCCCCGAGTGCCGAGCAATAGCCCCTGAAAGGGCTTTCGGCACAATTTTCACGCGCTTATTTGAGCCACTTGTAGCCGAAGGAATTTTGCGCAAATGACTGAGAGGTGCTCCTGGGCACTGCTCATCACTTTGCAATAGGTTCCGGGGCTTTTCGCGAAGGTCGCGTTTTCTCAAACTTTGAGGGCATTAGTGGGTGGGGTGTGAAAACCTCCGAATGCATGGTTCTCAGCTCCTGCTGTGGGCAGCAAGCCAATTTTTTTTCCAAAATGTTGACCTATAAAAGAGCTTACTCGGGTGTGAAAATTATCATTGTGCGCGCGCGCCCCGGACCGCAATTATGATATTTCCTGTTTTCCCATAGGGCCCAAGGCAAATGGGGATAGCGGTTGTACGCGCTTTCTAAGGCTCTGATCGCTTTTAGATTTTGCACGCGGATAGGGCCAACAGAGGCGCAGGTATTGCCATGCGCACCCGCCCGCAACAGTGTTTCGATACCGAGTTATCGGGGTGTGGAAGTCCGCCGCCCCGAAGCTTTACGCGCTTCCGTCTCGCGAACTACTATTTTCATCATGCCCACACGGGCATCAGTTTGCAGTACGGGAGGCCGTCTACAAATGGTGAAAATTTCAAAGCGTTCCGTCGGGAAATTAAAAAGTTATGAGCATTAGAAGATCTTCCCATTAGGCCCCATTAGGCCACAGTAGCCGAACCCGCCTAAAACTTGCGCGGGTCACTTTCACGGACGGGCTCGAAACTGGTGCCAGAAGTTAGCCCCCGACCAGTGCTTCATTGTGAGGCATTGCGTAAAATTTTCCGTCCCCCGAGTGCCGAGCAATAGCCCCTGAAAGGGCTTTCGGCACAATTTTCACGCGCTTATTTGAGCCACTTGTAGCCGAAGGAATTTTGCGCAAATGACTGAGAGGTGCTCCTGGGCACTGCTCATCACTTTGCAATAGGTTCCGGGGCTTTTCGCGAAGGTCGCGTTTTCTCAAACTTTGAGGGCATTAGTGGGTGGGGTGTGAAAACCTCCGAATGCATGGTTCTCAGCTCCTGCTGTGGGCAGCAAGCCAATTTTTTTTCCAAAATGTTGACCTATAAAAGAGCTTACTCGGGTGTGAAAATTATCATTGTGCGCGCGCGCCCCGGACCGCAATTATGATATTTCCTGTTTTCCCATAGGGCCCAAGGCAAATGGGGATAGCGGTTGTACGCGCTTTCTAAGGCTCTGATCGCTTTTAGATTTTGCACGCGGATAGGGCCAACAGAGGCGCAGGTATTGCCATGCGCACCCGCCCGCAACAGTGTTTCGATACCGAGTTATCGGGGTGTGGAAGTCCGCCGCCCCGAAGCTTTACGCGCTTCCGTCTCGCGAACTACTATTTTCATCATGCCCACACGGGCATCAGTTTGTAGTACGGGAGGCCGTCTACAAATGGTGAAAATTTCAAAGCGTTCCGTCGGGAAATTAAAAAGTTATGAGCATTAGAAGATCTTCCCATTAGGCCCCATTAGGCCACAGTAGCCGAACCCGCCTAAAACTTGCGCGGGTCACTTTCACGGACGGGCTCGAAACTGGTGCCAGAAGTTAGCCCCCGACCAGTGCTTCATTGTGAGGCATTGCGTAAAATTTTCCGTCCCCCGAGTGCCGAGCAATAGCCCCTGAAAGGGCTTTCGGCACAATTTTCACGCGCTTATTTGAGCCACTTGTAGCCGAAGGAATTTTGCGCAAATGACTGAGAGGTGCTCCTGGGCACTGCTCATCACTTTGCAATAGGTTCCGGGGCTTTTTGCGAAGGTCGCGTTTTCTCAAACTTTGAGGGCATTAGTGGGTGGGGTGTGAAAACCTCCGAATGCATGGTTCTCAGCTCCTGCTGTGGGCAGCAAGCCAATTTTTTTTCCAAAATGTTGACCTATAAAAGAGCTTACTCGGGTGTGAAAATTATCATTGTGCGCGCGCGCCCCGGACCGCAATTATGATATTTCCTGTTTTCCCATAGGGCCCAAGGCAAATGGGGATAGCGGTTGTACGCCCTTTCTAAGGCTCTGATCGCTTTTAGATTTTGCTTGGGATAGGGCCAACAGAGGCGCAGGTATTGCCATGCGCACCCGCCCGCAACAGTGTTTCGATACCGAGTTATCGGGGTGTGGAAGTCCGCCGCCCCGAAGCTTTACGCGCTTCCGTCTCGCGAACTACTATTTTCATCATGCCCACACGGGCATCAGTTTGTAGTACGGGAGGCCGTCTACAAATGGTGAAAATTTCAAAGCGTTCCGTCGGGAAATTAAAAAGTTATGAGCATTAGAAGATCTTCCCATTAGGCCCCATTAGGCCACAGTAGCCGAACCCGCCTAAAACTTGCGCGGGTCACTTTCACGGACGGGCTCGAAACTGGTGCCAGAAGTTAGCCCCCGACCAGTGCTTCATTGTGAGGCATTGCGTAAAATTTTCCGTCCCCCGAGTGCCGAGCAATAGCCCCTGAAAGGGCTTTCGGCACAATTTTCACGCGCTTATTTGAGCCACTTGTAGCCGAAGGAATTTTGCGCAAATGACTGAGAGGTGCTCCTGGGCACTGCTCATCACTTTGCAATAGGTTCCGGGGCTTTTCGCGAAGGTCGCATTTTCTCAAACTTTGAGGGCATTAGTGGGTGGGGTGTGAAAACCTCCGAATGCATGGTTCTCAGCTCCTGCTGTGGGCAGCAAGCCAATTTTTTTTCCAAAATGTTGACCTATAAAAGAGCTTACTCGGGTGTGAAAATTATCATTGTGCGCGCGCGCCCCGGACCGCAATTATGATATTTCCTGTTTTCCCATAGGGCCCAAGGCAAATGGGGATAGCGGTTGTACGCGCTTTCTAAGGCTCTGATCGCTTTTAGATTTTGCACGGGGATAGGGCCAACAGAGGCGCAGGTATTGCCATGCGCACCCGCCCGCAACAGTGTTTCGATACCGAGTTATCGGGGTGTGGAAGTCCGCCGCCCCGAAGCTTTACGCGCTTCCGTCTCGCGAACTACTATTTTCATCATGCCCACACGGGCATCAGTTTGTAGTACGGGAGGCCGTCTACAAATGGTGAAAATTTCAAAGCGTTCCGTCGGGAAATTAAAAAGTTATGAGCATTAGAAGATCTTCCCATTAGGCCCCATTAGGCCACAGTAGCCGAACCCGCCTAAAACTTGTGCGGGTCACTTTCACGGACGGGCTCGAAACTGGTGCCAGAAGTTAGCCCCCGACCAGTGCTTCATTGTGAGGCATTGCGTAAAATTTTCCGTCCCCCGAGTGCCGAGCAATAGCCCCTGAAAGGGCTTTCGGCACAATTTTCACGCGCTTATTTGAGCCACTTGTAGCCGAAGGAATTTTGCGCAAATGACTGAGAGGTGCTCCTGGGCACTGCTCATCACTTTGCAATAGGTTCCGGGGCTTTTCGCGAAGGTCGCGTTTTCTCAAACTTTGAGGGCATTAGTGGGTGGGGTGTGAAAACCTCCGAATGCATGGTTCTCAGCTCCTGCTGTGGGCAGCAAGCCAATTTTTTTCCCAAAATGTTGACCCATAAAAGAGCTTACTCGGGTGTGAAAATTATCATTGTGCGCGCGCGCCCCGGACCGCAATTATGATATTTCCTGTTTTCCCATAGGGCCCAAGGCAAATGGGGATAGCGGTTGTACGCGCTTTCTAAGGCTCTGATCGCTTTTAGATTTTGCACGCGGATAGGGCCAACAGAGGCGCAGGTATTGCCATGCGCACCCGCCCGCAACAGTGTTTCGATACCGAGTTATCGGGGTGTGGAAGTCCGCCGCCCCGAAGCTTTACGCGCTTCCGTCTCGCGAACTACTATTTTCATCATGCCCACACGGGCATCAGTTTGTAGTACGGGAGGCCGTCTACAAATGGTGAAAATTTCAAAGCGTTCCGTCGGGAAATCAAAAAGTTATGAGCATTAGAAGATCTTCCCATTAGGCCCCATTAGGCCACAGTAGCTGAATCCGCCTAAAACTTGCGCGGGTCACTTTCACGGACGGGCTCGAAACTGGTGCCAGAAGTTAGCCCCCGACCAGTGCTTCATTGTGAGGCATTGCGTAAAATTTTCCGTCCCCCGAGTGCCGAGCAATAGCCCCTGAAAGGGCTTTCGGCACAATTTTCACGCGCTTATTTGAGCCACTTGTAGCCGAAGGAATTTTGCGCAAATGACTGAGAGGTGCTCCTGGGCACTGCTCATCACTTTGCAATAGGTTCCGGGGCTTTTCGCGAAGGTCGCGTTTTCTCAAACTTTGAGGGCATTAGTGGGTGGGGTGTGAAAACCTCCGAATGCATGGTTCTCAGCTCCTGCTGTGGGCAGCAAGCCAATTTTTTTTCCAAAATGTTGACCTATAAAAGAGCTTACTCGGGTGTGAAAATTATCATTGTGCGCGCGCGCCCCGGACCGCAATTATGATATTTCCTGTTTTCCCATAGGGCCCAAGGCAAATGGGGATAGCGGTTGTACGCGCTTTCTAAGGCTCTGATCGCTTTTAGATTTTGCACGCGGATAGGGCCAACAGAGGCGCAGGTATTGCCATGCGCACCCGCCCGCAACAGTGTTTCGATACCGAGTTATCGGGGTGTGGAAGTCCGCCGCCCCGAAGCTTTACGCGCTTCCGTCTCGGGAACTACTATTTTCATCATGCCCACACGGGCATCAGTTTGTAGTACGGGAGGCCGTCTACAAATGGTGAAAATTTCAAAGCGTTCCGTCGGGAAATTAAAAAGTTATGAGCATTAGAAGATCTTCCCATTAGGCCCCATTAGGCCACAGTAGCCGAACCCGCCTTAAACTTGCGCGGGTCACTTTCACGGACGGGCTCGAAACTGGTGCCAGAAGTTAGCCCCCGACCAGTGCTTCATTGTGAGGCATTGCGTAAAATTTTCCGTCCCCCGAGTGCCGAGCAATAGCCCCTGAAAGGGCTTTCGGCACAATTTTCACGCGCTTATTTGAGCCACTTGTAGCCGAAGGAATTTTGCGCAAATGACTGAGAGGTGCTCCTGGGCACTGCTCATCACTTTGCAATAGGTTCCGGGGCTTTTCGCGAAGGTCGCGTTTTCTCAAACTTTGAGGGCATTAGTGGGTGGGGTGTGAAAACCTCCGAATGCATGGTTCTCAGCTCCTGCTGTGGGCAGCAAGCCAATTTTTTTTCCAAAATGTTGACCTATAAAAGAGCTTACTCGGGTGTGAAAATTATCATTGTGCGCGCGCGCCCCGGACCGCAATTATGATATTTCCTGTTTTCCCATAGGGCCCAAGGCAAATGGGGATAGCGGTTGTACGCGCTTTCTAAGGCTCTGATCGCTTTTAGATTTTGCACGCGGATAGGGCCAACAGAGGCGCAGGTATTGCCATGCGCACCCGCCCGCAACAGTGTTTCGATACCGAGTTATCGGGGTGTGGAAGTCCGCCGCCCCGAAGCTTTACGCGCTTCCGTCTCGCGAACTACTATTTTCATCATGCCCACACGGGCATCAGTTTGTAGTACGGGAGGCCGTCTACAAATGGTGAAAATTTCAAAGCGTTCCGTCGGGAAATTAAAAAGTTATGAGCATTAGAAGATCTTCCCATTAGGCCCCATTAGGCCACAGTAGCCGAACCCGCCTAAAACTTGCGCGGGTCACTTTCACGGACGGGCTCGAAACTGGTGCCAGAAGTTAGCCCCCGACCAGTGCTTCATTGTGAGGCATTGCGTAAAATTTTCCGTCCCCCGAGTGCCGAGCAATAGCCCCTGAAAGGGCTTTCGGCACAATTTTCACGCGCTTATTTGAGCCACTTGTAGCCGAAGGAATTTTGCGCAAATGACTGAGAGGTGCTCCTGGGCACTGCTCATCACTTTGCAATAGGTTCCGGGGCTTTTCGCGAAGGTCGCGTTTTCTCAAACTTTGAGGGCATTAGTGGGTGGGGTGTGAAAACCTCCGAATGCATGGTTCTCAGCTCCTGCTGTGGGCAGCAAGCCAATTTTTTTTCCAAAATGTTGACCTATAAAAGAGCTTACTCGGGTGTGAAAATTATCATTGTGCGCGCGCGCCCCGGACCGCAATTATGATATTTCCTGTTTTCCCATAGGGCCCAAGGCAAATGGGGATAGCGGTTGTACGCGCTTTCTAAGGCTCTGATCGCTTTTAGGTTTTGCACGCGGATAGGGCCAACAGAGGCGCAGGTATTGCCATGCGCACCCGCCCGCAACAGTGTTTCGATACCGAGTTATCGGGGTGTGGAAGTCCGCCGCCCCGAAGCTTTACGCACTTCCGTCTCGCGAACTACTATTTTCATCATGCCCACACGGGCATCAGTTTGTAGTACGGGAGGCCGTCTACAAATGGTGAAAATTTCAAAGCGTTCCGTCGGGAAATTAAAAAGTTATGAGCATTAGAAGATCTTCCTATTAGGCCCCATTAGGCCACAGTAGCCGAACCCGCCTAAAACTTGCGCGGGTCACTTTCACGGACGGGCTCGAAACTGGTGCCAGAAGTTAGCCCCCGACCAGTGCTTCATTGTGAGGCATTGCGTAAAATTTTCCGTCCCCCGAGTGCCAAGCAATAGCCCCTGAAAGGGCTTTCGGCACAATTTTCACGCGCTTATTTGAGCCACTTGTAGCCGAAGGAATTTTGCGCAAATGACTGAGAGGTGCTCCTGGGCACTGCTCATCACTTTGCAATAGGTTCCGGGGCTTTTCGCGAAGGTCGCGTTTTCTCAAACTTTGAGGGCATTAGTGGGTGGGGTGTGAAAACCTCCGAATGCATGGTTCTCAGCTCCTGCTGTGGGCAGCAAGCCAATTTTTTTTCCAAAATGTTGACCTATAAAAGAGCTTACTCGGGTGTGAAAATTATCATTGTGCGCGCGCGCCCCGGACCGCAATTATGATATTTCCTGTTTTCCCATAGGGCCCAAGGCAAATGGGGATAGCGGTTGTACGCGCTTTCTAAGGCTCTGATCGCTTTTAGATTTTGCACGCGGATAGGGCCAACAGAGGCGCAGGTATTGCCATGCGCACCCGCCCGCAACAGTGTTTCGATACCGAGTTATCGGGGTGTGGAAGTCCGCCGCCCTGAAGCTTTACGCGCTTCCGTCTCGCGAACTACTATTTTCATCATGCCCACACGGGCATCAGTTTGTAGTACGGGAGGCCGTCTACAAATGGTGAAAATTTCAAAGCGTTCCGTCGGGAAATTAAAAAGTTATGAGCATTAGAAGATCTTCCCATTAGGCCCCATTAGGCCACAGTAGCCGAACCCGCCTAAAACTTGCGCGGGTCACTTTCACGGACGGGCTCGAAACTGGTGCCAGAAGTTAGCCCCCGACCAGTGCTTCATTGTGAGGCATTGCGTAAAATTTTCCGTCCCCCGAGTGCCGAGCAATAGCCCCTGAAAGGGCTTTCGGCACAATTTTCACGCGCTTATTTGAGCCACTTGTAGCCGAAGGAATTTTGCGCAAATGACTGAGAGGTGCTCCTGGGCACTGCTCATCACTTTGCAATAGGTTCCGGGGCTTTTCGCGAAGGTCGCGTTTTCTCAAACTTTGAGAGCATTAGTGGGTGGGGTGTGAAAACCTCCGAATGCATGGTTCTCAGCTCCTGCTGTGGGCAGCAAGCCAATTTTTTTTCCAAAATGTTGACCTATAAAAGAGCTTACTCGGGTGTGAAAATTATCATTGTGCGCGCGCGCCCCGGACCGCAATTATGATATTTCCTGTTTTCCCATAGGGCCCAAGGCAAATGGGGATAGCGGTTGTACGCGCTTTCTAAGGCTCTGATCGCTTTTAGATTTTGCACGCGGATAGGGCCAACAGAGGCGCAGGTATTGCCATGCGCACCCGCCCGCAACAGTGTTTCGATACCGAGTTATCGGGGTGTGGAAGTCCGCCGCCCCGAAGCTTTACGCGCTTCCGTCTCACGAACTACTATTTTCATCATGCCCACACGGGCATCAGTTTGTAGTACGGGAGGCCGTCTACAAATGGTGAAAATTTCAAAGCATTCCGTCGGGAAATTAAAAAGTTATGAGCATTAGAAGATCTTCCCATTAGGCCCCATTAGGCCACAGTAGCCGAACCCGCCTAAAACTTGCGCGGGTCACTTTCACGGACGGGCTCGAAACTGGTGCCAGAAGTTAGCCCCCGACCAGTGCTTCATTGTGAGGCATTGCGTAAAATTTTCCGTCCCCCGAGTGCCGAGCAATAGCCCCTGAAAGGGCTTTCGGCACAATTTTCACGCGCTTATTTGAGCCACTTGTAGCCGAAGGAATTTTGCGCAAATGACTGAGAGGTGCTCCTGGGCACTGCTCATCACTTTGCAATAGGTTCCGGGGCTTTTCGCGAAGGTCGCGTTTTCTCAAACTTTGAGAGCATTAGTGGGTGGGGTGTGAAAACCTCCGAATGCATGGTTCTCAGCTCCTGCTGTGGGCAGCAAGCCAATTTTTTTTCCAAAATGTTGACCTATAAAAGAGCTTACTCGGGTGTGAAAATTATCATTGTGCGCGCGCGCCCCGGACCGCAATTATGATATTTCCTGTTTTCCCATAGGGCCCAAGGCAAATGGGGATAGCGGTTGTACGCGCTTTCTAAGGCTCTGATCGCTTTTAGATTTTGCACGCGGATAGGGCCAACAGAGGCGCAGGTATTGCCATGCGCACCCGCCCGCAACAGTGTTTCGATACCGAGTTATCGGGGTGTGGAAGTCCGCCGCCCCGAAGCTTTACGCGCTTCCGTCTCGCGAACTACTATTTTCATCATGCCCACACGGGCATCAGTTTGTAGTACGGGAGGCCGTCTACAAATGGTGAAAATTTCAAAGCGTTCCGTCGGGAAATTAAAAAGTTATGAGCATTAGAAGATCTTCCCATTAGGCCCCATTAGGCCACAGTAGCCGAACCCGCCTAAAACTTGCGCGGGTCACTTTCACGGACGGGCTCGAAACTTGTGCCAGAAGTTAGCCCCCGACCAGTGCTTCATTGTGAGGCATTGCGTAAAATTTTCCGTCCCCCGAGTGCCGAGCAATAGCCCCTGAAAGGGCTTTCGGCACAATTTTCACGCGCTTATTTGAGCCACTTGTAGCCGAAGGAATTTTGCGCAAATGACTGAGAGGTGCTCCTGGGCACTGCTCATCACTTTGCAATAGGTTCCGGGGCTTTTCGCGAAGGTCGCGTTTTCTCAAACTTTGAGGGCATTAGTGGGTGGGGTGTGAAAACCTCCGAATGCATGGTTCTCAGCTCCTGCTGTGGGCAGCAAGCCAATTTTTTTTCCAAAATGTTGACCTATAAAAGAGCTTACTCGGGTGTGAAAATTATCATTGTGCGCGCGCGCCCCGGACCGCAATTATGATATTTCCTGTTTTCCCATAGGGCCCAAGGCAAATGGGGATAGCGGTTGTACGCGCTTTCTAAGGCTCTGATCGCTTTTAGATTTTGCACGCGGATAGGGCCAACAGAGGCGCAGGTATTGCCATGCGCACCCGCCCGCAACAGTGTTTCGATACCGAGTTATCGGGGTGTGGAAGTCCGCCGCCCCGAAGCTTTACGCGCTTCCGTCTCGCGAACTACTATTTTCATCATGCCCACACGGGCATCAGTTTGTAGTACGGGAGGCCGTCTACAAATGGTGAAAATTTCAAAGCGTTCCGTCGGGAAATTAAAAAGTTATGAGCATTAGAAGATCTTCCCATTAGGCCCCGTTAGGCCACAGTAGCCGAACCCGCCTAAAATTTGCGCGGGTCACTTTCACGGACGGGCTCGAAACTGGTGCCAGAAGTTAGCCCCTGACCAGTGCTTCATTGTGAGGCATTGCGTAAAATTTTCCGTCCCCCGAGTGCCGAGCAATAGCCCCTGAAAGGGCTTTCGGCACAATTTTCACGCGCTTATTTGAGCCACTTGTAGCCGAAGGAATTTTGCGCAAATGACTGAGAGGTGCTCCTGGGCACTGCTCATCACTTTGCAATAGGTTCCGGGGCTGTTCGCGAAGGTCGCGTTTTCTCAAACTTTGAGGGCATTAGTGGGTGGGGTGTGAAAACCTCCGAATGCATGGTTCTCAGCTCCTGCTGTGGGCAGCAAGCCAATTTTTTTTCCAAAATGTTGACCTATAAAAGAGCTTACTCGGGTGTGAAAATTATCATTGTGCGCGCGCGCCCCGGACCGCAATTATGATATTTCCTGTTTTCCCATAGGGCCCAAGGCAAATGGGGATAGCGGTTGTACGCGCTTTCTAAGGCTCTGATCGCTTTTAGATTTTGCACGCGGATAGGGCCAACAGAGGCGCAGGTATTGCCATGCGCACCCGCCCGCAACAGTGTTTCGATACCGAGTTATCGGGGTGTGGAAGTCCGCCGCCCCGAAGCTTTACGCGCTTCCGTCTCGCGAACTACTATTTTCATCATGCCCACACGGGCATCAGTTTGTAGTACGGGAGGCCGTCTACAAATGGTGAAAATTTCAAAGCGTTCCGTCGGGAAATTAAAAAGTTATGAGCATTAGAAGATCTTCCCATTAGGCCCCATTAGGCCACAGTAGCCGAACCCGCCTAAAACTTGCGCGGGTCACTTTCACGGACGGGCTCGAAACTGGTGCCAGAAGTTAGCCCCCGACCAGTGCTTCATTGTGAGGCATTGCGTAAAATTTTCCGTCCCCCGAGTGCCGAGCAATAGCCCCTGAAAGGGCTTTCGGCACAATTTTAACGCGCTTATTTGAGCCACTTGTAGCCGAAGGAATTTTGCGCAAATGACTGAGAGGTGCTCCTGGGCACTGCTCATCACTTTGCAATAGGTTCCGGGGCTTTTCGCGAAGGTCGCGTTTTCTCAAACTTTGAGGGCATTAGTGGGTGGGGTGTGAAAACCTCCGAATGCATGGTTCTCAGCTCCTGCTGTGGGCAGCAAGCCAATTTTTTTTCCAAAATGTTGACCTATAAAAGAGCTTACTCGGGTGTGAAAATTATCATTGTGCGCGCGCGCCCCGGACCGCAATTATGATATTTCCTGTTTTCCCATAGGGCCCAAGGCAAATGGGGATAGCGGTTGTACGCGCTTTCTAAGGCTCTGATCGCTTTTAGATTTTGCACGCGGATAGGGCCAACAGAGGCGCAGGTATTGCCATGCGCACCCGCCCGCAACAGTGTTTCGATACCGAGTTATCGGGGTGTGGAAGTCCGCCGCCCCGAAGCTTTACGCGCTTCCGTCTCGCGAACTACTATTTTCATCATGCCCACACGGGCATCAGTTTGTAGTACGGGAGGCCGTCTACAAATGGTGAAAATTTCAAAGCGTTCCGTCGGGAAATTAAAAAGTTATGAGCATTAGAAGATCTTCCCATTAGGCCCCATTAGGCCACAGTAGCCGAACCCGCCTAAAACTTGCGCGGGTCACTTTCACGGATGGGCTCGAAACTGGTGCCAGAAGTTAGCCCCCGACCAGTGCTTCATTGTGAGGCATTGCGTAAAATTTTCCGTCCCCCGAGTGCCGAGCAATAGCCCCTGAAAGGGCTTTCGGCACAATTTTCACGCGCTTATTTGAGCCACTTGTAGCCGAAGGAATTTTGCGCAAATGACTGAGAGGTGCTCCTGGGCACTGCTCATCACTTTGCAATAGGTTCCGGGGCTTTTCGCGAAGGTCGCGTTTTCTCAAACTTTGAGGGCATTAGTGGGTGGGGTGTGAAAACCTCCGAATGCATGGTTCTCAGCTCCTGCTGTGGGCAGCAAGCCAATTTTTTTTCCAAAATGTTGACCTATAAAAGAGCTTACTCGGGTGTGAAAATTATCATTGTGCGCGCGCGCCCCGGACCGCAATTATGATATTTCCTGTTTTCCCATAGGGCCCAAGGCAAATGGGGATAGCGGTTGTACGCGCTTTCTAAGGCTCTGATCGCTTTTAGATTTTGCACGCGGATAGGGCCAACAGAGGCGCAGGTATTGCCATGCGCACCCGCCCGCAACAGTGTTTCGATACCGAGTTATCGGGGTGTGGAAGTCCGCCGCCCCGAAGCTTTACGCGCTTCCGTCTCGCGAACTACTATTTTCATCATGCCCACACGGGCATCAGTTTGTAGTACGGGAGGCCGTCTACAAATGGTGAAAATTTCAAAGCGTTCCGTCGGGAAATTAAAAAGTTATGAGCATTAGAAGATCTTCCCATTAGGCCCCATTAGGCCACAGTAGCCGAACCCGCCTAAAACTTGCGCGGGTCACTTTCACGGACGGGCTCGAAACTGGTGCCAGAAGTTAGCCCCCGACCAGTGCTTCATTGTGAGGCATTGCGTAAAATTTTCCGTCCCCCGAGTGCCGAGCAATAGCCCCTGAAAGGGCTTTCGGCACAATTTTCACGCGCTTATTTGAGCCACTTGTAGCCGAAGGAATTTTGCGCAAATGACTGAGAGGTGCTCCTGGGCACTGCTCATCACTTTGCAATAGGTTCCGGGGCTTTTCGCGAAGGTCGCGTTTTCTCAAACTTTGAGGGCATTAGTGGGTGGGGTGTGAAAACCTCCGAATGCATGGTTCTCAGCTCCTGCTGTGGGCAGCAAGCCAATTTTTTTTCCAAAATGTTGACCTATAAAAGAGCTTACTCGGGTGTGAAAATTATCATTGTGCGCGCGCGCCCCGGACCGCAATTATGATATTTCCTGTTTTCCCATAGGGCCCAAGGCAAATGGGGATAGCGGTTGTACGCGCTTTCTAAGGCTCTGATCGCTTTTAGATTTTGCACGCGGATAGGGCCAACAGAGGCGCAGGTATTGCCATGCGCACCCGCCCGCAACAGTGTTTCGATACCGAGTTATCGGGGTGTGGAAGTCCGGCGCCCCGAAGCTTTACGCGCTTCCGTCTCGCGAACTACTATTTTCATCATGCCCACACAGGCATCAGTTTGTAGTACGGGAGGCCGTCTACAAATGGTGAAAATTTCAAAGCGTTCCGTCGGGAAATTAAAAAGTTATGAGCATTAGAAGATCTTCCCATTAGGCCCCATTAGGCCACAGTAGCCGAACCCGCCTAAAACTTGCGCGGGTCACTTTCACGGACGGGCTCGAAACTGGTGCCAGAAGTTAGCCCCCGACCAGTGCTTCATTGTGAGGCATTGCGTAAAATTTTCCGTCCCCCGAGTGCCGAGCAATAGCCCCTGAAAGGGCTTTCGGCACAATTTTCACGCGCTTATTTGAGCCACTTGTAGCCGAAGGAATTTTGCGCAAATGACTGAGAGGTGCTCCTGGGCACTGCTCATCACTTTGCAATAGGTTCCGGGGCTTTTCGCGAAGGTCGCGTTTTCTCAAACTTTGAGGGCATTAGTGGGTGGGGTGTGAAAACCTCCGAATGCATGGTTCTCAGCTCCTGCTGTGGGCAGCAAGCCAATTTTTTTTCCAAAATGTTGACCTATAAAAGAGCTTACTCGGGTGTGAAAATTATCATTGTGCGCGCGCGCCCCGGACCGCAATTATGATATTTCCTGTTTTCCCATAGGGCCCAAGGCAAATGGGGATAGCGGTTGTACGCGCTTTCTAAGGCTCTGATCGCTTTTAGATTTTGCACGCGGATAGGGCCAACAGAGGCGCAGGTATTGCCATGCGCACCCGCCCGCAACAGTGTTTCGATACCGAGTTATCGGGGTGTTGAAGTCCGCCGCCCCGAAGCTTTACGCGCTTCCGGCTCGCGAACTACTATTTTCATCATGCCCACACGGGCATCAGTTTGTAGTACGGGAGGCCGTCTACAAATGGTGAAAATTTCAAAGCGTTCCGTCGGGAAATTAAAAAGTTATGAGCATTAGAAGATCTTCCCATTAGGCCCCATTAGGCCACAGTAGCCGAACCCGCCTAAAACTTGCGCGGGTCACTTTCACGGACGGGCTCGAAACTGGTGCCAGAAGTTAGCCCCCGACCAGTGCTTCATTGTGAGGCATTGCGTAAAATTTTCCGTCCCCCGAGTGCTGAGCAATAGCCCCTGAAAGGGCTTTCGGCACAATTTTCACGCGCTTATTTGAGCCACTTGTAGCCGAAGGAATTTTGCGCAAATGACTGAGAGGTGCTCCTGGGCACTGCTCATCACTTTGCAATAGGTTCCGGGGCTTTTCGCGAAGGTCGCGTTTTCTCAAACTTTGAGGGCATTAGTGGGTGGGGTGTGAAAACCTCCGAATGCATGGTTCTCAGCTCCTGCTGTAGGCAGCAAGCCAATTTTTTTTCCAAAATGTTGACCTATAAAAGAGCTTACTCGGGTGTGAAAATTATCATTGTGCGCGCGCGCCCCGGACCGCAATTATGATATTTCCTGTTTTCCCATAGGGCCCAAGGCAAATGGGGATAGCGGTTGTACGCGCTTTCTAAGGCTCTGATCGCTTTTAGATTTTGCACGCGGATAGGGCCAACAGAGGCGCAGGTATTGCCATGCGCACCCGCCCGCAACAGTGTTTCAATACCGAGTTATCGGGGTGTGGAAGTCCGCCGCCCCGAAGCTTTACGCGCTTCCGTCTCGCGAACTACTATTTTCATCATGCCCACACGGGCATCAGTTTGTAGTACGGGAGGCCGTCTACAAATGGTGAAAATTTCAAAGCGTTCCGTCGGGAAATTAAAAAGTTATGAGCATTAGAAGATCTTCCCATTAGGCCCCATTAGGCCACAGTAGCCGAACCCGCCTAAAACTTGCGCGGGTCACTTTCACGGACGGGCTCGAAACTGGTGCCAGAAGTTAGCCCCCGACCAGTGCTTCATTGTGAGGCATTGCGTAAAATTTTCCGTCCCCCGAGTGCCGAGCAATAGCCCCTGAAAGGGCTTTCGGCACAATTTTCACGCGCTTATTTGAGCCACTTGTAGCCGAAGGAATTTTGCGCAAATGACTGAGAGGTGCTCCTGGGCACTGCTCATCACTTTGCAATAGGTTCCGGGGCTTTTGGCGAAGGTCGCGTTTTCTCAAACTTTGAGGGCATTAGTGGGTGGGGTGTGAAAACCTCCGAATGCATGGTTCTCAGCTCCTGCTGTGGGCAGCAAGCCAATTTTTTTTCCAAAATGTTAACCTATAAAAGAGCTTACTCGGGTGTGAAAATTATCATTGTGCGCGCGCGCCCCGGACCGCAATTATGATATTTCCTGTTTTCCCATAGGGCCCAAGGCAAATGGGGATAGCGGTTGTACGCGCTTTCTAAGGCTCTGATCGCTTTTAGATTTTGCACGCGGATAGGGCCAACAGAGGCGCAGGTATTGCCATGCGCACCCGCCCGCAACAGTGTTTCGATACCGAGTTATCGGGGTGTGGAAGTCCGCCGCCCCGAAGCTTTACGCGCTTCCGTCTCGCGAACTACTATTTTCATCATGCCCACACGGGCATCAGTTTGTAGTACGGGAGGCCGTCTACAAATGGTGAAAATTTCAAAGCGTTCCGTCGGGAAATTAAAAAGTTATGAGCATTAGAAGATCTTCCCATTAGGCCCCATTAGGCCACAGTAGCCGAACCGGCCTAAAACTTGCGCGGGTCACTTTCACGGACGGGCTCGAAACTGGTGCCAGAAGTTAGCCCCCGACCAGTGCTTCATTGTGAGGCATTGCGTAAAATTTTCCGTCCCCCGAGTGCCGAGCAATAGCCCCTGAAAGGGCTTTCGGCACAATTTTCACGCGCTTATTTGAGCCACTTGTAGCCGAAGGAATTTTGCGCAAATGACTGAGAGGTGCTCCTGGGCACTGCTCATCACTTTGCAATAGGTTCCGGGGCTTTTCGCGAAGGTCTCGTTTTCTCAAACTTTGAGGGCATTAGTGGGTGGGGTGTGAAAACCTCCGAATGCATGGTTCTCAGCTCCTGCTGTGGGCAGCAAGCCAATTTTTTTTCCAAAATGTTGACCTATAAAAGAGCTTACTCGGGTGTGAAAATTATCATTGTGCGCGCGCGCCCCGGACCGCAATTATGATATTTCCTGTTTTCCCATAGGGCCCAAGGCAAATGGGGATAGCGGTTGTACGCGCTTTCTAAGGCTCTGATCGCTTTTAGATTTTGCACGCGGATAGGGCAAACAGAGGCGCAGGTATTGCCATGCGCACCCGCCCGCAACAGTGTTTCGATACCGAGTTATCGGGGTGTGGAAGTCCGCCGCCCCGAAGCTTTACGCGCTTCCGTCTCGCGAACTACTATTTTCATCATGCCCACACGGGCATCAGTTTGTAGTACGGGAGGCCGTCTACAAATGGTGAAAATTTCAAAGCGTTCCGTCGGGAAATTAAAAAGTTATGAGCATTAGAAGATCTTCCCATTAGGCCCCATTAGGCCACAGTAGCCGAACCCGCCTAAAACTTGCGCGGGTCACTTTCACGGACGGGCTCGAAACTGGTGCCAGAAGTTAGCCCCCGACCAGTGCTTCATTGTGAGGCATTGCGTAAAATTTTCCGTCCCCCGAGTGCCGAGCAATAGCCCCTGAAAGGGCTTTCGGCACAATTTTCACGCGCTTATTTGAGCCACTTGTAGCCGAAGGTATTTTGCGCAAATGACTGAGAGGTGCTCCTGGGCACTGCTCATCACTTTGCAATAGGTTCCGGGGCTTTTCGCGAAGGTCTCGTTTTCTCAAACTTTGAGGGCATTAGTGGGTGGGGTGTGAAAACCTCCGAATGCATGGTTCTCAGCTCCTGCTGTGGGCAGCAAGCCAATTTTTTTTCCAAAATGTTGACCTATAAAAGAGCTTACTCGGGTGTGAAAATTATCATTGTGCGCGCGCGCCCCGGACCGCAATTATGATATTTCCTGTTTTCCCATAGGGCCCAAGGCAAATGGGGATAGCGGTTGTACGCGCTTTCTAAGGCTCTGATCGCTTTTAGATTTTGCACGCGGATAGGGCAAACAGAGGCGCAGGTATTGCCATGCGCACCCGCCCGCAACAGTGTTTCGATACCGAGTTATCGGGGTGTGGAAGTCCGCCGCCCCGAAGCTTTACGCGCTTCCGTCTCGCGAACTACTATTTTCATCATGCCCACACGGGCATCAGTTTGTAGTACGGGAGGCCGTCTACAAATGGTGAAAATTTCAAAGCGTTCCGTCGGGAAATTAAAAGTTATGAGCATTAGAAGATCTTCCCATTAGGCCCCATTAGGCCACAGTAGCCGAACCCGCCTAAAACTTGCGCGGGTCACTTTCACTGACGGGCTCGAAACTGGTGCCAGAAGTTAGCCCCCGACCAGTGCTTCATTGTGAGGCATTGCGTAAAATTTTCCGTCCCCCGAGTGCTGAGCAATAGCCCCTGAAAGGGCTTTCGGCACAATTTTCACGCGCTTATTTGAGCCTCTTGTAGCCGAAGGAATTTTGCGCAAATGACTGAGAGGTGCTCCTGGGCACTGCTCATCACTTTGCAATAGGTTCCGGGGCTTTTCGCGAAGGTCGCGTTTTCTCAAACTTTGAGGGCATTAGTGGGTGGGGTGTGAAAACCTCCGAATGCATGGTTCTCAGCTCCTGCTGTGGGCAGCAAGCCAATTTTTTTTCCAAAATGTTGACCTATAAAAGAGCTTACTCGGGTGTGAAAATTATCATTGTGCGCGCGCGCCCCGGACCGCAATTATGATATTTCCTGTTTTCCCAAAGGGCCCAAGGCAAATGGGGATAGCGGTTGTACGCGCTTTCTAAGGCTCTGATCGCTTTTAGATTTTGCACGCGGATAGGGCCAACAGAGGCGCAGGTATTGCCATGCGCACCCGCCCGCAACAGTGTTTCGATACCGAGTTATCGGGGTGTGGAAGTCCGCCGCCCCGAAGCTTTACGCGCTTCCGTCTCGCGAACTACTATTTTCATCATGCCCACACGGGCATCAGTTTGTAGTACGGGAGGCCGTCTACAAATGGTGAAAATTTCAAAGCGTTCCGTCGGGAAATTAAAAGTTATGAGCATTAGAAGATCTTCCCATTAGGCCCCATTAGGCCACAGTAGCCGAACCCGCCTAAAACTTGCGCGGGTCACTTTCACTGACGGGCTCGAAACTGGTGCCAGAAGTTAGCCCCCGACCAGTGCTTCATTGTGAGGCATTGCGTAAAATTTTCCGTCCCCCGAGTGCTGAGCAATAGCCCCTGAAAGGGCTTTCGGCACAATTTTCACGCGCTTATTTGAGCCACTTGTAGCCGAAGGAATTTTGCGCAAATGACTGAGAGGTGCTCCTGGGCACTGCTCATCACTTTGCAATAGGTTCCGGGGCTTTTCGCGAAGGTCGCGTTTTCTCAAACTTTGAGGGCATTAGTGGGTGGGGTGTGAAAACCTCCGAATGCATGGTTCTCAGCTCCTGCTGTGGGCAGCAAGCCAATTTTTTTTCCAAAATGTTGACCTATAAAAGAGCTTACTCGGGTGTGAAAATTATCATTGTGCGCGCGCGCCCCGGACCGCAATTATGATATTTCCTGTTTTCCCATAGGGCCCAAGGCAAATGGGGATAGCGGTTGTACGCGCTTTCTAAGGCTCTGATCGCTTTTAGATTTTGCACGCGGATAGGGCCAACAGAGGCGCAGGTATTGCCATGCGCACCCGCCCGCAACAGTGTTTCGATACCGAGTTATCGGGGTGTGGAAGTCCGCCGCCCCGAAGCTTTATGCGCTTCCGTCTCGCGAACTACTATTTTCATCATGCCCACACGGGCATCAGTTTGTAGTACGGGAGGCCGTCTACAAATGGTGAAAATTTCAAAGCGTTCCGTCGGGAAATTAAAAAGTTATGAGCATTAGAAGATCTTCCCATTAGGCCCCATTAGGCCACAGTAGCCGAACCCGCCTAAAACTTGCGCGGGTCACTTTCACGGACGGGCTCGAAACTGGTGCCAGAAGTTAGCCCCCGACCAGTGCTTCATTGTGAGGCATTGCGTAAAATTTTCCGTCCCCCGAGTGCCGAGCAATAGCCCCTGAAAGGGCTTTCGGCACAATTTTCACGCGCTTATTTGAGCCACTTGTAGCCGAAGGAATTTTGCGCAAATGACTGAGAGGTGCTCCTGGGCACTGCTCATCACTTTGCAATAGGTTCCGGGGCTTTTTGCGAAGGTCGCGTTTTCTCAAACTTTGAGGGCATTAGTGGGTGGGGTGTGAAAACCTCCGAATGCATGGTTCTCAGCTCCTGCTGTGGGCAGCAAGCCAATTTTTTTTCCAAAATGTTGACCTATAAAAGAGCTTACTCGGGTGTGAAAATTATCATTGTGCACGCGCGCCCCGGACCGCAATTATGATATTTCCTGTTTTCCCATAGGGCCCAAGGCAAATGGGGATAGCGGTTGTACGCGCTTTCTAAGGCTCTGATCGCTTTTAGATTTTGCACGCGGATAGGGCCAACAGAGGCGCAGGTATTGCCATGCGCACCCGCCCGCAACAGTGTTTCGATACCGAGTTATCGGGGAGTGGAAGTCCGCCGCCCCGAAGCTTTACGCGCTTCCGTCTCGCGAACTACTATTTTCATCATGCCCACACGGGCATCAGTTTGTAGTACGGGAGGCTGTCTACAAATGGTGAAAATTTCAAAGCGTTCCGTCGGGAAATTAAAAAGTTATGAGCATTAGAAGATCTTCCCATTAGGCCCCATTAGGCCACAGTAGCCGAACCCGCCTAAAACTTGCGCGGGTCACTTTCACGGACGGGCTCGAAACTGGTGCCAGAAGTTAGCCCCCGACCAGTGCTTCATTGTGAGGCATTGCGTAAAATTTTCCGTCCCCCGAGTGCCGAGCAATAGCCCCTGAAAGGGCTTTCGGCACAATTTTCACGCGCTTATTTGAGCCACTTGTAGCCGAAGGAATTTTGCGCAAATGACTGAGAGGTGCTCCTGGGCACTGCTCATCACTTTGCAATAGGTTCCGGGGCTTTTCGCGAAGGTCGCGTTTTCTCAAACTTTGAGGGCATTAGTGGGTGGGGTGTGAAAACCTCCGAATGCATGGTTCTCAGCTCCTGCTGTGGGCAGCAAGCCAATTTTTTTTCCAAAATGTTGACCTATAAAAGAGCTTACTCGGGTGTGAAAATTATCATTGTGCGCGCGCGCCCCGGACCGCAATTATGATATTTCCTGTTTTCCCATAGGGCCCAAGGCAAATGGGGATAGCGGTTGTACGTGCTTTCTAAGGCTCTGATCGCTTTTAGATTTTGCACGCGGATAGGGAAATTTCAAAGCGTTCCGTCGGGAAATTAAAAGTTATGAGCATTAGAAGATCTTCCCATTAGGCCCCATTAGGCCACAGTAGCCGAACCCGCCTAAAACTTGCGCGGGTCACTTTCACTGACGGGCTCGAAACTGGTGCCAGAAGTTAGCCCCCGACCAGTGCTTCATTGTGAGGCATTGCGTAAAATTTTCCGTCCCCCGAGTGCTGAGCAATAGCCCCTGAAAGGGCTTTCGGCACAATTTTCACGCGCTTATTTGAGCCACTTGTAGCCGAAGGAATTTTGCGCAAATGACTGAGAGGTGCTCCTGGGCACTGCTCATCACTTTGCAATAGGTTCCGGGGCTTTTCGCGAAGGTCGCGTTTTCTCAAACTTTGAGGGCATTAGTGGGTGGGGTGTGAAAACCTCCGAATGCATGGTTCTCAGCTCCTGCTGTGGGCAGCAAGCCAATTTTTTTTCCAAAATGTTGACCTATAAAAGAGCTTACTCGGGTGTGAAAATTATCATTGTGCGCGCGCGCCCCGGACCGCAATTATGATATTTCCTGTTTTCCCATAGGGCCCAAGGCAAATGGGGATAGCGGTTGTACGCGCTTTCTAAGGCTCTGATCGCTTTTAGATTTTGCACGCGGATAGGGCCAACAGAGGCGCAGGTATTGCCATGCGCACCCGCCCGCAACAGTGTTTCGATACCGAGTTATCGGGGTGTGGAAGTCCGCCGCCCCGAAGCTTTACGCGCTTCCGTCTCGCGAACTACTATTTTCATCATGCCCACACGGGCATCAGTTTGTAGTACGGGAGGCCGTCTACAAATGGTGAAAATTTCAAAGCGTTCCGTCGGGAAATTAAAAAGTTATGAGCATTAGAAGATCTTCCCATTAGGCCCCATTAGGCCACAGTAGCCGAACCCGCCTAAAACTTGCGCGGGTCACTTTCACGGACGGGCTCGAAACTGGTGCCAGAAGTTAGCCCCCGACCAGTGCTTCATTGTGAGGCATTGCGTAAAATTTTCCGTCCCCCGAGTGCCGAGCAATAGCCCCTGAAAGGGCTTTCGGCACAATTTTCACGCGCTTATTTGAGCCACTTGTAGCCGAAGGAATTTTGCGCAAATGACTGAGAGGTGCTCCTGGGCACTGCTCATCACTTTGCAATAGGTTCCGGGGCTTTTTGCGAAGGTCGCGTTTTCTCAAACTTTGAGGGCATTAGTGGGTGGGGTGTGAAAACCTCCGAATGCATGGTTCTCAGCTCCTGCTGTGGGCAGCAAGCCAATTTTTTTTCCAAAATGTTGACCTATAAAAGAGCTTACTCGGGTGTGAAAATTATCATTGTGCACGCGCGCCCCGGACCGCAATTATGATATTTCCTGTTTTCCCATAGGGCCCAAGGCAAATGGGGATAGCGGTTGTACGCGCTTTCTAAGGCTCTGATCGCTTTTAGATTTTGCACGCGGATAGGGCCAACAGAGGCGCAGGTATTGCCATGCGCACCCGCCCGCAACAGTGTTTCGATACCGAGTTATCGGGGAGTGGAAGTCCGCCGCCCCGAAGCTTTACGCGCTTCCGTCTCGCGAACTACTATTTTCATCATGCCCACACGGGCATCAGTTTGTAGTACGGGAGGCTGTCTACAAATGGTGAAAATTTCAAAGCGTTCCGTCGGGAAATTAAAAAGTTATGAGCATTAGAAGATCTTCCCATTAGGCCCCATTAGGCCACAGTAGCCGAACCCGCCTAAAACTTGCGCGGGTCACTTTCACGGACGGGCTCGAAACTGGTGCCAGAAGTTAGCCCCCGACCAGTGCTTCATTGTGAGGCATTGCGTAAAATTTTCCGTCCCCCGAGTGCCGAGCAATAGCCCCTGAAAGGGCTTTCGGCACAATTTTCACGCGCTTATTTGAGCCACTTGTAGCCGAAGGAATTTTGCGCAAATGACTGAGAGGTGCTCCTGGGCACTGCTCATCACTTTGCAATAGGTTCCGGGGCTTTTCGCGAAGGTCGCGTTTTCTCAAACTTTGAGGGCATTAGTGGGTGGGGTGTGAAAACCTCCGAATGCATGGTTCTCAGCTCCTGCTGTGGGCAGCAAGCCAATTTTTTTTCCAAAATGTTGACCTATAAAAGAGCTTACTCGGGTGTGAAAATTATCATTGTGCGCGCGCGCCCCGGACCGCAATTATGATATTTCCTGTTTTCCCATAGGGCCCAAGGCAAATGGGGATAGCGGTTGTACGTGCTTTCTAAGGCTCTGATCGCTTTTAGATTTTGCACGCGGATAGGGCCAACAGAGGCGCAGGTATTGCCATGCGCACCCGCCCGCAACAGTGTTTCGATACCGAGTTATCGGGGTGTGGAAGTCCGCCGCCCCGAAGCTTTACGCGCTTCCGTCTCGCGAACTACTATTTTCATCATGCCCACACGGGCATCAGTTTGTAGTACGGGAGGCCGTCTACAAATGGTGAAAATTTCAAAGCGTTCCGTCGGGAAATTAAAAAGTTATGAGCATTAGAAGATCTTCCCATTAGGCCCCATTAGGCCACAGTAGCCGAACCCGCCTAAAACTTGCGCGGGTCACTTTCACGGACGGGCTCGAAACTGGTGCCAGAAGTTAGCCCCCGACCAGTGCTTCATTGTGAGGCATTGCGTAAAATTTTCCGTCCCCCGAGTGCCGAGCAATAGCCCCTGAAAGGGCTTTCGGCACAATTTTCACGCGCTTATTTGAGCCACTTGTAGCCGAAGGAATTTTGCGCAAATGACTGAGAGGTGCTCCTGGGCACTGCTCATCACTTTGCAATAGGTTCCGGGGCTTTTCGCGAAGGTCGCGTTTTCTCAAACTTTGAGGGCATTAGTGGGTGGGGTGTGAAAACCTCCGAATGCATGGTTCTCAGCTCCTGCTGTGGGCAGCAAGCCAATTTTTTTTCCAAAATGTTGACCTATAAAAGAGCTTACTCGGGTGTGAAAATTATCATTGTGCGCGCGCGCCCCGGACCGCAATTATGATATTTCCTGTTTTCCCATAGGGCCCAAGGCAAATGGGGATAGCGGTTGTACGCGCTTTCTAAGGCTCTGATCGCTTTTAGATTTTGCACGCGGATAGGGCCAACAGAGGCGCAGGTATTGCCATGCGCACCCGCCCGCAACAGTGTTTCGATACCGAGTTATCGGGGTGTGGAAGTCCGCCGCCCCGAAGCTTTACGCGCTTCCGTCTCGCGAACTACTATTTTCATCATGCCCACACGGGCATCAGTTTGTAGTACGGGAGGCCGTCTACAAATGGTGAAAATTTCAAAGCGTTCCGTCGGGAAATTAAAAAGTTATGAGCATTAGAAGATCTTCCCATTAGGCCCCATTAGGCCACAGTAGCCGAACCCGCCTAAAACTTGCGCGGGTCACTTTCACGGACGGGCTCGAAACTGGTGCCAGAAGTTAGCCCCCGACCAGTGCTTCATTGTGAGGCATTGCGTAAAATTTTCCGTCCCCCGAGTGCCGAGCAATAGCCCCTGAAAGGGCTTTCGGCACAATTTTCACGCGCTTATTTGAGCCACTTGTAGCCAAAGGAATTTTGCGCAAATGACTGAGAGGTGCTCCTGGGCACTGCTCATCACTTTGCAATAGGTTCCGGGGCTTTTCGCGAAGGTCGCGTTTTCTCAAACTTTGAGAGCATTAGTGGGTGGGGTGTGAAAACCTCCGAATGCATGGTTCTCAGCTCCTGCTGTGGGCAGCAAGCCAATTTTTTTTCCAAAATGTTGACCTATAAAAGAGCTTACTCGGGTGTGAAAATTATCATTGTGCGCGTGCGCCCCGGACCGCAATTATGATATTTCCTGTTTTCCCATAGGGCCCAAGGCAAATGGGGATAGCGGTTGTACGCGCTTTCTAAGGCTCTGATCGCTTTTAGATTTTGCACGCGGATAGGGCCAACAGAGGCGCAGGTATTGCCATGCGCACCCGCCCGCAACAGTGTTTCGATACCGAGTTATCGGGGTGTGGATGTCCGCCGCCCCGAAGCTTTACGCGCTTCCGTCTCGCGAACTACTATTTTCATCATGCCCACACGGGCATCAGTTTGTAGTACGGGAGGCCGTCTACAAATGGTGAAAATTTCAAAGCGTTCCGTCGGGAAATTAAAAAGTTATGAGCATTAGAAGATCTTCCCATTAGGCCCCATTAGGCCACAGTAGCCGAACCCGCCTAAAACTTGCGCGGGTCACTTTCACGAACGGGCTCGAAACTGGTGCCAGAAGTTAGCCCCCGACCAGTGCTTCATTGTGAGGCATTGCGTAAAATTTCCGTCCCCCGAGTGCCGAGCAATAGCCCCTGAAAGGGCTTTCGGCACAATTTTCACGCGCTTATTTGAGCCACTTGTAGCCGTAGGAATTTTGCGCAAATGACTGAGAGGTGCTCCTGGGCACTGCTCATCACTTTGCAATAGGTTCCGGGGCTTTTCGCGAAGGTCGCGTTTTCTCAAACTTTGAGGGCATTAGTGGGTGGGGTGTGAAAACCTCCGAATGCATGGTTCTCAGCTCCTGCTGTGGGCAGCAAGCCAATTTTTTTTCCAAAATGTTGACCTATAAAAGAGCTTACTCGGGTGTGAAAATTATCATTGTGCGCGCGCGCCCCAGACCGCAATTATGATATTTCCTGTTTTCCCATAGGGCCCAAGGCAAATGGGGATAGCGGTTGTACGCGCTTTCTAAGGCTCTGATTGCTTTTAGATTTTGCACGCCGATAGGGCCAACAGAGGCGCAGGTATTGCCATGCGCACCCGCCCGCAACAGTGTTTCGATACCGAGTTATCGGGGTGTGGAAGTCCGCCGCCCCGAAGCTTTACGCGCTTCCGTCTCGCGAACTACTATTTTCATCATGCCCACACGGGCATCAGTTTGTAGTACGGGAGGCCGTCTACAAATGGTGAAAATTTCAAAGCGTTCCGTCGGGAAATTAAAAAGTTATGAGCATTAGAAGATCTTCCCATTAGGCCCCATTAGGCCACAGTAGCCGAACCCGCCTAAAACTTGCGCGGGTCACTTTCACGGACGGGCTCGAAACTGGTGCCAGAAGTTAGCCCCCGACCAGTGCTTCATTGTGAGGCATTGCGTAAAATTTTCCGTCCCCCGAGTGCCGAGCAATAGCCCCTGAAAGGGCTTTCGGCACAATTTTCACGCGCTTATTTGAGCCACTTGTAGCCGAAGGAATTTTGCGCAAATGACTGAGAGGTGCTCCTGGGCACTGCTCATCACTTTGCAATAGGTTCCGGGGCTTTTCGCGAAGGTCGCGTTTTCTCAAACTTTGAGGGCATTAGTGGGTGGGGTGTGAAAACCTCCGAATGCATGGTTCTCAGCTCCTGCTGTGGGCAGCAAGCCAATTTTTTTTCCAAAATGTTGACCTATAAAAGAGCTTACTCGGGTGTGAAAATTATCATTGTGCGCGCGCGCCCCGGACCGCAATTATGATATTTCCTGTTTTCCCATAGGGCCCAAGGCAAATGGGGATAGCGGTTGTACGCGCTTTCTAAGGCTCTGATCGCTTTTAGATTTTGCACGCGGATAGGGCCAACAGAGGCGCAGGTATTGCCATGCGCACCCGCCCGCAACAGTGTTTCGATACCGAGTTATCGGGGTGTGGAAGTCCGCCGCCCCGAAGCTTTACGCGCTTCCGTCTCGCGAACTACTATTTTCATCATGCCCACACGGGCATCAGTTTGTAGTACGGGAGGCCGTCTACAAATGGTGAAAATTTCAAAGCGTTCCGTCGGGAAATTAAAAAGTTATGAGCATTAGAAGATCTTCCCATTAGGCCCCATTAGGCCACAGTAGCCGAACCCGCCTAAAACTTGCGCGGGTCACTTTCACGGACGGGCTCGAAACTGGTGCCAGAAGTTAGCCCCCGACCAGTGCTTCATTGTGAGGCATTGCGTAAAATTTTCCGTCCCCCGAGTGCCGAGCAATAGCCCCTGAAAGGGCTTTCGGCACAATTTTCACGCGCTTATTTGAGCCACTTGTAGCCGAAGGAATTTTGCGCAAATGACTGAGAGGTGCTCCTGGGCACTGCTCATCACTTTGCAATAGGTTCCGGGGCTTTTTGCGAAGGTCGCGTTTTCTCAAACTTTGAGGGCATTAGTGGGTGGGGTGTGAAAACCTCCGAATGCATGGTTCTCAGCTCCTGCTGTGGGCAGCAAGCCAATTTTTTTTCCAAAATGTTGACCTATAAAAGAGCTTACTCGGGTGTGAAAATTATCATTGTGCGCGCGCGCCCCGGACCGCAATTATGATATTTCCTGTTTTCCCATAGGGCCCAAGGCAAATGGGGATAGCGGTTGTACGCGCTTTCTAAGGCTCTGATCGCTTTTAGATTTTGCACGCGGATAGGGCCAACAGAGGCGCAGGTATTGCCATGCGCACCCGCCCGCAACAGTGTTTCGATACCGAGTTATCGGGATGTGGAAGTCCGCCGCCCCGAAGCTTTACGCGCTTCCGTCTCGCGAACTACTATTTTCATCATGCCCACACGGGCATCAGTTTGTAGTACGGGAGGCCGTCTACAAATGGTGAAAATTTCAAAGCGTTCCGTCGGGAAATTAAAAAGTTATGAGCATTAGAAGATCTTCCCATTAGGCCCCATTAGGCCACAGTAGCCGAACCCGCCTAAAACTTGCGCGGGTCACTTTCACGGACGGGCTCGAAACTGGTGCCAGAAGTTAGCCCCCGACCAGTGCTTCATTGTGAGGCATTGCGTAAAATTTTCCGTCCCCCGAGTGCCGAGCAATAGCCCCTGAAAGGGCTTTCGGCACAATTTTCACGCGCTTATTTGAGCCACTTGTAGCCGAAGGAATTTTGCGCAAATGACTGAGAGGTGCTCCTGGGCACTGCTCATCACTTTGCAATAGGTTCCGGGGCTTTTTGCGAAGGTCGCGTTTTCTCAAACTTTGAGGGCATTAGTGGGTGGGGTGTGAAAACCTCCGAATGCATGGTTCTCAGCTCCTGCTGTGGGCAGCAAGCCAATTTTTTTTCCAAAATGTTGACCTATAAAAGAGCTTACTCGGGTGTGAAAATTATCATTGTGCACGCGCGCCCCGGACCGCAATTATGATATTTCCTGTTTTCCCATAGGGCCCAAGGCAAATGGGGATAGCGGTTGTACGCGCTTTCTAAGGCTCTGATCGCTTTTAGATTTTGCACGCGGATAGGGCCAACAGAGGCGCAGGTATTGCCATGCGCACCCGCCCGCAACAGTGTTTCGATACCGAGTTATCGGGGAGTGGAAGTCCGCCGCCCCGAAGCTTTACGCGCTTCCGTCTCGCGAACTACTATTTTCATCATGCCCACACGGGCATCAGTTTGTAGTACGGGAGGCTGTCTACAAATGGTGAAAATTTCAAAGCGTTCCGTCGGGAAATTAAAAAGTTATGAGCATTAGAAGATCTTCCCATTAGGCCCCATTAGGCCACAGTAGCCGAACCCGCCTAAAACTTGCGCGGGTCACTTTCACGGACGGGCTCGAAACTGGTGCCAGAAGTTAGCCCCCGACCAGTGCTTCATTGTGAGGCATTGCGTAAAATTTTCCGTCCCCCGAGTGCCGAGCAATAGCCCCTGAAAGGGCTTTCGGCACAATTTTCACGCGCTTATTTGAGCCACTTGTAGCCGAAGGAATTTTGCGCAAATGACTGAGAGGTGCTCCTGGGCACTGCTCATCACTTTGCAATAGGTTCCGGGGCTTTTCGGGAAGGTCGCGTTTTCTCAAACTTTGAGGGCATTAGTGGGTGGGGTGTGAAAACCTCCGAATGCATGGTTCTCAGCTCCTGCTGTGGGCAGCAAGCCAATTTTTTTTCCAAAATGTTGACCTATAAAAGAGCTTACTCGGGTGTGAAAATTATCATTGTGCGCGCGCGCCCCGGACCGCAATTATGATATTTCCTGTTTTCCCATAGGGCCCAAGGCAAATGGGGATAGCGGTTGTACGCGCTTTCTAAGGCTCTGATCGCTTTTAGATTTTGCACGCGGATAGGGCCAACAGAGGCGCAGGTATTGCCATGCGCACCCGCCCGCAACAGTGTTTCGATACCGAGTTATCGGGGTGTGGAAGTCCGCCGCCCCGAAGCTTTACGCGCTTCCGTCTCGCGAACTACTATTTTCATCATGCCCACACGGGCATCAGTTTGTAGTACGGGAGGCTGTCTACAAATGGTGAAAATTTCAAAGCGTTCCGTCGGGAAATTAAAAAGTTATGAGCATTAGAAGATCTTCCCATTAGGCCCCATTAGGCCACAGTAGCCGAACCCGCCTAAAACTTGCGCGGGTCACTTTCACGGACGGGCTCGAAACTGGTGCCAGAAGTTAGCCCCCGACCAGTGCTTCATTGTGAGGCATTGCGTAAAATTTTCCGTCCCCCGAGTGCCGAGCAATAGCCCCTGAAAGGGCTTTCGGCACAATTTTCACGCGCTTATTTGAGCCACTTGTAGCCGAAGGAATTTTGCGCAAATGACTGAGAGGTGCTCCTGGGCACTGCTCATCACTTTGCAATAGGTTCCGGGGCTTTTCACGAAGGTCGCGTTTTCTCAAACTTTGAGGGCATTAGTGGGTGGGGTGTGAAAACCTCCGAATGCATGGTTCTCAGCTCCTGCTGTGGGCAGCAAGCCAATTTTTTTTCCAAAATGTTGACCTATAAAAGAGCTTACTCGGGTGTGAAAATTATCATTGTGCGCGCGCGCCCCGGACCGCAATTATGATATTTCCTGTTTTCCCATAGGGCCCAAGGCAAATGGGGATAGCCGTTGTACGCGCTTTCTAAGGCTCTGATCGCTTTTAGATTTTGCACGCGGATAGGGCCAACAGAGGCGCAGGTATTGCCATGCGCACCCGCCCGCAACAGTGTTTCGATACCGAGTTATCGGGGTGTGGAAGTCCGCCGCCCCGAAGCTTTACGCGCTTCCGTCTCGCGAAATACTATTTTCATCATGCCCACACGGGCATCAGTTTGTAGTACGGGAGGCCGTCTACAAATGGTGAAAATTTCAAAGCGTTCCGTCGGGAAATTAAAAAGTTATGAGCATTAGAAGATCTTCCCATTAGGCCCCATTAGGCCACAGTAGCCGAACCCGCCTAAAACTTGCACGGGTCACTTTCACGGACGGGCTCGAAACTGGTGCCAGAAGTTAGCCCCCGACCAGTGCTTCATTGTGAGGCATTGCGTAAAATTTTCCATCCCCCGAGTGCCGAGCAATAGCCCCTGAAAGGGCTTTCGGCACAATTTTCACGCGCTTATTTGAGCCACTTGTAGCCGAAGGAATTTTGCGCAAATGACTGAGAGGTGCTCCTGGGCACTGCTCATCACTTTGCAATAGGTTCCGGGGCTTTTCCCGAAGGTCGCGTTTTCTCAAACTTTGAGGGCATTAGTGGGTGGGGTGTGAAAACCTCCGAATGCATGGTTCTCAGCTCCTGCTGTGGGCAGCAAGCCAATTT
Organism: Loripinus fragilis; assembly: GCA_964019695.1. NCBI lineage: Eukaryota > Metazoa > Mollusca > Bivalvia > Lucinida > Lucinidae > Loripinus > Loripinus fragilis. The sequence continues at coordinate 1,402,843 of CAXHUL010000646.1, forward strand.
TTTTTCCAAAATGTTGACCTATAAAAGAGCTTACTTGGGTGTGAAAATTATCATTGTGCGCGCGCGCCCCGGACCGCAATTATGATATTTCCTGTTTTCCCATAGGGCCCAAGGCAAATGGGGATAGCGGTTGTACGCGCTTTCTAAGGCTCTGATCGCTTTTAGATTTTGCACGCGGATAGGGCCAACAGAGGCGCAGGTATTGCCATGCGCACCCGCCCGCAACAGTGTTTCGATACCGAGTTATCGGGGTGTGGAAGTCCGCCGCCCCGAAGCTTTACGCGCTTCCGTCTCGCGCACTACTATTTTCATCATGCCCACACGGGCATCATTTTGTAGTACGGGAGGCCGTCTACAAATGGTGAAAATTTCAAAGCGTTCCGTCGGGAAATTAAAAAGTTATGAGCATTAGAAGATCTTCCCATTAGGCCCCATTAGGCCACAGTAGCCGAACCCGCCTAAAACTTGCGCGGGTCACTTTCACGGACGGGCTCGAAACTGGTGCCAGAAGTTAGCCCCCGACCAGTGCTTCATTGTGAGGCATTGCGTAAAATTTTCCGTCCCCCGAGTGCCGAGCAATAGCCCCTGAAAGGGCTTTCGGCACAATTTTCACGCGCTTATTTGAGCCACTTGTAGCCGAAGGAATTTTGCGCAAATGACTGAGAGGTGCTCCTGGGCACTGCTCATCACTTTGCAATAGGTTCCGGGGCTTTTCGCGAAGGTCGCGTTTTCTCAAACTTTGAGGGCATTAGTGGGTGGGGTGTGAAAACCTCCGAATGCATGGTTCTCAGCTCCTGCTGTGGGCAGCAAGCCAATTTTTTTTCCAAAATGTTGACCTATAAAAGAGCTTACTCGGGTGTGAAAATTATCATTGTGCGCGCGCGCCCCGGACCGCAATTATGATATTTCCTGTTTTCCCATAGGGTCCAAGGCAAATGGGGATAGCGGTTGTATGCGCTTTCTAAGGCTCTGATCGCTTTTAGATTTTGCACGCGGATAGGGCCAACAGAGGCGCAGGTATTGCCATGCGCACCCGCCCGCAACAGTGTTTCGATACCGAGTTATCGGGGTGTGGAAGTCCGCCGCCCCGAAGCTTTACGCGCTTCCGTCTCGCGAACTACTATTTTCATCATGCCCACACGGGCATCAGTTTGTAGTACGGGAGGCCGTCTACAAATGGTGAAAATTTCAAAGCGTTCCGTCGGGAAATTAAAAAGTTATGAGCATTAGAAGATCTTCCCATTAGGCCCCATTAGGCCACAGTAGCCGAACCCGCCTAAAACTTGCGCGGGTCACTTTCACGGACGGGCTCGAAACTGGTGCCAGAAGTTAGCCCCCGACCAGTGCTTCATTGTGAGGCATTGCGTAAAATTTTCCGTCCCCCGAGTGCCGAGCAATAGCCCCTGAAAGGGCTTTCGGCACAATTTTCACGCGCTTATTTGAGCCACTTGTAGCCGAAGGAATTTTGCGCAAATGACTGAGAGGTGCTCCTGGGCACTGCTCATCACTTTGCAATAGGTTCCGGGGCTTTTCGCGAAGGTCGCGTTTTCTCAAACTTTGAGGGCATTAGTGGGTGGGGTGTGAAAACCTCCGAATGCATGGTTCTCAGCTCCTGCTGTGGGCAGCAAGCCAATTTTTTTTCCAAAATGTTGACCTATAAAAGAGCTTACTCGGGTGTGAAAATTATCATTGTGCGCGCGCGCCCCGGACCGCAATTATGATATTTCCTGTTTTCCCATAGGGCCCAAGGCAAATGGGGATAGCGGTTGTACGCGCTTTCTAAGGCTCTGATCGCTTTTAGATTTTGCACGCGGATAGGGCCAACAGAGGGGCAGGTATTGCCATGCGCACCCGCCCGCAACAGTGTTTCGATACCGAGTTATCGGGGTGTGGAAGTCCGCCGCCCCGAAGCTTTACGCGCTTCCGTCTCGCGAACTACTATTTTCATCATGCCCACACGGGCATCAGTTTGTAGTACGGGAGGCCGTCTACAAATGGTGAAAATTTCAAAGCGTTCCGTCAGGAAATTAAAAAGTTATGAGCATTAGAAGATCTTCCCATTAGGCCCCATTAGGCCACAGTAGCCGAACCCGCCTAAAACTTGCGCGGGTCACTTTCACGGACGGGCTCGAAACTGGTGCCAGAAGTTAGCCCCCGACCAGTGCTTCATTGTGAGGCATTGCGTAAAATTTTCCGTCCCCCGAGTGCCGAGCAATAGCCCCTGAAAGGGCTTTCGGCACAATATTCACGCGCTTATTTGAGCCACTTGTAGCCGAAGGAATTTTGCGCAAATGACTGAGAGGTGCTCCTGGGCACTGCTCATCACTTTGCAATAGGTTCCGGGGCTTTTCGCTAAGGTCGCGTTTTCTCAAACTTTGAGGGCATTAGTGGGTGGGGTGTGAAAACCTCCGAATGCATGGTTCTCAGCTCCTGCTGTGGGCAGCAAGCCAATTTTTTTTCCAAAATGTTGACCTATAAAAGAGCTTACTCGGGTGTGAAAATTATCATTGTGCGCGCGCGCCCCGGACCGCAATTATGATATTTCCTGTTTTCCCATAGGGCCCAAGGCAAATGGGGATAGCGGTTGTACGCGCTTTCTAAGGCTCTGATCGCTTTTAGATTTTGCACGCGGATAGGGCCAACAGAGGCGCAGGTATTGCCATGCGCACCCGCCCGCAACAGTGTTTCGATACCGAGTTATCGGGGTGTGGAAGTCCGCCGCCCCGAAGCTTTACGCGCTTCCGTCTCGCGAACTACTATTTTCATCATGCCCACACGGGCATCAGTTTGTAGTACGGGAGGCCGTCTACAAATGGTGAAAATTTCAAAGCGTTCCGTCGGGAAATTAAAAAGTTATGAGCATTAGAAGATCTTCCCATTAGGCCCCATTAGGCCACAGTAGCCGAACCCGCCTAAAACTTGCGCGGGTCACTTTCACGGACGGGCTCGAAACTGGTGCCAGAAGTTAGCCCCCGACCAGTGCTTCATTGTGAGGCATTGCGTAAAATTTTCCGTCCCCCGAGTGCCGAGCAATAGCCCCTGAAAGGGCTTTCGGCACAATTTTCACGCGCTTATTTGAGCCACTTGTAGCCGAAGGAATTTTGCGCAAATGACTGAGAGGTGCTCCTGGGCACTGCTCATCACTTTGCAATAGGTTCCGGGGCTTTTCGCGAAGGTCGCGTTTTCTCAAACTTTGAGGGCATTAGTGGGTGGGGTGTGAAAACCTCCGAATGCATGGTTCTCAGCTCCTGCTGTGGGCAGCAAGCCAATTTTTTTTCCAAAATGTTGACCTATAAAAGAGCTTACTCGGGTGTGAAAATTATCATTGTGCGCGCGCGCCCCGGACCGCAATTATGATATTTCCTGTTTTCCCATAGGGCCCAAGGCAAATGGGGATAGCGGTTGTACGCGCTTTCTAAGGCTCTGATCGCTTTTAGATTTTGCACGCGGATAGGGCCAACAGAGGCGCAGGTATTGCCATGCGCACCTGCCCGCAACAGTGTTTCGATACCGAGTTATCGGGGTGTGGAAGTCCGCCGCCCCGAAGCTTTACGCGCTTCCGTCTCGCGAACTACTATTTTCATCATGCCCACACGGGCATCAGTTTGTAGTACGGGAGGCCGTCTACAAATGGTGAAAATTTCAAAGCGTTCCGTCGGGAAATTAAAAAGTTATGAGCATTAGAAGATCTTCCCATTAGGCCCCATTAGGCCACAGTAGCCGAACCCGCCTAAAACTTGCGCGGGTCACTTTCACGGACGGGCTCGAAACTGGTGCCAGAAGTTAGCCCCCGACCAGTGCTTCATTGTGAGGCATTGCGTAAAATTTTCCGTCCCCCGAGTGCCGAGCAATAGCCCCTGAAAGGGCTTTCGGCACAATTTTCACGCGCTTATTTGAGCCACTTGTAGCCGAAGGAATTTTGCGCAAATGACTGAGAGGTGCTCCTGGGCACTGCTCATCACTTTGCAATAGGTTCCGGGGCTTTTCGCGAAGGTCGCGTTTTCTCAAACTTTGAGGGCATTAGTGGGTGGGGTGTGAAAACCTCCGAATGCATGGTTCTCAGCTCCTGCTGTGGGCAGCAAGCCAATTTTTTTTCCAAAATGTTGACCTATAAAAGAGCTTACTCGGGTGTGAAAATTATCATTGTGCGCGCGTGCCCCGGACCGCAATTATGATATTTCCTGTTTTCCCATAGGGCCCAAGGCAAATGGGGATAGCGGTTGTACGCGCTTTCTAAGGCTCTGATCGCTTTTAGATTTTGCACGCGGATAGGGCCAACAGAGGCGCAGGTATTGCCATGCGCACCCGCCCGCAACAGTGTTTCGATACCGAGTTATCGGGGTGTGGAAGTCCGCCGCCCCGAAGCTTTACGCGCTTCCGTCTCGCGAACTACTATTTTCATCATGCCCACACGGGCATCAGTTTGTAGTACGGGAGGCCGTCTACAAATGGTGAAAATTTCAAAGCGTTCCGTCGGGAAATTAAAAAGTTATGAGCATTAGAAGATCTTCCCATTAGGCCCCATTAGGCCACAGTAGCCGAACCCGCCTAAAACTTGCGCGGGTCACTTTCACGGACGGGCTCGAAACTGGTGCCAGAAGTTAGCCCCCGACCAGTGCTTCATTGTGAGGCATTGCGTAAAATTTTCCGTCCCCCGAGTGCCGAGCAATAGCCCCTGAAAGGGCTTTCGGCACAATTTTCACGCGCTTATTTGAGCCACTTGTAGCCGAAGGAATTTTGCGCAAATGACTGAGAGGTGCTCCTGGGCACTGCTCATCACTTTGCAATAGGTTCCGGGGCTTTTCGCGAAGGTCGCGTTTTCTCAAACTTTGAGGGCATTAGTGGGTGGGGTGTGAAAACCTCCGAATGCATGGTTCTCAGCTCCTGCTGTGGGCAGCAAGCCAATTTTTTTTCCAAAATGTTGACCTATAAAAGAGCTTACTCGGGTGTGAAAATTATCATTGTGCGCGCGCGCCCCGGACCGCAATTATGATATTTCCTGTTTTCCCATAGGGCCCAAGGCAAATGGGGATAGCGGTTGTACGCGCTTTCTAAGGCTCTGATCGCTTTTAGATTTTGCACGCGGATAGGGCCAACAGAGGCGCAGGTATTGCCATGCGCACCCGCCCGCAACAGTGTTTCGATACCGAGTTATCGGGGTGTTGAAGTCCGCCGCCCCGAAGCTTTACCCGCTTCCGTCTCGCGAACTACTATTTTCATCATGCCCACACGGGCATCAGTTTGTAGTACGGGAGGCCGTCTACAAATGGTGAAAATTTCAAAGCGTTCCGTCGGGAAATTAAAAAGTTATGAGCATTAGAAGATCTTCCCATTAGGCCCCATTAGGCCACAGTAGCCGAACCCGCCTAAAACTTGCGCGGGTCACTTTCACGGACGGGCTCGAAACTGGTGCCAGAAGTTAGCCCCCGACCAGTGCTTCATTGTGAGGCATTGCGTAAAATTTTCCGTCCCCCGAGTGCCGAGCAATAGCCCCTGAAAGGGCTTTCGGCACAATTTTCACGCGCTTATTTGAGCCACTTGTAGCCGAAGGAATTTTGCGCAAATGACTGAGAGGTGCTCCTGGGCACTGCTCATCACTTTGCAATAGGTTCCGGGGCTTTTCGCGAAGGTCGCGTTTTCTCAAACTTTGAGGGCATTAGTGGGTGGGGTGTGAAAACCTCCGAATGCATGGTTCTCAGCTCCTGCTGTGGGCAGCAAGCCAATTTTTTTTCCAAAATGTTGACCTATAAAAGAGCTTACTCGGGTGTGAAAATTATCATTGTGCGCGCGCGCCCCGGACCGCAATTATGATATTTCCTGTTTTCCCATAGGGCCCAAGGCAAATGGGGATAGCGGTTGTATGCGCTTTCTAAGGCTCTGATCGCTTTTAGATTTTGCACGCGGATAGGGCCAACAGAGGCGCAGGTATTGCCATGCACACCCGCCCGCAACAGTGTTTCGATACCGAGTTATCGGGGTGTGGAAGTCCGCCGCCCCGAAGCTTTACGCGCTTCCGTCTCGCGAACTACTATTTTCATCATGCCCACACGGGCATCAGTTTGTAGTACGGGAGGCCGTCTACAAATGGTGAAAATTTCAAAGCGTTCCGTCGGGAAATTAAAAAGTTATGAGCATTAGAAGATCTTCCCATTAGGCCCCATTAGGCCACAGTAGCCGAACCCGCCTAAAACTTGCGCAGGTCACTTTCACGGACGGGCTCGAAACTGGTGCCAGAAGTTAGCCCCCGACCAGTGCTTCATTGTGAGGCATTGCGTAAAATTTTCCGTCCCCCGAGTGCCGAGCAATAGCCCCTGAAAGGGCTTTCGGCACAATTTTCACGCGCTTATTTGAGCCACTTGTAGCCGAAGGAATTTTGCGCAAATGACTGAGAGGTGCTCCTGGGCACTGCTCATCACTTTGCAATAGGTTCCGGGGCTTTTCGCGAAGGTCGCGTTTTCTCAAACTTTGAGGGCATTAGTGGGTGGGGTGTGAAAACCTCCGAATGCATGGTTCTCAGCTCCTGCTGTGGGCAGCAAGCCAATTTTTTTTCCAAAATGTTGACCTATAAAAGAGCTTACTCGGGTGTGAAAATTATCATTGTGCGCGCGCGCCCCGGACCGCAATTATGATATTTCCTGTTTTCCCATAGGGCCCAAGGCAAATGGGGATAGCGGTTGTACGCGCTTTCTAAGGCTCTGATCGCTTTTAGATTTTGCACGCGGATAGGGCCAACAGAGGCGCAGGTATTGCCATGTGCACCCGCCAGCAACAGTGTTTCCATACCGAGTTATCGGGGTGTGGAAGTCCGCCGCCCCGAAGCTTTACGCGCTTCCGTCTCGCGAACTACTATTTTCATCATGCCCACACGGGCATCAGTTTGTAGTACGGGAGGCCGTCTACAAATGGTGAAAATTTCAAAGCGTTCCGTCGGGAAATTAAAAAGTTATGAGCATTAGAAGATCTTCCCATTAGGCCCCATTAGGCCACAGTAGCCGAACCCGCCTAAAACTTGCGCGGGTCACTTTCACGGACGGGCTCGAAACTGGTGCCAGAAGTTAGCCCCCGACCAGTGCTTCATTGTGAGGCATTGCGTAAAATTTTCCGTCCCCCGAGTGCCGAGCAATAGCCCCTGAAAGGGCTTTCGGCACAATTTTCACGCGCTTATTTGAGCCACTTGTAGCCGAAGAAATTTTGCGCAAATGACTGAGAGGTGCTCCTGGGCACTGCTCATCACTTTGCAATAGGTTCCGGGGCTTTTCGCGAAGGTCGCGTTTTCTCAAACTTTGAGGGCATTAGTGGGTGGGGTGTGAAAACCTCCGAATGCATGGTTCTCAGCTCCTGCTGTGGGCAGCAAGCCAATTTTTTTTCCAAAATGTTGACCTATAAAAGAGCTTACTCGGGTGTGAAAATTATCATTGTGCGCGCGCGCCCCGGACCGCAATTATGATATTTCCTGTTTTCCCATAGGGCCCAAGGCAAATGGGGATAGCGGTTGTACGCGCTTTCTAAGACTCTGATCGCTTTTAGATTTTGCACGCGGATAGGGCCAACAGAGGCGCAGGTATTGCCATGCGCACCCGCCCGCAACAGTGTTTCGATACCGAGTTATCGGGGTGTGGAAGTCCGCCGCCCCGAAGCTTTACGCGCTTCCGTCTCGCGAACTACTATTTTCATCATGCCCACACGGGCATCAGTTTGTAGTACGGGAGGCCGTCTACAAATGGTGAAAATTTCAAAGCGTTCCGTCGGGAAATTAAAAAGTTATGAGCATTAGAAGATCTTCCCATTAGGCCACAGTAGCCGAACCCGCCTAAAACTTGCGAGGGTCACTTTCACGGACGGGCTCGAAACTGGTGCCAGAAGTTAGCCCCCGACCAGTGCTTCATTGTGAGGCATTGCGTAAAATTTTCCGTCCCCCGAGTGCCGAGCAATAGCCCCTGAAAGGGCTTTCGGCACAATTTTCACGCGCTTATTTGAGCCACTTGTAGCCGAAGGAATTTTGCGCAAATGACTGAGAGGTGCTCCTGGGCACTGCTCATCACTTTGCAATAGGTTCCGGGGCTTTTCGCGAAGGTCGCGTTTTCTCAAACTTTGAGGGCATTAGTGGGTGGGGTGTGAAAACCTCCGAATGCATGGTTCTCAGCTCCTGCTGTGGGCAGCAAGCCAATTTTTTTTCCAAAATGTTGACCTATAAAAGAGCTTACTCGGGTGTGAAAATTATCATTGTGCGCGCGCGCCCCGGACCGCAATTATGATATTTCCTGTTTTCCCATAGGGCCCAAGGCAAATGGGGATAGCGGTTGTACGCGCTTTCTAAGGCTCTGATCGCTTTTAGATTTTCCACGCGGATAGGGCCAACAGAGGCGCAGGTATTGCCATGCGCACCCGCCCGCAACAGTGTTTCGATACCGAGTTATCGGGGTGTGGAAGTCCGCCGCCCCGAAGCTTTACGCGCTTCCGTCTCGCGAACTACTATTTTCATCATGCCCACACAGGCATCAGTTTGTAGTACGGGAGGCCGTCTACAAATGGTGAAAATTTCAAAGCGTTCCGTCGGGAAATTAAAAAGTTATGAGCATTAGAAGATCTTCCCATTAGGCCCCATTAGGCCACAGTAGCCGAACCCGCCTAAAACTTACGCGGGTCACTTTCACGGACGGGCTCGAAACTGGTGCCAGAAGTTAGCCCCCGACCAGTGCTTCATTGTGAGGCATTGCGTAAAATTTTACGTCCCCCGAGTGCCGAGCAATAGCCCCTGAAAGGGCTTTCGGCACAATTTTCACGCGCTTATTTGAGCCACTTGTAGCCGAAGGAATTTTGCGCAAATGACTGAGAGGTGCTCCTGGGCACTGCTCATCACTTTGCAATAGGTTCCGGGGCTTTTCGCGAAGGTCGCGTTTTCTCAAACTTTGAGGGCATTAGTGGGTTGGGGTGTGAAAACCTCCGAATGCATGGTTCTCAGCTCCTGCTGTGGGCAGCAAGCCAATTTTTTTTCCAAAATGTTGACCTATAAAAGAGCTTACTCGGGTGTGAAAATTATCATTGTGCGCGCGCGCCCCGGACCGCAATTATGATATTTCCTGTTTTCCCATAGGGCCCAAGGCAAATGGGGATAGCGGTTGTACGCGCTTTCTAAGGCTCTGATCGCTTTTAGATTTTGCACGCGGATAGGGCCAACAGAGGCGCAGGTATTGCCATGCGCACCCGCCCGCAACAGTGTTTCGATACCGAGTTATCGGGGTGTGGAAGTCCGCCGCCCCGAAGCTTTACGCGCTTCCGTCTCGCGAACTACTATTTTCATCATGCCCACACGGGCATCAGTTTGTAGTACGGGAGGCCGTCTACAAATGGTGAAAATTTCAAAGCGTTCCGTCGGGAAATTAAAAAGTTATGAGCATTAGAAGATCTTCCCATTAGGCCCCATTAGGCCACAGTAGCCGAACCCGCCTAAAACTTGCGCGGGTCACTTTCACGGACGGGCTCGAAACTGGTGCCAGAAGTTAGCCCCCGACCAGTGCTTCATTGTGAGGCATTGCGTAAAATTTTCCGTCCCCCGAGTGCCGAGCAATAGCCCCTGAAAGGGCTTTCGGCACAATTTTCACGCGCTTATTTGAGCCACTTGTAGCCGAAGGAATTTTGCGCAAATGACTGAGAGGTGCTCCTGGGCACTGCTCATCACTTTGCAATAGGTTCCGGGGCTTTTCGCGAAGGTCGCGTTTTCTCAAACTTTGAGGGCATTAGTGGGTGGGGTGTGAAAACCTCCGAATGCATGGTTCTCAGCTCCTGCTGTGGGCAGCAAGCCAATTTTTTTTCCAAAATGTTGACCTATAAAAGAGCTTACTCGGGTGTGAAAATTATCATTGTGCGCGCTATCCCCGGACCGCAATTATGATATTTCCTGTTTTCCCATAGGGCCCAAGGCAAATGGGGATAGCGGTTGTACGCGCTTTCTAAGGCTCTGATCGCTTTTAGATTTTGCACGCGGATAGGGCCAACAGAGGCGCAGGTATTGCCATGCGCACCCGCCCGCAACAGTGTTTCGATACCGAGTTATCGGGGTGTGGAAGTCCGCCGCCCCGAAGCTTTACGCGCTTCCGTCTCGCGAACTACTATTTTCATCATGCCCACACGGGCATCAGTTTGTAGTACGGGAGGCCGTCTACAAATGGTGAAAATTTCAAAGCGTTCCGTCGGGAAATTAAAAAGTTATGAGCATTAGAAGATCTTCCCATTAGGCCCCATTAGGCCACAGTAGCCGAACCCGCCTAAAACTTGCGCGGGTCACTTTCACGGACGGGCTCAAAACTGGTGCCAGAAGTTAGCCCCCGACCAGTGCTTCATTGTGAGGCATTGCGTAAAATTTTCCGTCCCCCGAGTGCCGAGCAATAGCCCCTGAAAGGGCTTTCGGCACAATTTTCACGCGCTTATTTGAGCCACTTGTAGCCGAAGGAATTTTGCGCAAATGACTGAGAGGTGCTCCTGGGCACTGCTCATCACTTTGCAATAGGTTCCGGGGCTTTTTGCTAAGGTCGCGTTTTCTCAAACTTTGAGGGCATTAGTGGGTGGGGTGTGAAAACCTCCGAATGCATGGTTCTCAGCTCCTGCTGTGGGCAGCAAGCCAATTTTTTTTCCAAAATGTTGACCTATAAAAGAGCTTACTCGGGTGTGAAAATTATCATTGTGCGCGCGCGCCCCGGACCGCAATTATGATATTTCCTGTTTTCCCATAGGGCCCAAGGCAAATGGGGATAGCGGTTGTACGCGCTTTCTAAGGCTCTGATCGCTTTTAGATTTTGCACGCGGATAGGGCCAACAGAGGCGCAGGTATTGCCATGCGCACCCGCCCGCAACAGTGTTTCGATACCGAGTTATCGGGGTGTGGAAGTCCGCCGCCCCGAAGCTTTACGCGCTTCCGTCTCGCGAACTACTATTTTCATCATGCCCACACGGGCATCAGTTTGTAGTACGGGAGGCCGTCTACAAAGGGTGAAAATTTCAAAGCGTTCCGTCGGGAAATTAAAAAGTTATGAGCATTAGAAGATCTTCCCATTAGGCCCCATTAGGCCACAGTAGCCGAACCCGCCTAAAACTTGCGCGGGTCACTTTCACGGACGGGCTCGAAACTGGTGCCAGAAGTTAGCCCCCGACCAGTGCTTCATTGTGAGGCATTGCGTAAAATTTTCCGTCCCCCGAGTGCCGAGCAATAGCCCCTGAAAGGGCTTTCGGCACAATTTTCACGCGCTTATTTGAGCCACTTGTAGCCGAAGGAATTTTGCGCAAATGACTGAGAGGTGCTCCTGGGCACTGCTCATCACTTTGCAATAGGTTCCGGGGCTTTTCGCGAAGGTCGCGTTTTCTCAAACTTTGAGGGCATTAGTGGGTGGGGTGTGAAAACCTCCGAATGCATGGTTCTCAGCTCCTGCTGTGGGCAGCAAGCCAATTTTTTTTCCAAAATGTTGACCTATAAAAGAGCTTACTCGGGTGTGAAAATTATCATTGTGCGCGCGCGCCCCGGACCGCAATTATGATATTTCCTGTTTTCCCATAGGGCCCAAGGCAAATGGGGATAGCGGTTGTACGCGCTTTCTAAGGCTCTGATCGCTTTTAGATTTTGCACGCGGATAGGGCCAACAGAGGCGCAGGTATTGCCATGTGCACCCGCCCGCAACAGTGTTTCGATACCGAGTTATCGGGGTGTGGAAGTCCGCCGCCCCGAAGCTTTACGCGCTTCCGTCTCGCGAACTACTATTTTCATCATGCCCACACGGGCATCAGTTTGTAGTACGGGAGGCCGTCTACAAATGGTGAAAATTTCAAAGCGTTCCGTCGGGAAATTAAAAAGTTATGAGCATTAGAAGATCTTCCCATTAGGCCCCATTAGGCCACAGTAGCCGAACCCGCCTAAAACTTGCGCTGGTCACTTTCACGGACGGGCTCGAAACTGGTGCCAGAAGTTAGCCCCCGACCAGTGCTTCATTGTGAGGCATTGCGTAAAATTTTCCGTCCCCCGAGTGCCGAGCAATAGCCCCTGAAAGGGCTTTCGGCACAATTTTCACGCGCTTATTTGAGCCACTTGTAGCCGAAGGAATTTTGCGCAAATGACTGAGAGGTGCTCCTGGGCACTGCTCATCACTTTGCAATAGGTTCCGGGGCTTTTCGCGAAGGTCGCGTTTTCTCAAACTTTGAGGGCATTAGTGGGTGGGGTGTGAAAACCTCCGAATGCATGGTTCTCAGCTCCTGCTGTGGGCAGCAAGCCAATTTTTTTTCCAAAATGTTGACCTATAAAAGAGCTTACTCGGGTGTGAAAATTATCATTGTGCGCGCACGCCCCGGACCGCAATTATGATATTTCCTGTTTTCCCATAGGGCCCAAGGCAAATGGGGATAGCGGTTGTACGCGCTTTCTAAGGCTCTGATCGCTTTTAGATTTTGCACGCGGATAGGGCCAACAGAGGCGCAGGTATTGCCATGCGCACCCGCCCGCAACAGTGTTTCGATACCGAGTTATCGGGGTGTGGAAGTCCGCCGCCCCGAAGCTTTACGCGCTTCCGTCTCGCGAACTACTATTTTCATCATGCCCACACGGGCATCAGTTTGTAGTACGGGAGGCCGTCTACAAATGGTGAAAATTTCAAAGCGTTCCGTCGGGAAATTAAAAAGTTATGAGCATTAGAAGATCTTCCCATTAGGCCCCATTAGGCCACAGTAGCCGAACCCGCCTAAAACTTGCGCGGGTCACTTTCACGGACGGGCTCGAAACTGGTGCCAGAAGTTAGCCCCCGACCAGTGCTTCATTGTGAGGCATTGCGTAAAATTTTCCGTCCCCCGAGTGCCGAGCAATAGCCCCTGAAAGGGCTTTCGGCACAATTTTCACGCGCTTATTTGAGCCACTTGTAGCCGAAGGAATTTTGCGCAAATGACTGAGAGGTGCTCCTGGGCACTGCTCATCACTTTGCAATAGGTTCCGGGGCTTTTCGCGAAGGTCGCGTTTTCTCAAACTTTGAGGGCATTAGTGGGTGGGGTGTGAAAACCTCCGAATGCATGGTTCTCAGCTCCTGCTGTGGGCAGCAAGCCAATTTTTTTTCCAAAATGTTGACCTATAAAAGAGCTTACTCGGGTGTGAAAATTATCATTGTGCGCGCGCGCCCCGGACCGCAATTATGATATTTCCTGTTTTCCCATAGGGCCCAAGGCAAATGGGGATAGCGGTTGTACGCGCTTTCTAAGGCTCTGATCGCTTTTAGATTTTGCACGCGGATAGGGCCAACAGAGGCGCAGGTATTGCCATGCGCACCCGCCCGCAACAGTGTTTCGATACCGAGTTATCGGGGTGTGGAAGTCCGCCGCCCCGAAGCTTTACGCGCTTCCGTCTCGCGAACTACTATTTTCATCATGCCCACACGGGCATCAGTTTGTAGTACGGGAGGCCGTCTACAAATGGTGAAAATTTCAAAGCGTTCCGTCGGGAAATTAAAAAGTTATGAGCATTAGAAGATCTTCCCATTAGGCCCCATTAGGCCACAGTAGCCGAACCCGCCTAAAACTTGCGCGGGTCACTTTCACGGACGGGCTCGAAACTGGTGCCAGAAGTTAGCCCCCGACCAGTGCTTCATTGTGAGGCATTGCGTAAAATTTTCCGTCCCCCGAGTGCCGAGCAATAGCCCCTGAAAGGGCTTTCGGCACAATTTTCACGCGCTTATTTGAGCCACTTGTAGCCGAAGGAATTTTGCGCAAATGACTGAGAGGTGCTCCTGGGCACTGCTCATCACTTTGCAATAGGTTCCGGGGCTTTTCGCGAAGGTCGCGTTTTCTCAAACTTTGAGGGCATTAGTGGGTGGGGTGTGAAAACCTCCGAATGCATGGCTCTCAGCTCCTGCTGTGGGCAGCAAGCCAATTTTTTTTCCAAAATGTTGACCTATAAAAGAGCTTACTCGGGTGTGAAAATTATCATTGTGCGCGCGCGCCCCGGACCGCAATTATGATATTTCCTGTTTTCCCATAGGGCCCAAGGCAAATGGGGATAGCGGTTGTACGCGCTTTCTAAGGCTCTGATCGCTTTTAGATTTTGCACGCGGATAGGGCCAACAGAGGCGCAGGTATTGCCATGCGCACCCGCCCGCAACAGTGTTTCGATACCGAGTTATCGGGGTGTGGAAGTCCGCCGCCCCGAAGCTTTACGCGCTTCCGTCTCGCGAACTACTATTTTCATCATGCCCACACGGGCATCAGTTTGTAGTACGGGAGGCCGTCTACAAATGGTGAAAATTTCAAAGCGTTCCGTCGGGAAATTAAAAAGTTATGAGCATTAGAAGATCTTCCCATTAGGCCCCATTAGGCCACAGTAGCCGAACCCGCCTAAAACTTGCGCGGGTCACTTTCACGGACGGGCTCGAAACTGGTGCCAGAAGTTAGCCCCCGACCAGTGCTTCATTGTGAGGCATTGCGTAAAATTTTCCGTCCCCCGAGTGCCGAGCAATAGCCCCTGAAAGGGCTTTCGGCACAATTTTCACGCGCTTATTTGAGCCACTTGTAGCCGAAGGAATTTTGCGCAAATGACTGAGAGGTGCTCCTGGGCACTGCTCATCACTTTGCAATAGGTTCCGGGGCTTTTCGCGAAGGTCGCGTTTTCTCAAACTTTGAGGGCATTAGTGGGTGGGGTGTGAAAACCTCCGAATGCATGGTTCTCAGCTCCTGCTGTGGGCAGCAAGCCAATTTTTTTTCCAAAATGTTGACCTATAAAAGAGCTTACTCGGGTGTGAAAATTATCATTGTGCGCGCGCGCCCCGGACCGCAATTATGATATTTCCTGTTTTCCCATAGGGCCCAAGGCAAATGGGGATAGCGGTTGTACGCGCTTTCTAAGGCTCTGATCGCTTTTAGATTTTGCACGCGGATAGGGCCAACAGAGGCGCAGGTATTGCCATGCGCACCCGCCCGCAACAGTGTTTCGATACCGAGTTATCGGGGTGTGGAAGTCCGCCGCCCCGAAGCTTTACGCGCTTCCGTCTCGCGAACTACTATTTTCATCATGCCCACACGGGCATCAGTTTGTAGTACGGGAGGCCGTCTACAATTGGTGAAAATTTCAAAGCGTTCCGTCGGGAAATTAAAAAGTTATGAGCATTAGAAGATCTTCCCATTAGGCCCCATTAGGCCACAGTAGCCGAACCCGCCTAAAACTTGCGCGGGTCACTTTCACGGACGGGCTCGAAACTGGTGCCAGAAGTTAGCCCCCGACCAGTGCTTCATTGTGAGGCATTGCGTAAAATTTTCCGTCCCCCGAGTGCCGAGCAATAGCCCCTGAAAGGGCTTTCGGCACAATTTTCACGCGCTTATTTGAGCCACTTGTAGCCGAAGGAATTTTGCGCAAATGACTGAGAGGTGCTCCTGGGCACTGCTCATCACTTTGCAATAGGTTCCGGGGCTTTTCGCGAAGGTCGCGTTTTCTCAAATTTTGAGGGCATTAGTGGGTGGGGTGTGAAAACCTCCGAATGCATGGTTCTCAGCTCCTGCTGTGGGCAGCAAGCCAATTTTTTTTCCAAAATGTTGACCTATAAAAGAGCTTACTCGGGTGTGAAAATTATCATTGTGCGCGCGCGCCCCGGACCGCAATTATGATATTTCCTGTTTTCCCATAGGGCCCAAGGCAAATGGGGATAGCGGTTGTACGCGCTTTCTAAGGCTCTGATCGCTTTTAGATTTTGCACGCGGATAGGGCCAACAGAGGCGCAGGTATTGCCATGCGCACCCGCCCGCAACAGTGTTTCGATACCGAGTTATCGGGGTGTGGAAGTCCGCCGCCCCGAAGCTTTACGCGCTTCCGTCTCGCGAACTACTATTTTCATCATGCCCACACGGGCATCAGTTTGTAGTACGGGAGGCCGTCTACAAATGGTGAAAATTTCAAAGCGTTCCGTCGGGAAATTAAAAAGTTATGAGCATTAGAAGATCTTCCCATTAGGCCCCATTTGGCCACAGTAGCCGAACCCGCCTAAAAGTTGCGCGGGTCACTTTCACGGACGGGCTCGAAACTGGTGCCAGAAGTTAGCCCCCGACCAGTGCTTCATTGTGAGGCATTGCGTAAAATTTTCCGTCCCCCGAGTGCCGAGCAATAGCCCCTGAAAGGGCTTTCGGCACAATTTTCACGCGCTTATTTGAGCCACTTGTAGCCGAAGGAATTTTGCGCAAATGACTGAGAGGTGCTCCTGGGCACTGCTCATCACTTTGCAATAGGTTCCGGGGCTTTTCGCGAAGGTCGCGTTTTCTCAAACTTTGAGGGCATTAGTGGGTGGGGTGTGAAAACCTCCGAATGCATGGTTCTCAGCTCCTGCTGTGGGCAGCAAGCCAATTTTTTTTCCAAAATGTTGACCTATAAAAGAGCTTACTCGGGTGTGAAAATTATCATTGTGCGCGTGCGCCCCGGACCGCAATTATGATATTTCCTGTTTTCCCATAGGGCCCAAGGCAAATGGGGATAGCGGTTGTACGCGCTTTCTAAGGCTCTGATCGCTTTTAGATTTTGCACGCGGATAGGGCCAACAGAGGCGCAGGTATTGCCATGCGCACCCGCCCGCAACAGTGTTTCGATACCGAGTTATCGGGGTGTGGAAGTCCGCCGCCCCGAAGCTTTACGCGCTTCCATCTCGCGAACTACTATTTTCATCATGCCCACACGGGCATCAGTTTGTAGTACGGGAGGCCGTCTACAAATGGTGAAAATTTCAAAGCGTTCCGTCGGGAAATTAAAAAGTTATGAGCATTAGAAGATCTTCCCATTAGGCCCCATTAGGCCACAGTAGCCGAACCCGCCTAAAACTTGCGCGGGTCACTTTCACGGACGGGCTCGAAACTGGTGCCAGAAGTTAGCCCCCGACCAGTGCTTCATTGTGAGGCATTGCGTAAAATTTTCCGTCCCCCGAGTGCCGAGCAATAGCCCCTGAAAGGGCTTTCGGCACAATTTTCACGCGCTTATTTGAGCCACTTGTAGCCGAAGGAATTTTGCGCAAATGACTGAGAGGTGCTCCTGGGCACTGCTCATCACTTTGCAATAGGTTCCGGGGCTTTTCGCGAAGGTCGCGTTTTCTCAAACTTTGAGGGCATTAGTGGGTGGGGTGTGAAAACCTCAGAATGCATGGTTCTCAACTCCTGCTGTGGGCAGCAAGCCAATTTTTTTTCCAAAATGTTGACCTATAAAAGAGCTTACTCGGGTGTGAAAATTATCATTGTGCGCGCGCGCCCCGGACCGCAATTATGATATTTCCTGTTTTCCCATAGGGCCCAAGGCAAATGGGGATAGCGGTTGTACGCGCTTTCTAAGGCTCTGATCGCTTTTAGATTTTGCACGCGGATAGGGCCAACAGAGGCGCAGGTATTGCCATGCGCACCCGCCCGCAACAGTGTTTCGATACCGAGTTATCGGGGTGTGGAAGTCCGCCGCCCCGAAGCTTTACGCGCTTCCGTCTCGCGAACTACTATTTTCATCATGCCCACACGGGCATCAGTTTGTAGTACGGGAGGCCGTCTACAAATGGTGAAAATTTCAAAGCGTTCCGTCGGAAAATTAAAAAGTTATGAGCATTAGAAGATCTTCCCATTAGGCCCCATTAGGCCACAGTAGCCGAACCCGCCTAAAACTTGCGCGGGTCACTTTCACGGACGGGCTCGAAACTGGTGCCAGAAGT
The DNA here is from genome assembly GCA_964019695.1 of Loripinus fragilis. Classification (NCBI taxonomy): domain Eukaryota; kingdom Metazoa; phylum Mollusca; class Bivalvia; order Lucinida; family Lucinidae; genus Loripinus; species Loripinus fragilis. The sequence goes on from CAXHUL010000646.1 coordinate 1,420,524, forward strand.
TAGCCCCCGACCAGTGCTTCATTGTGAGGCATTGCGTAAAATTTTCCGTCCCCCGAGTGCCGAGCAATAGCCCCTGAAAGGGCTTTCGGCACAATTTTCACGCGCTTATTTGAGCCACTTGTAGCCGAAGGAATTTTGCGCAAATGACTGAGAGGTGCTCCTGGGCACTGCTCATCACTTTGCAATAGGTTCCGGGGCTTTTCGCGAAGGTCGCGTTTTCTCAAACTTTGAGGGCATTAGTGGGTGGGGTGTGAAAACCTCCGAATGCATGGTTCTCAGCTCCTGCTGTGGGCAGCAAGCCAATTTTTTTTCCAAAATGTTGACCTATAAAAGAGCTTACTCGGGTGTGAAAATTATCATTGTGCGCGCGCGCCCCGGACCGCAATTATGATATTTCCTGTTTTCCCATAGGGCCCAAGGCAAATGGGGATAGCGGTTGTACGCGCTTTCTAAGGCTCTGATCGCTTTTAGATTTTGCACGCGGATAGGGCCAACAGAGGCGCAGGTATTGCCATGCGCACCCGCCCGCAACAGTGTTTCGATACCGAGTTATCGGGGTGTGGAAGTCCGCCGCCCCGAAGCTTTACGCGCTTCCGTCTCGCGAACTACTATTTTCATCATGCCCACACGGGCATCAGTTTGTAGTACGGGAGGCCGTCTACAAATGGTGAAAATTTCAAAGTGTTCCGTCTGGAAATTAAAAAGTTATGAGCATTAGAAGATCTTCCCATTAGGCCCCATTAGGCCACAGTAGCCGAACCCGCCTAAAACTTGCGCGGGTCACTTTCACGGACGGGCTCGAAACTGGTGCCAGAAGTTAGCCCCCGACCAGTGCTTCATTGTGAGGCATTGCGTAAAATTTTCCGTCCCCCGAGTGCCGAGCAATAGCCCCTGAAAGGGCTTTCGGCACAATTTTCACGCGCTTATTTGAGCCACTTGTAGCCGAAGGAATTTTGCGCAAATGACTGAGAGGTGCTCCTGGGCACTGCTCATCACTTTGCAATAGGTTCCGGGGCTTTTCGTGAAGGTCGCGTTTTCTCAAACTTTGAGGGCATTAGTGGGTGGGGTGTGAAAACCTCCGAATGCATGGTTCTCAGCTCCTGCTGTGGGCAGCAAGCCAATTTTTTTTCCAAAATGTTGACCTATAAAAGAGCTTACTCGGGTGTGAAAATTATCATTGTGCGCGCGCGCCCCGGACCGCAATTATGATATTTCCTGTTTTCCCATAGGGCCCAAGGCAAATGGGGATAGCGGTTGTATGCGCTTTCTAAGGCTCTGATCGCTTTTAGATTTTGCACGCGGATAGGGCCAACAGAGGCGCAGGTATTGCCATGCGCACCCGCCCGCAACAGTGTTTCGATACCGAGTTATCGGGGTGTGGAAGTCCGCCGCCCCGAAGCTTTACGCGCTTCTGTCTCGCGAACTACTATTTTCATCATGCCCACACGGGCATCAGTTTGTAGTACGGGAGGCCGTCTACAAATGGTGAAAATTTCAAAGCGTTCCATCGGGAAATTAAAAAGTTATGAGCATTAGAAGATCTTCCCATTAGGCCCCATTAGGCCACAGTAGCCGAACCCGCCTAAAACTTGCGCGGGTCACTTTCACGGACGGGCTCGAAACTGGTGCCAGAAGTTAGCCCCCGACCAGTGCTTCATTGTGAGGCATTGCGTAAAATTTTCCGTCCCCCGAGTGCCGAGCAATAGCCCCTGAAAGGGCTTTCGGCACAATTTTCACGCGCTTATTTGAGCCACTTGTAGCCGAAGGAATTTGCGCAAATGACTGAGAGGTGCTCCTGGGCACTGCTCATCACTTTGCAATAGGTTCCGGGGCTTTTCGCGAAGGTCGCGTTTTCTCAAACTTTGAGGGCATTAGTGGGTGGGGTGTGAAAACCTCCGAATGCATGGTTCTCAGCTCCTGCTGTGGGCAGCAAGCCAATTTTTTTTCCAAAATGTTGACCTATAAAAGAGCTTACTCGGGTGTGAAAATTATCATTGTGCGCGCGCGCCCCGGACCGCAATTATGATATTTCCTGTTTTCCCGTAGGGCCCAAGGCAAATGGGGATAGCGGTTGTACGCGCTTTCTAAGGCTCTGATCGCTTTTAGATTTTGCACGCGGATAGGGCTAACAGAGGCGCAGGTATTGCCATGCGCACCCGCCCGCAACAGTGTTTCGATACCGAGTTATCGGGGTGTGGAAGTCCGCCGCCCCGAAGCTTAACGCGCTTCCGTCTCGCGAACTACTATTTTCATCATGCCCACACGGGCATCAGTTTGTAGTACGGGAGGCCGTCTACAAATGGTGAAAATTTCAAAGCGTTCCGTCGGGAAATTAAAAAGTTATGAGCATTAGAAGATCTTCCCATTAGGCCCCATTAGGCCACAGTAGCCGAACCCGCCTAAAACTTGCGCGGGTCACTTTCACGGACGGGCTCGAAACTGGTGCCAGAAGTTAGCCCCCGACCAGTGCTTCATTGTGAGGCATTGCGTAAAATTTTCCGTCCCCCGAGTGCCGAGCAATAGCCCCTGAAAGGGCTTTCGGCACAATTTTCACGCGCTTATTTGAGCCACTTGTAGCCGAAGGAATTTTGCGCAAATGACTGAGAGGTGCTCCTGGGCACTGCTCATCACTTTGCAATAGGTTCCGGGGCTTTTCGCGAAGGTCGCGTTTTCTCAAACTTTGAGGGCATTAGTGGGTGGGGTGTGAAAACCTCCGAATGCATGGTTCTCAGCTCCTGCTGTGGGCAGCAAGCCAATTTTTTTTCCAAAATGTTGACCTATAAAAGAGCTTACTCGGGTGTGAAAATTATCATTGTGCGCGCGCGCCCCGGACCGCAATTATGATATTTCCTGTTTTCCCATAGGGCCCAAGGCAAATGGGGATAGCGGTTGTACGCGCTTTCTAAGGCTCTGATCGCTTTTAGATTTTGCACGCGGATAGGGCCAACAGAGGCGCAGGTATTGCCATGCGCACCCGCCCGCAACAGTGTTTCGATACCGAGTTATCGGGGTGTGGAAGTCCGCCGCCCCGAAGCTTTACGCGCTTCCGTCTCGCGAACTACTATTTTCATCATGCCCACACGGGCATCAGTTTGTAGTACGGGAGGCCCTCTACAAATGGTGAAAATTTCAAAGCGTTCCGTCTGGAAATTAAAAAGTTATGAGCATTAGAAGATCTTCCCATTAGGCCCCATTAGGCCACAGTAGCCGAACCCGCCTAAAACTTGCGCGGGTCACTTTCACGGACGGGCTCGAAACTGGTGCCAGAAGTTAGCCCCCGACCAGTGCTTCATTGTGAGGCATTGCGTAAAATTTTCCGTCCCCCGAGTGCCGAGCAATAGCCCCTGAAAGGGCTTTCGGCACAATTTTCACGCGCTTATTTGAGCCACTTGTAGCCGAAGGAATTTTGCGCAAATGACTGAGAGGTGCTCCTGGGCACTGCTCATCACTTTACAATAGGTTCCGGGGCTTTTCGTGAAGGTCGCGTTTTCTCAAACTTTGAGGGCATTAGTGGGTGGGGTGTGAAAACCTCCGAATGCATGGTTCTCAGCTCCTGCTGTGGGCAGCAAGCCAATTTTTTTTCCAAAATGTTGACCTATAAAAGAGCTTACTCGGGTGTGAAAATTATCATTGTGCGCGCGCGCCCCGGACCGCAATTATGATATTTCCTGTTTTCCCATAGGGCCCAAGGCAAATGGGGATAGCGGTTGTACGCGCTTTCTAAGGCTCTGATCGCTTTTAGATTTTGCACGCGGATAGGGCCAACAGAGGCGCAGGTATTGCCATGCGCACCCGCCCGCAACAGTGTTTCGATACCGAGTTATCGGGGTGTGGAAGTCCGCCGCCCCGAAGCTTTACGCGCTTCCGTCTCGCGAACTACTATTTTCATCATGCCCACACGGGCATCAGTTTGTAGTACGGGAGGCCGTCTACAAATGGTGAAAATTTCAAAGCGTTCCGTCGGGAAATTAAAAAGTTATGAGCATTAGAAGATCTTCCCATTAGGCCCCATTAGGCCACAGTAGCCGAACCCGCCTAAAACTTGCGCGGGTCACTTTCACGGACGGGCTCGAAACTGGTGCCAGAAGTTAGCCCCCGACCAGTGCTTCATTGTGAGGCATTGCGTAAAATTTTCCGTCCCCCGAGTGCCGAGCAATAGCCCCTGAAAGGGCTTTCGGCACAATTTTCACGCGCTTATTTGAGCCACTTGTAGCCGAAGGAATTTTGCGCAAATGACTGAGAGGTGCTCCTGGGCACTGCTCATCACTTTGCAATAGGTTCCGGGGCTTTTCGCGAAGGTCGCGTTTTCTCAAACTTTGAGGGCATTAGTGGGTGGGGTGTGAAAACCTCCGAATGCATGGTTCTCAGCTCCTGCTGTGGGCAGCAAGCCAATTTTTTTTCCAAAATGTTGACCTATAAAAGAGCTTACTCGGGTGTGAAAATTATCATTGTGCGCGCGCGCCCCGGACCGCAATTATGATATTTCCTGTTTTCCCATAGGGCCCAAGGCAAATGGGGATAGCGGTTGTACGCGCTTTCTAAGGCTCTGATCGCTTTTAGATTTTGCACGCGGATAGGGCCAACAGAGGCGCAGGTATTGCCATGCGCACCCGCCCGCAACAGTGTTTCGATACCGAGTTATCGGGGTGTGGAAGTCCGCCGCCCCGAAGCTTTACGCGCTTCCGTCTCGTGAACTACTATTTTCATCATGCCCACACGGGCATCAGTTTGTAGTACGGGAGGCCGTCTACAAATGGTGAAAATTTCAAAGCGTTCCGTCGGGAAATTAAAAAGTTATGAGCATTAGAAGATCTTCCCATTAGGCCCCATTAGGCCACAGTAGCCGAACCCGCCTAAAACTTGCGCGGGTCACTTTCACGGACGGGCTCGAAACTGGTGCCAGAAGTTAGCCCCCGACCAGTGCTTCATTGTGAGGCATTGCGTAAAATTTTCCGTCCCCCGAGTGCCGAGCAATAGCCCCTGAAAGGGCTTTCGGCACAATTTTCACGCGCTTATTTGAGCCACTTGTAGCCGAAGGAATTTTGCGCAAATGACTGAGAGGTGCTCCTGGGCACTGCTCATCACTTTGCAATAGGTTCCGGGGCTTTTCGCGAAGGTCGCGTTTTCTCAAACTTTGGGGGCATTAGTGGGTGGGGTGTGAAAACCTCCGAATGCATGGTTCTCAGCTCCTGCTGCGGGCAGCAAGCCAATTTTTTTTCCAAAATGTTGACCTATAAAAGAGCTTACTCGGGTGTGAAAATTATCATTGTGCGCGCGCGCCCCGGACCGCAATTATGATATTTCCTGTTTTCCCATAGGGCCCAAGGCAAATGGGGATAGCGGTTGTACGCGCTTTCTAAGGCTCTGATCGCTTTTAGATTTTGCACGCGGATAGGGCCAACAGAGGCGCAGGTATTGCCATGCGCACCCGCCCGCAACAGTGTTTCGATACCGAGTTATCGGGGTGTGGAAGTCCGCCGCCCCGAAGCTTTACGCGCTTCCGTCTCGCGAACTACTATTTTCATCATGCCCACACGGGCATCAGTTTGTAGTACGGGAGGCTGTCTACAAATGGTGAAAATTTCAAAGCGTTCCGTCGGGAAATTAAAAAGTTATGAGCATTAGAAGATCTTCCCATTAGGCCCCATTAGGCCACAGTAGCCGAACCCGCCTAAAAGTTGCGCGGGTCACTTTCACGGACGGGCTCGAAACTGGTGCCAGAAGTTAGCCCCCGACCAGTGCTTCATTGTGAGGCATTGCGTAAAATTTTCCGTCCCCCGAGTGCCGAGCAATAGCCCCTGAAAGGGCTTTCGGCACAATTTTCACGCGCTTATTTGAGCCACTTGTAGCCGAAGGAATTTTGCGCAAATGACTGAGAGGTGCTCCTGGGCACTGCTCATCACTTTGCAATAGGTTCCGGGGCTTTTCGCGAAGGTCGCGTTTTCTCAAACTTTGAGGGCATTAGTGGGTGGGGTGTGAAAACCTCCGAATGCATGGTTCTCAGCTCCTGCTGTAGGCAGCAAGCCAATTTTTTTTCCAAAATGTTGACCTATAAAAGAGCTTACTCGGGTGTGAAAATTATCATTGTGCGCGCGCGCCCCGGACCGCAATTATGATATTTCCTGTTTTCCCATAGGGCCCAAGGCAAATGGGGATAGCGGTTGTACGCGCTTTCTAAGGCTCTGATCGCTTTTAGATTTTGCACGCGGATAGGGCCAACAGAGGCGCAGGTATTGCCATGCGCACCCGCCCGCAACAGTGTTTCGATACCGAGTTATCGGGGTGTGGAAGTCCGCCGCCCCGAAGCTTTACGCGCTTCCGTCTCGCGAACTACTATTTTCATCATGCCCACACGGGCATCAGTTTGTAGTACGGGAGGCCGTCTACAAATGGTGAAAATTTCAAAGCGTTCCGTCGGGAAATTAAAAAGTTATGAGCATTAGAAGATCTTCCCATTAGGCCCCATTAGGCCACAGTAGACGAACCCGCCTAAAACTTGCGCGGGTCACTTTCACGGACGGGCTCGAAACTGGTGCCAGAAGTTAGCCCCCGACCAGTGCTTCATTGTGAGGCATTGCGTAAAATTTTCCGTCCCCCGAGTGCCGAGCAATAGCCCCTGAAAGGGCTTTCGGCACAATTTTCACGCGCTTATTTGAGCCACTTGTAGCCGAAGGAATTTTGCGCAAATGACTGAGAGGTGCTCCTGGGCACTGCTCATCACTTTGCAATAGGTTCCGGGGCTTTTCGCGAAGGTCGCGTTTTCTCAAACTTTGAGGGCATTAGTGGGTGGGGTGTGAAAACCTCCGAATGCATGGTTCTCAGCTCCTGCTGTGGGCAGCAAGCCAATTTTTTTTCCAAAATGTTGACCTATAAAAGAGCTTACTCGGGTGTGAAAATTATCATTGTGCGCGCGCGCCCCGGACCGCAATTATGATATTTCCTGTTTTCCCATAGGGCCCAAGGCAAATGGGGATAGCGGTTGTACGCGCTTTCTAAGGCTCTGATCGCTTTTAGATTTTGCACGCGGATAGGGCCAACAGAGGCGCAGGTATTGCCATGCGCACCCGCCCGCAACAGTGTTTCGATACCGAGTTATCGGGGTGTGGAAGTCCGCCGCCCCGAAGCTTTACGCGCTTCCGTCTCGCGAACTACTATTTTCATCATGCCCACACGGGCATCAGTTTGTAGTACGGGAGGCCGTCTACAAATGGTGAAAATTTCAAAGCGTTCCGTCGGGAAATTAAAAAGTTATGAGCATTAGAAGATCTTCCCATTAGGCCCCATTAGGCCACAGTAGCCGAACCCGCCTAAAACTTGCGCGGGTCACTTTCACGGACGGGCTCGAAACTGGTGCCAGAAGTTAGCCCCCGACCAGTGCTTCATTGTGAGGCATTGCGTAAAATTTTCCGTCCCCCGAGTGCCGAGCAATAGCCCCTGAAAGGGCTTTCGGCACAATTTTAACGCGCTTATTTGAGCCACTTGTAGCCGAAGGAATTTTGCGCAAATGACTGAGAGGTGCTCCTGGGCACTGCTCATCACTTTGCAATAGGTTCCGGGGCTTTTCGCGAAGGTCGGGTTTTCTCAAACTTTGAGGGCATTAGTGGGTGGGGTGTGAAAACCTCCGAATGCATGGTTCTCAGCTCCTGCTGTGGGCAGCAAGCCAATTTTTTTTCCAAAATGTTGACCTATAAAAGAGCTTACTCGGGTGTGAAAATTATCATTGTGCGCGCGCGCCCCGGACCGCAATTATGATATTTCCTGTTTTCCCATAGGGCCCAAGGCAAATGGGGATAGCGGTTGTACGCGCTTTCTAAGGCTCTGATCGCTTTTAGATTTTGCACGCGGATAGGGCCAACAGAGGCGCAGGTATTGCCATGCGCACCCGCCCGCAACAGTGTTTCGATACCGAGTTATCGGGGTGTGGAAGTCCGCCGCCCCGAAGCTTTACGCGCTTCCGTCTCGCGAACTACTATTTTCATCATGCCCACACGGGCATCAGTTTGTAGTACGGGAGGCCGTCTACAAATGGTGAAAATTTCAAAGCGTTCCGTCGGGAAATTAAAAAGTTATGAGCATTAGAAGATCTTCCCATTAGGCCCCATTAGGCCACAGTAGCCGAACCCGCCTAAAACTTGCGCGGGTCACTTTCACGGACGGGCTCGAAACTGGTGCCAGAAGTTAGCCCCCGACCAGTGCTTCATTGTGAGGCATTGCGTAAAATTTTCCGTCCCCCGAGTGCCGAGCAATAGCCCCTGAAAGGGCTTTCGGCACAATTTTCACGCGCTTATTTGAGCCACTTGTAGCCGAAGGAATTTTGCGCAAATGACTGAGAGGTGCTCCTGGGCACTGCTCATCACTTTGCAATAGGTTCCGGGGCTTTTCGCGAAGGTCGCGTTTTCTCAAACTTTGAGGGCATTAGTGGGTGGGGTGTGAAAACCTCCGAATGCATGGTTCTCAGCTCCTGCTGTGGGCAGCAAGCCAATTTTTTTTGCCAAAATGTTGCCCTATAAAAGAGCTTACTCGGGTGTGAAAATTATCATAGTGCGCGCGCGCCCCGGACCGCAATTATGATATTTCCTGTTTTCCCATAGGGCCCAAGGCAAATGGGGATAGCGGTTGTACGCGCTTTCTAAGGCTCTGATCGCTTTTAGATTTTGCACGCGGATACGGCCAACAGAGGCGCAGGTATTGCCATGCGCACCCGCCCGCAACAGTGTTTCGATACCGAGTTATCGGGGTGTGGAAGTCCGCCGCCCCGAAGCTTTACGCGCTTCCGTCTCGCGAACTACTATTTTCATCATGCCCACACGGGCATCAGTTTGTAGTACGGGAGGCCGTCTACAAATGGTGAAAATTTCAAAGCGTTCTGTCGGGAAATTAAAAAGTTATGAGCATTAGAAGATCTTCCCATTAGGCCCCATTAGGCCACAGTAGCCGAACCCGCCTAAAACTTGCGCAGGTCACTTTCACGGACGGGCTCGAAACTGGTTAGCCCCCGACCAGTGCTTCATTGTGAGGCATTGCGTAAAATTTTCCGTCCCCCGAGTGCCGAGCAATAGCCCCTGAAAGGGCTTTCGGCACAATTTTCACGCGCTTATTTGAGCCACTTGTAGCCGAAGGAATTTTGCGCAAATGACTGAGAGGTGCTCCTGGGCACTGCTCATCACTTTGCAATAGGTTCCGGGGCTTTTCGCGAAGGTCGCGTTTTCTCAAACTTTGAGGGCATTAGTGGGTGGGGTGTGAAAACCTCCGAATGCATGGTTCTCAGCTCCTGCTGTGGGCAGCAAGCCAATTTTTTTTCCAAAATGTTGACCTATTAAAGAGCTTACTCGGGTGTGAAAATTATCATTGTGCGCGCGCGCCCCGGACCGCAATTATGATATTTCCTGTTTTCCCATAGGGCCCAAGGCAAATGGGGATAGCGGTTGTACGCGCTTTCTAAGGCTCTGATCGCTTTTAGATTTTGCACGCGGATAGGGCCAACAGAGGCGCAGGTATTGCCATGCGCACCCGCCCGCAACAGTGTTTCGATACCGAGTTATCGGGGTGTGGAAGTCCGCCGCCCCGAAGCTTTACGCGCTTCCGTCTCGCGAACTACTATTTTCATCATGCCCACACGGGCATCAGTTTGTAGTACGGGAGGCCGTCTACAAATGGTAAAAATTTCAAAGCGTTCCGTCGGGAAATTAAAAAGTTATGAGCATTAGAAGATCTTCCCATTAGGCCCCATTAGGCCACAGTAGCCGAACCCGCCTAAAACTTGCGCGGGTCACTTTCACGGACGGGCTCGAAACTGGTGCCAGAAGTTAGCCCCCGACCAGTGCTTCATTGTGAGGCATTGCGTAAAATTTTCCGTCCCCCGAGTGCCGAGCAATAGCCCCTGAAAGGGCTTTCGGCACAATTTTCACGCGCTTATTTGAGCCACTTGTAGCCGAAGGAATTTTGCGCAAATGACTGAGAGGTGCTCCTGGGCACTGCTCATCACTTTGCAATAGGTTCCGGGGCTTTTCGCGAAGGTCGGGTTTTCTCAAACTTTGAGGGCATTAGTGGGTGGGGTGTGAAAACCTCCGAATGCATGGTTCTCAGCTCCTGCTGTGGGCAGCAAGCCAATTTTTTTTCCAAAATGTTGACCTATAAAAGAGCTTACTCGGGTGTGAAAATTATCATTGTGCGCGCGCGCCCCGGACCGCAATTATGATATTTCCTGTTTTCCCATAGGGCCCAAGGCAAATGGGGATAGCGGTTGTACGCGCTTTCTAAGGCTCTGATCGCTTTTAGATTTTGCACGCGGATAGGGCCAACAGAGGCGCAGGTATTGCCATGCGCACCCGCCCGCAACAGTGTTTCGATACCGAGTTATCGGGGTGTGGAAGTCCGCCGCCCCGAAGCTTTACGCGCTTCCGTCTCGCGAACTACTATTTTCATCATGCCCACACGGGCATCAGTTTGTAGTACGGGAGGCCGTCTACAAATGGTGAAAATTTCAAAGCGTTCCGTCGGGAAATTAAAAAGTTATGAGCATTAGAAGATCTTCCCATTAGGCCCCATTAGGCCACAGTAGCCGAACCCGCCTAAAACTTGCGCGGGTCACTTTCACGGACGGGCTCGAAACTGGTGCCAGAAGTTAGCTCCCGACCAGTGCTTCATTGTGAGGCATTGCGTAAAATTTTCCGTCCCCCGAGTGCCGAGCAATAGCCCCTGAAAGGGCTTTCGGCACAATTTTCACGCGCTTATTTGAGCCACTTGTAGCCGAAGGAATTTTGCGCAAATGACTGAGAGGTGCTCCTGGGCACTGCTCATCACTTTGCAATAGGTTCCGGGGCTTTTCGCGAAGGTCGCGTTTTCTCAAACTTTGAGGGCATTAGTGGGTGGGGTGTGAAAACCTCCGAATGCATGGTTCTCAGCTCCTGCTGTGGGCAGCAAGCCAATTTTTTTTGCCAAAATGTTGCCCTATAAAAGAGCTTACTCGGGTGTGAAAATTATCATAGTGCGCGCGCGCCCCGGACCGCAATTATGATATTTCCTGTTTTCCCATAGGGCCCAAGGCAAATGGGGATAGCGGTTGTACGCGCTTTCTAAGGCTCTGATCGCTTTTAGATTTTGCACGCGGATAGGGCCAACAGAGGCGCAGGTATTGCCATGCGCACCCGCCCGCAACAGTGTTTCGATACCGAGTTATCGGGGTGTGGAAGTCCGCCGCCCCGAAGCTTTACGCGCTTCCGTCTCGCGAACTACTATTTTCATCATGCCCACACGGGCATCAGTTTGTAGTACGGGAGGCCGTCTACAAATGGTGAAAATTTCAAAGCGTTCTGTCGGGAAATTAAAAAGTTATGAGCATTAGAAGATCTTCCCATTAGGCCCCATTAGGCCACAGTAGCCGAACCCGCCTAAAACTTGCGCAGGTCACTTTCACGGACGGGCTCGAAACTGGTTAGCCCCCGACCAGTGCTTCATTGTGAGGCATTGCGTAAAATTTTCCGTCCCCCGAGTGCCGAGCAATAGCCCCTGAAAGGGCTTTCGGCACAATTTTCACGCGCTTATTTGAGCCACTTGTAGCCGAAGGAATTTTGCGCAAATGACTGAGAGGTGCTCCTGGGCACTGCTCATCACTTTGCAATAGGTTCCGGGGCTTTTCGCGAAGGTCGCGTTTTCTCAAACTTTGAGGGCATTAGTGGGTGGGGTGTGAAAACCTCCGAATGCATGGTTCTCAGCTCCTGCTGTGGGCAGCAAGCCAATTTTTTTTCCAAAATGTTGACCTATTAAAGAGCTTACTCGGGTTTGAAAATTATCATTGTGCGCGCGCGCCCCGGACCGCAATTATGATATTTCCTGTTTTCCCATAGGGCCCAAGGCAAATGGGGATAGCGGTTGTACGCGCTTTCTAAGGCTCTGATCGCTTTTAGATTTTGCACGCGGATAGGGCCAACAGAGGCGCAGGTATTGCCATGCGCACCCGCCCGCAACAGTGTTTCGATACCGAGTTATCGGGGTGTGGAAGTCCGCCGCCCCGAAGCTTTACGCGCTTCCGTCTCGCGAACTACTATTTTCATCATGCCCACACGGGCATCAGTTTGTAGTACGGGAGGCCGTCTACAAATGGTGAAAATTTCAAAGCGTTCCGTCGGGAAATTAAAAAGTTATGAGCATTAGAAGATCTTCCCATTAGGCCCCATTAGGCCACAGTAGCCGAACCCGCCTAAAACTTGCGCGGGTCACTTTCACGGACGGGCTCGAAACTGGTGCCAGAAGTTAGCCCCCGACCAGTGCTTCATTGTGAGGCATTGCGTAAAATTTTCCGTCCCCCGAGTGCCGAGCAATAGCCCCTGAAAGGGCTTTCGGCACAATTTTCACGCGCTTATTTGAGCCACTTGTAGCCGAAGGAATTTTGCGCAAATGACTGAGAGGTGCTCCTGGGCACTGCTCATCACTTTGCAATAGGTTCCGGGGCTTTTCGCGAAGGTCGCGTTTTCTCAAACTTTGAGGGCATTAGTGGGTGGGGTGTGAAAACCTCCGAATGCATGGTTCTCAGCTCCTGCTGTGGGCAGCAAGCCAATTTTTTTTCCAAAATGTTGACCTATAAAAGAGCTTACTCGGGTGTGAAAATTATCATTGTGCGCGCGCGCCCCGGACCGCAATTATGATATTTCCTGTTTTCCCATAGGGCCCAAGGCAAATGGGGATAGCGGTTGTACGCGCTTTCTAAGGCTCTGATCGCTTTTAGATTTTGCACGCGGATAGGGCCAACAGAGGCGCAGGTATTGCCATGCGCACCCGCCCGCAACAGTGTTTCGATACCGAGTTATCGGGGTGTGGAAGTCCGCCGCCCCGAAGCTTTACGCGCTTCCGTCTCGCGAACTACTATTTTCATCATGCCCACACGGGCATCAGTTTGTAGTACGGGAGGCCGTCTACAAATGGTGAAAATTTCAAAGCGTTCCGTCGGGAAATTAAAAAGTTATGAGCATTAGAAGATCTTCCCATTAGGCCCCATTAGGCCACAGTAGCCGAACCCGCCTAAAACTTGCGCGGGTCACTTTCACGGACGGGCTCGAAACTGGTGCCAGAAGTTAGCCCCCGACCAGTGCTTCATTGTGAGGCATTGCGTAAAATTTTCCGTCCCCCGAGTGCCGAGCAATAGCCCCTGAAAGGGCTTTCGGCACAATTTTCACGCGCTTATTTGAGCCACTTGTAGCCGAAGGAATTTTGCGCAAATGACTGAGAGGTGCTCCTGGGCACTGCTCATCACTTTGCAATAGGTTCTGGGGCTTTTCGCGAAGGTCGCGTTTTCTCAAACTTTGAGGGCATTAGTGGGTGGGGTGTGAAAACCTCCGAATGCATGGTTCTCAGCTCCTGCTGTGGGCAGCAAGCCAATTTTTTTTCCAAAATGTTGACCTATAAAAGAGCTTACTCGGGTGTGAAAATTATCATTGTGCGCGCGCGCCCCGGACCGCAATTATGATATTTCCTGTTTTCCCATAGGGCCCAAGGCAAATGGGGATAGCGGTTGTACGCGCTTTCTAAGGCTCTGATCGCTTTTAGATTTTGCACGCGGATAGGGCCAACAGAGGCGCAGGTATTGCCATGCGCACCCGCCCGCAACAGTGTTTCGATACCGAGTTATCGGGGTGTGGAAGTCCGCCGCCCCGAAGCTTTACGCGCTTCCGTCTCGCGAACTACTATTTTCATCATGCCCACACGGGCATCAGTTTGTAGTACGGGAGGCCATCTACAAATGGTGAAAATTTCAAAGCGTTCCGTCGGGAAATTAAAAAGTTATGAGCATTAGAAGATCTTCCCATTAGGCCCCATTAGGCCACAGTAGCCGAACCCGCCTAAAACTTGCGCGGGTCACTTTCAGGGACGGGCTCGAAACTGGTGCCAGAAGTTAGCCCCCGACCAGTGCTTCATTGTGAGGCATTGCGTAAAATTTTCCGTCCCCCGAGTGCCGAGCAATAGCCCCTGAAAGGGCTTTCGGCACAATTTTCACGCGCTTATTTGAGCCACTTGTAGCCGAAGGAATTTTGCGCAAATGACTGAGAGGTGCTCCTGGGCACTGCTCATCACTTTGCAATAGGTTCCGGGGCTTTTCGCGAAGGTCGCGTTTTCTCAAACTTTGAGGGCATTAGTGGGTGGGGTGTGAAAACCTCCGAATGCATGGTTCTCAGCTCCTGCTGTGGGCAGCAAGCCAATTTTTTTTCCAAAATGTTGACCTATAAAAGAGCTTACTCGGGTGTGAAAATTATCATTGTGCGCGCGCGCCCCGGACCGCAATTATGATATTTCCTGTTTTCCCATAGGGCCCAAGGCAAATGGGGATAGCGGTTGTACGCGCTTTCTAAGGCTCTGATCGCTTTTAGATTTTGCACGCGGATAGGGCCAACAGAGGCGCAGGTATTGCCATGCGCACCCGCCCGCAACAGTGTTTCGATACCGAGTTATCGGGGTGTGGAAGTCCGCCGCCCCGAAGCTTTACGCGCTTCCGTCTCGCGAACTACTATTTTCATCATGCCCACACGGGCATCAGTTTGTAGTACGGGAGGCCGTCTACAAATGGTGAAAATTTCAAAGCGTTCCGTCGGGAAATTAAAAAGTTATGAGCATTAGAAGATCTTCCCATTAGGCCCCATTAGGCCACAGTAGCCGAACCCGCCTAAAACTTGCGCGGGTCACTTTCACGGACGGGCTCGAAACTGGTGCCAGAAGTTAGCCCCCGACCAGTGCTTCATTGTGAGGCATTGCGTAAAATTTTCCGTCCCCCGAGTGCCGAGCAATAGCCCCTGAAAGGGCTTTTGGCACAATTTTCACGCGCTTATTTGAGCCACTTGTAGCCGAAGGAATTTTGCGCAAATGACTGAGAGGTGCTCCTGGGCACTGCTCATCACTTTGCAATAGGTTCCGGGGCTTTTCGCGAAGGTCGCGTTTTCTCAAACTTTGAGGGCATTAGTGGGTGGGGTGTGAAAACCTCCGAATGCATGGTTCTCAGCTCCTGCTGTGGGCAGCAAGCCAATTTTTTTTCCAAAATGTTGACCTATAAAAGAGCTTACTCGGGTGTGAAAATTATCATTGTGCGCGCGCGCCCCGGACCGCAATTATGATATTTCCTGTTTTCCCATAGGGCCCAAGGCAAATGGGGATAGCGGTTGTACGCGCTTTCTAAGGCTCTGATCGCTTTTAGATTTTGCACGCGGATAGGGCCAACAGAGGCGCAGGTATTGCCATGCGCACCCGCCCGCAACAGTGTTTCGATACCGAGTTATCGGGGTGTGGAAGTCCGCCGCCCCGAAGCTTTACGCGCTTCCGTCTCGCGAACTACTATTTTCATCATGCCCACACGGGCATCAGTTTGTAGTACGGGAGGCCGTCTACAAATGGTGAAAATTTCAAAGCGTTCCGTCGGGAAATTAAAAAGTTATGAGCATTAGAAGATCTTCCCATTAGGCCCCATTAGGCCACAGTTGCCGAACCCGCCTAAAACTTGCGCGGGTCACTTTCACGGACGGGCTCGAAACTGGTGCCAGAAGTTAGCCCCCGACCAGTGCTTCATTGTGAGGCATTGCGTAAAATTTTCCGTCCCCCGAGTGCCGAGCAATAGCCCCTGAAAGGGCTTTCGGCACAATTTTCACGCGCTTATTTGAGCCACTTGTAGCCGAAGGAATTTTGCGCAAATGACTGAGAGGTGCTCCTGGGCACTGCTCATCACTTTGCAATAGGTTCCGGGGCTTTTCGCGAAGGTCGCGTTTTCTCAAACTTTGAGGGCATTAGTGGGTGGGGTGTGAAAACCTCCGAATGCATGGTTCTCAGCTCCTGCTGTGGGCAGCAAGCCAATTTTTTTTCCAAAATGTTGACCTATAAAAGAGCTTACTCGGGTGTGAAAATTATCATTGTGCGCGCGCGCCCCGGACCGCAATTATGATATTTCCTGTTTTCCCATAGGGCCCAAGGCAAATGGGGATAGCGGTTGTACGCGCTTTCTAAGGCTCTGATCGCTTTTAGATTTTGCACGCGGATAGGGCCAACAGAGGCGCAGGTATTGCCATGCGCACCCGCCCGCAACAGTGTTTCGATACCGAGTTATCGGGGTGTGGAAGTCCGCCGCCCCGAAGCTTTACGCGCTTCCGTCTCGCGAACTACTATTTTCATCATGCCCACACGGGCATCAGTTTGTAGTACGGGAGGCCGTCTACAAATGGTGAAAATTTCAAAGCGTTCCGTCGGGAAATTAAAAAGTTATGAGCATTAGAAGATCTTCCCATTAGGCCCCATTAGGCCACAGTAGCCGAACCCGCCTAAAACTTGCGCGGGTCACTTTCACGGACGGGCTCGAAACTGGTGCCAGAAGTTAGCCCCCGACCAGTGCTTCATTGTGAGGCATTGCGTAAAATTTTCCGTCCCCCGAGTGCCGAGCAATAGCCCCTGAAAGGGCTTTCGGCACAATTTTCACGCGCTTATTTGAGCCACTTGTAGCCGAAGGAATTTTGCGCAAATGACTGAGAGGTGCTCCTGGGCACTGCTCATCACTTTGCAATAGGTTCCGGGGCTTTTCGCGAAGGTCGCGTTTTCTCAAACTTTGAGGGCATTAGTGGGTGGGGTGTGAAAACCTCCGAATGCATGGTTCTCAGCTCCTGCTGTGGGCAGCAAGCCAATTTTTTTTCCAAAATGTTGACCTATAAAAGAGCTTACTCGGGTGTGAAAATTATCATTGTGCGCGCGCGCCCCGGACCGCAATTATGATATTTCCTGTTTTCCCATAGGGCCCAAGGCAAATGGGGATAGCGGTTGTACGCGCTTTCTAAGGCTCTGATCGCTTTTAGATTTTGCACGCGGATAGGGCCAACAGAGGCGCAGGTATTGCCATGCGCACCCGCCCGCAACAGTGTTTCGATACCGAGTTATCGGGGTGTGGAAGTCCGCCGCCCCGAAGCTTTACGCGCTTCCGTCTCGCGAACTACTATTTTCATCATGCCCACACGGGCATCAGTTTGTAGTACGGGAGGCCGTCTACAAATGGTGAAAATTTCAAAGCGTTCCGTCGGGAAATTAAAAAGTTATGAGCATTAGAAGATCTTCCCATTAGGCCCCATTAGGCCACAGTAGCCGAACCCGCCTAAAACTTGCGCGGGTCACTTTCACGGACGGGCTCGAAACTGGTGCCAGAAGTTAGCCCCCGACCAGTGCTTCATTGTGAGGCATTGCGTAAAATTTTCCGTCCCCCGAGTGCCGAGCAATAGCCCCTGAAAGGGCTTTCGGCACAATTTTCACGCGCTTATTTGAGCCACTTGTAGCCGAAGGAATTTTGCGCAAATGACTGAGAGGTGCTCCTGGGCACTGCTCATCACTTTGCAATAGGTTCCGGGGCTTTTCGCGAAGGTCGCGTTTTCTCAAACTTTGAGGGCATTAGTGGGTGGGGTGTGAAAACCTCCGAATGCATGGTTCTCAGCTCCTGCTGTGGGCAGCAAGCCAATTTTTTTTCCAAAATGTTGACCTATAAAAGAGCTTACTCGGGTGTGAAAATTATCATTGTGCGCGCGCGCCCCGGACCGCAATTATGATATTTCCTGTTTTCCCATAGGGCCCAAGGCAAATGGGGATAGCGGTTGTACGCGCTTTCTAAGGCTCTGATCGCTTTTAGATTTTGCACGCGGATAGGGCCAACAGAGGCGCAGGTATTGCCATGCGCACCCGCCCGCAACAGTGTTTCGATACCGAGTTATCGGGGTGTGGAAGTCCGCCGCCCCGAAGCTTTACGCGCTTCCGTCTCGCGAACTACTATTTTCATCATGCCCACACGGGCATCAGTTTGTAGTACGGGAGGCCGTCTACAAATGGTGAAAATTTCAAAGCGTTCCGTCGGGAAATTAAAAAGTTATGAGCATTAGAAGATCTTCCCATTAGGCCCCATTAGGCCACAGTAGCCGAACCCGCCTAAAACTTGCGCGGGTCACTTTCACGGACGGGCTCGAAACTGGTGCCAGAAGTTAGCCCCCGACCAGTGCTTCATTGTTAGGCATTGCGTAAAATTTTCCGTCCCCCGAGTGCCGAGCAATAGCCCCTGAAAGGGCTTTCGGCACAATTTTCACGCGCTTATTTGAGCCACTTGTAGCCGAAGGAATTTTGCGCAAATGACTGAGAGGTGCTCCTGGGCACTGCTCATCACTTTGCAATAGGTTCCGGGGCTTTTGGCGAAGGTCGCGTTTTCTCAAACTTTGAGGGCATTAGTGGGTGGGGTGTGAAAACCTCCGAATGCATGGTTCTCAGCTCCTGCTGTGGGCAGCAAGCCAATTTTTTTTCCAAAATGTTGACCTATAAAAGAGCTTACTCGGGTGTGAAAATTATCATTGTGCGCGCGCGCCCCGGACCGCAATTATGATATTTCCTGTTTTCCCATAGGGCCCAAGGCAAATGGGGATAGCGGTTGTACGCGCTTTCTAAGGCTCTGATCGCTTTTAGATTTTGCACGCGGATAGGGCCAACAGAGGCGCAGGTATTGCCATGCGCACCCGCCCGCAACAGTGTTTCGATACCGAGTTATCGGGGTGTGGAAGTCCGCCGCCCCGAAGCTTTACGCGCTTCCGTCTCGCGAACTACTATTTTCATCATGCCCACACGGGCATCAGTTTGTAGTACGGGAGGCCGTCTACAAATGGTGAAAATTTCAAAGCGTTCCGTCGGGAAATTAAAAAGTTATGAGCATTAGAAGATCTTCCCATTAGGCCCCATTAGGCCACAGTAGCCGAACCCGCCTAAAACTTGCGCGGGTCACTTTCACGGACGGGCTCGAAACTGGTGCCAGAAGTTAGCCCCCGACCAGTGCTTCATTGTGAGGCATTGCGTAAAATTTTCCGTCCCCCGAGTGCCGAGCAATAGCCCCTGAAAGGGCTTTCGGCACAATTTTCACGCGCTTATTTGAGCCACTTGTAGCCGAAGGAATTTTGCGCAAATGACTGAGAGGTGCTCCTGGGCACTGCTCATCACTTTGCAATAGGTTCCGGGGCTTTTCGCGAAGGTCGCGTTTTCTCAAACTTTGAGGGCATTAGTGGGTGGGGTGTGAAAACCTCCGAATGCATGGTTCTCAGCTCCTGCTGTGGGCAGCAAGCCAATTTTTTTTCCAAAATGTTGACCTATAAAAGAGCTTACTCGGGTGTGAAAATTATCATTGTGCGCGCGCGCCCCGGACCGCAATTATGATATTTCCTGTTTTCCCATAGGGCCCAAGGCAAATGGGGATAGCGGTTGTACGCGCTTTCTAAGGCTCTGATCGCTTTTAGATTTTGCACGCGGATAGGGCCAACAGAGGCGCAGGTATTGCCATGCGCACCCGCCCGCAACAGTGTTTCGATACCGAGTTATCGGGGTGTGGAAGTCCGCCGCCCCGAAGCTTTACGCGCTTCCGTCTCGCAAACTACTATTTTCATCATGCCCACACGGGCATCAGTTTGTAGTACGGGAGGCCGTCTACAAATGGTGAAAATTTCAAAGCGTTCCGTCGGGAAATTAAAAAGTTATGAGCATTAGAAGATCTTCCCATTAGGCCCCATTAGGCCACAGTAGCCGAACCCGCCTAAAACTTGCGCGGGTCACTTTCACGGACGGGCTCGAAACTGGTGCCAGAAGTTAGCCCCCGACCAGTGCTTCATTGTGAGGCATTGCGTAAAATTTTCCGTCCCCCGAGTGCCGAGCAATAGCCCCTGAAAGGGCTTTCGGCACAATTTTCACGCGCTTATTTGAGCCACTTGTAGCCGAAGGAATTTTGCGCAAATGACTGAGAGGTGCTCCTGGGCACTGCTCATCACTTTGCAATAGGTTCCGGGGCTTTTCGCGAAGGTCGCGTTTTCTCAAACTTTGAGGGCATTAGTGGGTGGGGTGTGAAAACCTCCGAATGCATGGTTCTCAGCTCCTGCTGTGGGCAGCAAGCCAATTTTTTTTCCAAAATGTTGACCTATAAAAGAGCTTACTCGGGTGTGAAAATTATCATTGTGCGCGCGCGCCCCGGACCGCAATTATGATATTTCCTGTTTTCTCATAGGGCCCAAGGCAAATGGGGATAGCGGTTGTACGCGCTTTCTAAGGCTCTGATCGCTTTTAGATTTTGCACGCGGATAGGGCCAACAGAGGCGCAGGTATTGCCATGCGCACCCGCCCGCAACAGTGTTTCGATACCGAGTTATCGGGGTGTGGAAGTCCGCCGCCCCGAAGCTTTACGCGCTTCCGTCTCGCGAACTACTATTTTCATCATGCCCACACGGGCATCAGTTTGTAGTACGGGAGGCCGTCTACAAATGGTGAAAATTTCAAAGCGTTCCGTCGGGAAATTAAAAAGTTATGAGCATTAGAAGATCTTCCCATTAGGCCCCATTAGGCCACAGTAGCCGAACCCGCCTAAAACTTGCGCGGGTCACTTTCACGGACGGGCTCGAAACTGGTGCCAGAAGTTAGCCCCCGACCAGTGCTTCATTGTGAGGCATTGCGTAAAATTTTCCGTCCCCCGAGTGCCGAGCAATAGCCCCTGAAAGGGCTTTCGGCACAATTTTCACGCGCTTATTTGAGCCACTTGTAGCCGAAGGAATTTTGCGCAAATGACTGAGAGGTGCTCCTGGGCACTGCTCATCACTTTGCAATAGGTTCCGGGGCTTTTCGCGAAGGTCGCGTTTTCTCAAACTTTGAGGGCATTAGTGGGTGGGGTGTGAAAACCTCCGAATGCATGGTTCTCAGCTCCTGCTGTGGGCAGCAAGCCAATTTTTTTTCCAAAATGTTGACCTATAAAAGAGCTTACTCGGGTGTGAAAATTATCATTGTGCGCGCGCGCCCCGGACCGCAATTATGATATTTCCTGTTTTCCCATAGGGCCCAAGGCAAATGGGGATAGCGGTTGTACGCGCTTTCTAAGGCTCTGATCGCTTTTAGATTTTGCACGCGGATAGGGCCAACAGAGGCGCAGGTATTGCCATGCGCACCCGCCCGCAACAGTGTTTCGATACCGAGTTATCGGGGTGTGGAAGTCCGCCGCCCCGAAGCTTTACGCGCTTCCGTCTCGCGAACTACTATTTTCATCATGCCCACACGGGCATCAGTTTGTAGTACGGGAGGCCGTCTACAAATGGTGAAAATTTCAAAGCGTTCCGTCGGGAAATTAAAAAGTTATGAGCATTAGAAGATCTTCCCATTAGGCCCCATTAGGCCACAGTAGCCGAACCCGCCTAAAACTTGCGCAGGTCACTTTCACGGACGGGCTCGAAACTGGTGCCAGAAGTTAGCCCCCGACCAGTGCTTCATTGTGAGGCATTGCGTAAAATTTTCCGTCCCCCGAGTGCCGAGCAATAGCCCCTGAAAGGGCTTTCGGCACAATTTTCACGCGCTTATTTGAGCCACTTGTAGCCGAAGGAATTTTGCGCAAATGACTGAGAGGTGCTCCTGGGCACTGCTCATCACTTTGCAATAGGTTCCGGGGCTTTTCGCGAAGGTCGCGTTTTCTCAAACTTTGAGGGCATTAGTGGGTGGGGTGTGAAAACCTCCGAATGCATGGTTCTCAGCTCCTGCTGTGGGCAGCAAGCCAATTTTTTTTCCAAAATGTTGACCTATAAAAGAGCTTACTCGGGTGTGAAAATTATCATTGTGCGCGCGCGCCCCGGACCGCAATTATGATATTTCCTGTTTTCCCATAGGGCCCAAGGCAAATGGGGATAGCGGTTGTACGCGCTTTCTAAGGCTCTGATCGCTTTTAGATTTTGCACGCGGATAGGGCCAACAGAGGCGCAGGTATTGCCATGCGCACCCGCCCGCAACAGTGTTTCGATACCGAGTTATCGGGGTGTGGAAGTCCGCCGCCCCGAAGCTTTACGCGCTTCCGTCTCGCGAACTACTATTTTCATCATGCCCACACGGGCATCAGTTTGTAGTACGGGAGGCCGTCTACAAATGGTGAAAATTTCAAAGCGTTCCGTCGGGAAATTAAAAAGTTATGAGCATTAGAAGATCTTCCCATTAGGCCCCATTAGGCCACAGTAGCCGAACCCGCCTAAAACTTGCGCGAATCACTTTCACGGACGGGCTCGAAACTGGTGCCAGAAGTTAGCCCCCGACCAGTGCTTCATTGTGAGGCATTGCGTAAAATTTTCCGTCCCCCGAGTGCCGAGCAATAGCCCCTGAAAGGGCTTTCGGCACAATTTTCACGCGCTTATTTGAGCCACTTGTAGCCGAAGGAATTTTGCGCAAATGACTGAGAGGTGCTCCTGGGCACTGCTCATCACTTTGCAATAGGTTCCGGGGCTTTTCGCGAAGGTCGCGTTTTCTCAAACTTTGAGGGCATTAGTGGGTGGGGTGTGAAAACCTCCGAAATGCATGGTTCTCAGCTCCTGCTGTGGGCAGCAAGCCAATTTTTTTTCCAAAATGTTGACCTATAAAAGAGCTTACTCGGGTGTGAAAATTATCATTGTGCGCGCGCGCCCCGGACCGCAATTATGATATTTCCTGTTTTCCCATAGGGCCCAAGGCAAATGGGGATAGCGGTTGTACGCGCTTTCTAAGGCTCTGATCGCTTTTAGATTTTGCACGCGGATAGGGCCAACAGAGGCGCAGGTATTGCCATGCGCACCCGCCCGCAACAGTGTTTCGATACCGAGTTATCGGGGTGTGGAAGTCCGCCGCCCCGAAGCTTTACGCGCTTCCGTCTCGCGAACTACTATTTTCATCATGCCCACACGGGCATCAGTTTGTAGTACGGGAGGCCGTCTACAAATGGTGAAAATTTCAAAGCGTTCCGTCGGGAAATTAAAAAGTTATGAGCATTAGAAGATCTTCCCATTAGGCCCCATTAGGCCACAGTAGCCGAACCCGCCTAAAACTTGCGCGGGTCACTTTCACGGACGGGCTCGAAACTGGTGCCAGAAGTTAGCCCCCGACCAGTGCTTCATTGTGAGGCATTGCGTAAAATTTTCCGTCCCCCGAGTGCCGAGCAATAGCCCCTGAAAGGGCTTTCGGCACAATTTTCACGCGCTTATTTGAGCCACTTGTAGCCGAAGGAATTTTGCGCAAATGACTGAGAGGTGCTCCTGGGCACTGCTCATCACTTTGCAATAGGTTCCGGGGCTTTTCGCGAAGGTCGCGTTTTCTCAAACTTTGAGGGCATTAGTGGGTGGGGTGTGAAAACCTCCGAATGCATGGTTCTCAGCTCCTGCTGTGGGCAGCAAGCCAATTTTTTTTCCAAAATGTTGACCTATAAAAGAGCTTACTCGGGTGTGAAAATTATCATTGTGCGCGCGCGCCCCGGACCGCAATTATGATATTTCCTGTTTTCCCATAGGGCCCAAGGCAAATGGGGATAGCGGTTGTACGCGCTTTCTAAGGCTCTGATCGCTTTTAGATTTTGCACGCGGATAGGGCCAACAGAGGCGCAGGTATTGCCATGCGCACCCGCCCGCAACAGTGTTTCGATACCGAGTTATCGGGGTGTGGAAGTCCGCCGCCCCGAAGCTTTACGCGCTTCCGTCTCGCGAACTACTATTTTCATCATGCCCAGTCGGGCATCAGTTTGTAGTACGGGAGGCCGTCTACAAATGGTGAAAATTTCAAAGCGTTCCGTCGGGAAATTAAAAAGTTATGAGCATTAGAAGATCTTCCCATTAGGCCCCATTAGGCCACAGTAGCCGAACCCGCCTAAAACTTGCGCGGGTCACTTTCACGGACGGGCTCGAAACTGGTGCCAGAAGTTAGCCCCCGACCAGTGCTTTATTGTGAGGCATTGCGTAAAATTTTCCGTCCCCCGAGTGCCGAGCAATAGCCCCTGAAAGGGCTTTCGGCACAATTTTCACGCGCTTATTTGAGCCACTTGTAGCCGAAGGAATTTTGCGCAAATGACTGAGAGGTGCTCCTGGGCACTGCTCATCACTTTGCAATAGGTTCCGGGGCTTTTCGCGAAGGTCGCGTTTTCTCAAACTTTGAGGGCATTAGTGGGTGGGGTGTGAAAACCTCCGAATGCATGGTTCTCAGCTCCTGCTGTGGGCAGCAAGCCAATTTTTTTCCAAAATGTTGACCTATAAAAGAGCTTACTCGGGTGTGAAAATTATCATTGTGCGCGCGCGCCCCGGACCGCAATTATGATATTTCCTGTTTTCCCATAGGGCCCAAGGCAAATGGGGATAGCGGTTGTACGCGCTTTCTAAGGCTCTGATCGCTTTTAGATTTTGCACGCGGATAGGGCCAACAGAGGCGCAGGTATTGCCATGCGCACCCGCCCGCAACAGTGTTTCGATACCGAGTTATCGGGGTGTGGAAGTCCGCCGCCCCGAAGCTTTACGCGCTTCCGTCTCGCGAACTACTATTTTCATCATGCCCACACGGGCATCAGTTTGTAGTACGGGAGGCCGTCTACAAATGGTGAAAATTTCAAAGCGTTCCGTCGGGAAATTAAAAAGTTATGAGCATTAGAAGATCTTCCCATTAGGCCCCATTAGGCCACAGTAGCCGAACCCGCCTAAAACTTGCGCGGGTCACTTTCACGGACGGGCTCGAAACTGGTGCCAGAAGTTAGCCCCCTACCAGTGCTTCATTGTGAGGCATTGCGTAAAATTTTCCGTCCCCCGAGTGCCGAGCAATAGCCCCTGAAAGGGCTTTCGGCACAATTTTCACACGCTTATTTGAGCCACTTGTAGCCGAAGGAATTTTGCGCAAATGACTGAGAGGTGCTCCTGGGCACTGCTCATCACTTTGCAATAGGTTCCGGGGCTTTTCGCGAAGGTCGCGTTTTCTCAAACTTTGAGGGCATTAGTGGGTGGGGTGTGAAAACCTCCGAATGCATGGTTCTCAGCTCCTGCTGTGGGCAGCAAGCCAATTTTTTTTCCAAAATGTTGACCTATAAAAGAGCTTACTCGGGTGTGAAAATTATCATTGTGCGCGCGCGCCCCGGACCGCAATTATGATATTTCCTGTTTTCCCATAGGGCCCAAGGCAAATGGGGATAGCGGTTGTACGCGCTTTCTAAGGCTCTGATCGCTTTTAGATTTTGCACGCGGATAGGGCCAACAGAGGCGCAGGTATTGCCATGCGCACCCGCCCGCAACAGTGTTTCGATACCGAGTTATCGGGGTGTGGAAGTCCGCCGCCCCGAAGCTTTACGCGCTTCCGTCTCGCGAACTACTATTTTCATCATGCCCACACGGGCATCAGTTTGTAGTACGGGAGGCCGTCTACAAATGGTGAAAATTTCAAAGCGTTCCGTCGGGAAATTAAAAAGTTATGAGCATTAGAAGATCTTCCCATTAGGCCCCATTAGGCCACAGTAGCCGAACCCGCCTAAAACTTGCGCGGGTCACTTTCACGGACGGGCTCGAAACTGGTGCCAGAAGTTAGCCCCCGACCAGTGCTTCATTGTGAGGCATTGCGTAAAATTTTCCGTCCCCCGAGTGCCGAGCAATAGCCCCTGAAAGGGCTTTCGGCACAATTTTCACGCGCTTATTTGAGCCACTTGTAGCCGAAGGAATTTTGCGCAAATGACTGAGAGGTGCTCCTGGGCACTGCTCATCACTTTGCAATAGGTTCCGGGGCTTTTCGCGAAGGTCGCGTTTTCTCAAACTTTGAGGGCATTAGTGGGTGGGGTGTGAAAACCTCCGAATGCATGGTTCTCAGCTCCTGCTGTGGGCAGCAAGCCAATTTTTTTTCCAAAATGTTGACCTATAAAAGAGCTTACTCGGGTGTGAAAATTATCATTGTGCGCGCGCGCCCCGGACCGCAATTATGATATTTCCTGTTTTCCCATAGGGCCCAAGGCAAATGTGGATAGCGGTTGTACGCGCTTTCTAAGGCTCTGATCGCTTTTAGATTTTGCACGCGGATAGGGCCAACAGAGGCGCAGGTATTGCCATGCGCACCCGCCCGCAACAGTGTTTCGATACCGAGTTATCGGGGTGTGGAAGTCCGCCGCCCCGAAGCTTTACGCGCTTCCGTCTCGCGAACTACTATTTTCATCATGCCCACACGGGCATCAGTTTGTAGTACGGGAGGCCGTCTACAAATGGTGAAAATTTCAAAGCGTTCCGTCGGGAAATTAAAAAGTTATGAGCATTAGAAGATCTTCCCATTAGGCCCCATTAGGCCACAGTAGCCGAACCCGCCTAAAACTTGCGCGGTTCACTTTCACAGACGGGCTCGAAACTGGTGCCAGAAGTTAGCCCCCGACCAGTGCTTCATTGTGAGGCATTGCGTAAAATTTTCCGTCCCCCGAGTGCCGAGCAATAGCCCCTGAAAGGGCTTTCGGCACAATTTTCACGCGCTTATTTGAGCCACTTGTAGCCGAAGGAATTTTGCGCAAATGACTGAGAGGTGCTCCTGGGCACTGCTCATCACTTTGCAATAGGTTCCGGGGCTTTTCGCGAAGGTCGCGTTTTCTCAAACTTTGAGGGCATTAGTGGGTGGGGTGTGAAAACCTCCGAATGCATGGTTCTCAGCTCCTGCTGTGGGCAGCAAGCCAATTTTTTTTTCCAAAATGTTGACCTATAAAAGAGCTTACTCGGGTGTGAAAATTATCATTGTGCGCGCGCGCCCCCGACCGCAATTATGATATTTCCTGTTTTCCCATAGGGCCCAAGGCAAATGGGGATAGCGGTTGTACGCGCTTTCTAAGGCTCTGATCGCTTTTAGATTTTGCACGCGGATAGGGCCAACAGAGGCGCAGGTATTGCCATGCGCACCCGCCCGCAACAGTGTTTCGATACCGAGTTATCGGGGTGTGGAAGTCCGCCGCCCCGAAGCTTTACGCGCTTCCGTCTCGCGAACTACTATTTTCATCATGCCCACACGGGCATCAGTTTGTAGTACGGGAGGCCGTCTACAAATGGTGAAAATTTCAAAGCGTTCCGTCGGGAAATTAAAAAGTTATGAGCATTAGAAGATCTTCCCATTAGGCCCCATTAGGCCACAGTAGCCGAACCCGCCTAAAACTTGCGCGGGTCACTTTCACGGACGGGCTCGAAACTGGTGCCAGAAGTTAGCCCCCGACCAGTGCTTCATTGTGAGGCATTGCGTAAAATTTTCCGTCCCCCGAGTGCCGAGCAATAGCCCCTGAAAGGGCTTTCGGCACAATTTTCACGCGCTTATTTGAGCCACTTGTAGCCGAAGGAATTTTGCGCAAATGACTGAGAGGTGCTCCTGGGCACTGCTCATCACTTTGCAATAGGTTCCGGGGCTTTTCGCGAAGGTCGCGTTTTCTCAAACTTTGAGGGCATTAGTGGGTGGGGTGTGAAAACCTCCGAATGCATGGTTCTCAGCTCCTGCTGTGGGCAGCAAGCCAATTTTTTTTCCAAAATGTTGACCTATAAAAGAGCTTACTCGGGTGTGAAAATTATCATTGTGCGCGCGCGCCCCGGACCGCAATTATGATATTTCCTGTTTTCCCATAGGGCCCAAGGCAAATGGGGATAGCGGTTGTACGCGCTTTCTAAGGCTCTGATCGCTTTTAGATTTTGCACGCGGATAGGGCCAACAGAGGCGCAGGTATTGCCATGCGCACCCGCCCGCAACAGTGTTTCGATACCGAGTTATCGGGGTGTGGAAGTCCGCCGCCCCGAAGCTTTACGCGCTTCCGTCTCGCGAACTACTATTTTCATCATGCCCACACGGGCATCAGTTTGTAGTACGGGAGGCCGTCTACAAATGGTGAAAATTTCAAAGCGTTCCGTCGGGAAATTAAAAAGTTATGAGCATTAGAAGATCTTCCCATTAGGCCCCATTAGGCCACAGTAGCCGAACCCGCCTAAAACTTGCGCGGGTCACTTTCACGGACGGGCTCGAAACTGGTGCCAGAAGTTAGCCCCCGACCAGTGCTTCATTGTGAGGCATTGCGTAAAATTTTCCGTCCCCCGAGTGCCGAGCAATAGCCCCTGAAAGGGCTTTCGGCACAATTTTCACGCGCTTATTTGAGCCACTTGTAGCCGAAGGAATTTTGCGCAAATGACTGAGAGGTGCTCCTGGGCACTGCTCATCACTTTGCAATAGGTTCCGGGGCTTTTCGCGAAGGTCGCGTTTTCTCAAACTTTGAGGGCATTAGTGGGTGGGGTGTGAAAACCTCCGAATGCATGGTTCTCAGCTCCTGCTGTGGGCAGCAAGCCAATTTTTTTTCCAAAATGTTGACCTATAAAAGAGCTTACTCGGGTGTGAAAATAATCATTGTGCGCGCGCGCCCCGGACCGCAATTATGATATTTCCTGTTTTCCCATAGGGCCCAAGGCAAATGGGGATAGCGGTTGTACGCGCTTTCTAAGGCTCTGATCGCTTTTAGATTTTGCACGCGGATAGGGCCAACAGAGGCGCAGGTATTGCCATGCGCACCCGCCCGCAACAGTGTTTCGATACCGAGTTATCGGGGTGTGGAAGTCCGCCGCCCCGAAGCTTTACGCGCTTCCGTCTCGCGAACTACTATTTTCATCATGCCCACACGGGCATCAGTTTGTAGTACGGGAGGCCGTCTACAAATGGTGAAAATTTCAAAGCGTTCCGTCGGGAAATTAAAAAGTTATGAGCATTAGAAGATCTTCCCATTAGGCCCCATTAGGCCACAGTAGCCGAACCTGCCTAAAACTTGCGCGGGTCACTTTCACGGACGGGCTCGAAACTGGTGCCAGAAGTTAGCCCCCGACCAGTGCTTCATTGTGAGGCATTGCGTAAAATTTTCCGTCCCCCGAGTGCCGAGCAATAGCCCCTGAAAGGGCTTTCGGCACAATTTTCACGCGCTTATTTGAGCCACTTGTAGCCGAAGGAATTTTGCGCAAATGACTGAGAGGTGCTCCTGGGCACTGCTCATCACTTTGCAATAGGTTCCGGGGCTTTTCGCGAAGGTCGCGTTTTCTCAAACTTTGAGGGCATTAGTGGGTGGGGTGTGAAAACCTCCGAATGCATGGTTCTCAGCTCCTGCTGTGGGCAGCAAGCCAATTTTTTTTCCAAAATGTTGACCTATAAAAGAGCTTACTCGGGTGTGAAAATTATCATTGTGCGCGCGCGCCCCGGACCGCAATTATGATATTTCCTGTTTTCCCATAGGGCCCAAGGCAAATGGGGATAGCGGTTGTACGCGCTTTCTAAGGCTCTGATCGCTTTTAGATTTTGCACGCGGATAGGGCCAACAGAGGCGCAGGTATTGCCATGCGCACCCGCCCGCAACAGTGTTTCGATACCGAGTTATCGGGGTGTGGAAGTCCGCCGCCCCGAAGCTTTACGCGCTTCCGTCTCGCGAACTACTATTTTCATCATGCCCACACGGGCATCAGTTTGTAGTACGGGAGGCCGTCTACAAATGGTGAAAATTTCAAAGCGTTCCGTCGGGAAATTAAAAAGTTATGAGCATTAGAAGATCTTCCCATTAGGCCCCATTAGGCCACAGTAGCCGAACCCGCCTAAAACTTGCGCGGGTCACTTTCACGGACGGGCTCGAAACTGGTGCCAGAAGTTAGCCCCCGACCAGTGCTTCATTGTGAGGCATTGCGTAAAATTTTCCGTCCCCCGAGTGCCGAGCAATAGCCCCTGAAAGGGCTTTCGGCACAATTTTCACGCGCTTATTTGAGCCACTTGTAGCCGAAGGAATTTTGCGCAAATGACTGAGAGGTGCTCCTGGGCACTGCTCATCACTTTGCAATAGGTTCCGGGGCTTTTCGCGAAGGTCGCGTTTTCTCAAACTTTGAGGGCATTAGTGGGTGGGGTGTGAAAACCTCCGAATGCATGGTTCTCAGCTCCTGCTGTGGGCAGCAAGCCAATTTTTTTTCCAAAATGTTGACCTATAAAAGAGCTTACTCGGGTGTGAAAATTATCATTGTGCGCGCGCGCCCCGGACCGCAATTATGATATTTCCTGTTTTCCCATAGGGCCCAAGGCAAATGGGGATAGCGGTTGTACGCGCTTTCTAAGGCTCTGATCGCTTTTAGATTTTGCACGCGGATAGGGCCAACAGAGGCGCAGGTATTGCCATGCGCACCCGCCCGCAACAGTGTTTCGATACCGAGTTATCGGGGTGTGGAAGTCCGCCGCCCCGAAGCTTTACGCGCTTCCGTCTCGCGAACTACTATTTTCATCATGCCCACACGGGCATCAGTTTGTAGTACGGGAGGCCGTCTACAAATGGTGAAAATTTCAAAGCGTTCCGTTGGGAAATTAAAAAGTTATGAGCATTAGAAGATCTTCCCATTAGGCCCCATTAGGCCACAGTAGCCGAACCCGCCTAAAACTTGCGCGGGTCACTTTCACGGACGGGCTCGAAACTGGTGCCAGAAGTTAGCCCCCGACCAGTGCTTCATTGTGAGGCATTGCGTAAAATTTTCCGTCCCCCGAGTGCCGAGCAATAGCCCCTGAAAGGGCTTTCGGCACAATTTTCACGCGCTTATTTGAGCCACTTGTAGCCGAAGGAATTTTGCGCAAATGACTGAGAGGTGCTCCTGGGCACTGCTCATCACTTTGCAATAGGTTCCGGGGCTTTTCGCGAAGGTCGCGTTTTCTCAAACTTTGAGGGCATTAGTGGGTGGGGTGTGAAAACCTCCGAATGCATGGTTCTCAGCTCCTGCTGTGGGCAGCAAGCCAATTTTTTTTCCAAAATGTTGACCTATAAAAGAGCTTACTCGGGTGTGAAAATTATCATTGTGCGCGCGCGCCCCGGACCGCAATTATGATATTTCCTGTTTTCCCATAGGGCCCAAGGCAAATGGGGATAGCGGTTGTACGCGCTTTCTAAGGCTCTGATCGCTTTTAGATTTTGCACGCGGATAGGGCCAACAGAGGCGCAGGTATTGCCATGCGCACCCGCCCGCAACAGTGTTTCGATACCGAGTTATCGGGGTGTGGAAGTCCGCCGCCCCGAAGCTTTACGCGCTTCCGTCTCGCGAACTACTATTTTCATCATGCCCACACGGGCATCAGTTTGTAGTACGGGAGGCCGTCTACAAATGGTGAAAATTTCAAAGCGTTCCGTCGGGAAATTAAAAAGTTATGAGCATTAGAAGATCTTCCCATTAGGCCCCATTAGGCCACAGTAGCCGAACCCGCCTAAAACTTGCGCGGGTCACTTTCACGGACGGGCTCGAAACTGGTGCCAGAAGTTAGCCCCCGACCAGTGCTTCATTGTGAGGCATTGCGTAAAATTTTCCGTCCCCCGAGTGCCGAGCAATAGCCCCTGAAAGGGCTTTCGGCACAATTTTCACGCGCTTATTTGAGCCACTTGTAGCCGAAGGAATTTTGCGCAAATGACTGAGAGGTGCTCCTGGGCACTGCTCATCACTTTGCAATAGGTTCCGGGGCTTTTCGCGAAGGTCGCGTTTTCTCAAACTTTGAGGGCATTAGTGGGTGGGGTGTGAAAACCTCCGAATGCATGGTTCTCAGCTCCTGCTGTGGGCAGCAAGCCAATTTTTTTTCCAAAATGTTGACCTATAAAAGAGCTTACTCGGGTGTGAAAATTATCATTGTGCGCGCGCGCCCCGGACCGCAATTATGATATTTCCTGTTTTCCCATAGGGCCCAAGGCAAATGGGGATAGCGGTTGTACGCGCTTTCTAAGGCTCTGATCGCTTTTAGATTTTGCACGCGGATAGGGCCAACAGAGGCGCAGGTATTGCCATGCGCACCCGCCCGCAACAGTGTTTCGATACCGAGTTATCGGGGTGTGGAAGTCCGCCGCCCCGAAGCTTTACGCGCTTCCGTCTCGCGAACTACTATTTTCATCATGCCCACACGGGCATCAGTTTGTAGTACGGGAGGCCGTCTACAAATGGTGAAAATTTCAAAGCGTTCCGTCGGGAAATTAAAAAGTTATGAGCATTAGAAGATCTTCCCATTAGGCCCCATTAGGCCACAGTAGCCGAACCTGCCTAAAACTTGCGCGGGTCACTTTCACGGACGGGCTCGAAACTGGTGCCAGAAGTTAGCCCCCGACCAGTGCTTCATTGTGAGGCATTGCGTAAAATTTTCCGTCCCCCGAGTGCCGAGCAATAGCCCCTGAAAGGGCTTTCGGCACAATTTTCACGCGCTTATTTGAGCCACTTGTAGCCGAAGGAATTTTGCGCAAATGACTGAGAGGTGCTCCTGGGCACTGCTCATCACTTTGCAATAGGTTCCGGGGCTTTTCGCGAAGGTCGCGTTTTCTCAAACTTTGAGGGCATTAGTGGGTGGGGTGTGAAAACCTCCGAATGCATGGTTCTCAGCTCCTGCTGTGGGCAGCAAGCCAATTTTTTTTCCAAAATGTTGACCTATAAAAGAGCTTACTCGGGTGTGAAAATTATCATTGTGCGCGCGCGCCCCGGACCGCAATTATGATATTTCCTGTTTTCCCATAGGGCCCAAGGCAAATGGGGATAGCGGTTGTACGCGCTTTCTAAGGCTCTGATCGCTTTTAGATTTTGCACGCGGATAGGGCCAACAGAGGCGCAGGTATTGCCATGCGCACCCGCCCGCAACAGTGTTTCGATACCGAGTTATCGGGGTGTGGAAGTCCGCCGCCCCGAAGCTTTACGCGCTTCCGTCTCGCGAACTACTATTTTCATCATGCCCACACGGGCATCAGTTTGTAGTACGGGAGGCCGTCTACAAATGGTGAAAATTTCAAAGCGTTCCGTCGGGAAATTAAAAAGTTATGAGCATTAGAAGATCTTCCCATTAGGCCCCATTAGGCCACAGTAGCCGAACCCGCCTAAAACTTGCGCGGGTCACTTTCACGGACGGGCTCGAAACTGGTGCCAGAAGTTAGCCCCCGACCAGTGCTTCATTGTGAGGCATTGCGTAAAATTTTCCGTCCCCCGAGTGCCGAGCAATAGCCCCTGAAAGGGCTTTCGGCACAATTTTCACGCACTTATTTGAGCCACTTGTAGCCGAAGGAATTTTGCGCAAATGACTGAGAGGTGCTCCTGGGCACTGCTCATCACTTTGCAATAGGTTCCGGGGCTTTTCGCGAAGGTCGCGTTTTCTCAAACTTTGAGGGCATTAGTGGGTGGGGTGTGAAAACCTCCGAATGCATGGTTCTCAGCTCCTGCTGTGGGCAGCAAGCCAATTTTTTTTCCAAAATGTTGACCTATAAAAGAGCTTACTCGGGTGTGAAAATTATCATTGTGCGCGCGCGCCACGGACCGCAATTATGATATTTCCTGTTTTCCCATAGGGCCCAAGGCAAATGGGGATAGCGGTTGTACGCGCTTTCTAAGGCTCTGATCGCTTTTAGATTTTGCACGCGGATAGGGCCAACAGAGGCGCAGGTATTGCCATGCGCACCCGCCCGCAACAGTGTTTCGATACCGAGTTATCGGGGTGTGGAAGTCCGCCGCCCCGAAGCTTTACGCGCTTCCGTCTCGCGAACTACTATTTTCATCATGCCCACACGGGCATCAGTTTGTAGTACGGGAGGCCGTCTACAAATGGTGAAAATTTCAAAGCGTTCCGTCGGGAAATTAAAAAGTTATGAGCATTAGAAGATCTTCCCATTAGGCCCCATTAGGCCACAGTAGCCGAACCCGCCTAAAACTTGCGCGGGTCACTTTCACGGACGGGCTCGAAACTGGTGCCAGAAGTTAGCCCCCGACCAGTGCTTCATTGTGAGGCATTGCGTAAAATTTTCCGTCCCCCGAGTGCCGAGCAATAGCCCCTGAAAGGGCTTTCGGCACAATTTTCACGCGCTTATTTGAGCCACTTGTAGCCGAAGGAATTTTGCGCAAATGACTGAGAGGTGCTCCTGGGCACTGCTCATCACTTTGCAATAGGTTCCGGGGCTTTTCGCGAAGGTCGCGTTTTCTCAAACTTTGAGGGCATTAGTGGGTGGGGTGTGAAAACCTCCGAATGCATGGTTCTCAGCTCCTGCTGTGGGCAGCAAGCCAATTTTTTTTCCAAAATGTTGACCTATAAAAGAGCTTACTCGGGTGTGAAAATTATCATTGTGCGCGCGCGCCCCGGACCGCAATTATGATATTTCCTGTTTTCCCATAGGGCCCAAGGCAAATGGGGATAGCGGTTGTACGCGCTTTCTAAGGCTCTGATCGCTTTTAGATTTTGCACGCGGATAGGGCCAACAGAGGCGCAGGTATTGCCATGCGCACCCGCCCGCAACAGTGTTTCGATACCGAGTTATCGGGGTGTGGAAGTCCGCCGCCCCGAAGCTTTACGCGCTTCCGTCTCGCGAACTACTATTTTCATCATGCCCACACGGGCATCAGTTTGTAGTACGGGAGGCCGTCTACAAATGGTGAAAATTTCAAAGCGTTCCGTCGGGAAATTAAAAAGTTATGAGCATTAGAAGATCTTCCCATTAGGCCCCATTAGGCCACAGTAGCCGAACCCGCCTAAATCTTGCGCGGGTCACTTTCACGGACGGGCTCGAAACTGGTGCCAGAAGTTAGCCCCCGACCAGTGCTTCATTGTGAGGCATTGCCTAAAATTTTCCGTCCCCCGAGTGCCGAGCAATAGCCCCTGAAAGGGCTTTCGGCACAATTTTCACGCGCTTATTTGAGCCACTTGTAGCCGAGGGAATTTTGCGCAAATGACTGAGAGGTGCTCCTGGGCACTGCTCATCACTTTGCAATAGGTTCCGGGGCTTTTCGCGAAGGTCGCGTTTTCTCAAACTTTGAGGGCATTAGTGGGTGGGGTGTGAAAACCTCCGAATGCATGGTTCTCAGCTCCTGCTGTGGGCAGCAAGCCAATTTTTTTTCCAAAATGTTGACCTATAAAAGAGCTTACTCGGGTGTGAAAATTATCATTGTGCGCGCGCGCCCCGGACCGCAATTATGATATTTCCTGTTTTCCCATAGGGCCCAAGGCAAATGGGGATAGCGGTTGTACGCGCTTTCTAAGGCTCTGATCGCTTTTAGATTTTGCACGCGGATAGGGCCAACAGAGGCGCAGGTATTGCCATGCGCACCCGCCCGCAACAGTGTTTCGATACCGAGTTATCGGGGTGTGGAAGTCCGCCGCCCCGAAGCTTTACGCGCTTCCGTCTCGCGAACTACTATTTTCATCATGCCCACACGGGCATCAGTTTGTAGTACGGGAGGCCGTCTACAAATGGTGAAAATTTCAAAGCGTTCCGTCGGGAAATTAAAAAGTTATGAGCATTAGAAGATCTTCCCATTAGGCCCCATTAGGCCACAGTAGCTGAACCCGCCTAAAACTTGCGCGGGTCACTTTCACGGACGGGCTCGAAACTGGTGCCAGAAGTTAGCCCCCGACCAGTGCTTCATTGTGAGGCATTGCGTAAAATTTTCCGTCCCCCGAGTGCCGAGCAATAGCCCCTGAAAGGGCTTTCGGCACAATTTTCACGCGCTTATTTGAGCCACTTGTAGCCGAAGGAATTTTGCGCAAATGACTGAGAGGTGCTCCTGGGCACTGCTCATCACTTTGCAATAGGTTCCGGGGCTTTTCGCGAAGGTCGCGTTTTCTCAAACTTTGAGGGCATTAGTGGGTGGGGTGTGAAAACCTCCGAATGCATGGTTCTCAGCTCCTGCTGTGGGCAGCAAGCCAATTTTTTTTCCAAAATGTTGACCTATAAAAGAGCTTACTCGGGTGTGAAAATTATCATTGTGCGCGCGCGCCCCGGACCGCAATTATGATATTTCCTGTTTTCCCATAGGGCCCAAGGCAAATGGGGATAGCGGTTGTACGCGCTTTCTAAGGCTCTGATCGCTTTTAGATTTTGCACGCGGATAGGGCCAACAGAGGCGCAGGTATTGCCATGCGCACCCGCCCGCAACAGTGTTTCGATACCGAGTTATCGGGGTGTGGAAGTCCGCCGCCCCGAAGCTTTACGCGCTTCCGTCTCGCGAACTACTATTTTCATCATGCCCACACGGGCATCAGTTTGTAGTACGGGAGGCCGTCTACAAATGGTGAAAATTTCAAAGCGTTCCGTCGGGAAATTAAAAAGTTATGAGCATTAGAAGATCTTCCCATTAGGCCCCATTAGGCCACAGTAGCCGAACCCGCCTAAAACTTGCGCGGGTCACTTTCACGGACGGGCTCGAAACTGGTGCCAGAAGTTAGCCCCCGACCAGTGCTTCATTGTGAGGCATTGCGTAAAATTTTCCGTCCCCCGAGTGCCGAGCAATAGCCCCTGAAAGGGCTTTCGGCACAATTTTCACGCGCTTATTTGAGCCACTTGTAGCCGAAGGAATTTTGCGCAAATGACTGAGAGGTGCTCCTGGGCACTGCTCATCACTTTGCAATAGGTTCCGGGGCTTTTCGCGAAGGTCGCGTTTTCTCAAACTTTGAGGGCATTAGTGGGTGGGGTGTGAAAACCTCCGAATGCATGGTTCTCAGCTCCTGCTGTGGGCAGCAAGCCAATTTTTTTTCCAAAATGTTGACCTATAAAAGAGCTTACTCGGGTGTGAAAATTATCATTGTGCGCGCGCGCCCCGGACCGCAATTATGATATTTCCTGTTTTCCCATAGGGCCCAAGGCAAATGGGGATAGCGGTTGTACGCGCTTTCTAAGGCTCTGATCGCTTTTAGATTTTGCACGCGGATAGGGCCAACAGAGGCGCAGGTATTGCCATGCGCACCCGCCCGCAACAGTGTTTCGATACCGAGTTATCGGGGTGTGGAAGTCCGCCGCCCCGAAGCTTTACGCGCTTCCGTCTCGCGAACTACTATTTTCATCATGCCCACACGGGCATCAGTTTGTAGTACGGGAGGCCGTCTACAAATGGTGAAAATTTCAAAGCGTTCCGTCGGGAAATTAAAAAGTTATGAGCATTAGAAGATCTTCCCATTAGGCCCCATTAGGCCACAGTAGCCGAACCCGCCTAAAACTTGGGCGGGTCACTTTCACGGACGGGCTCGAAACTGGTGCCAGAAGTTAGCCCCCGACCAGTGCTTCATTGTGAGGCATTGCGTAAAATTTTCCGTCCCCCGAGTGCCGAGCAATAGCCCCTGAAAGGGCTTTCGGCACAATTTTCACGCGCTTATTTGAGCCACTTGTAGCCGAAGGAATTTTGCGCAAATGACTGAGAGGTGCTCCTGGGCACTGCTCATCACTTTGCAATAGGTTCCGGGGCTTTTCGCGAAGGTCGCGTTTTCTCAAACTTTGAGGGCATTAGTGGGTGGGGTGTGAAAACCTCCGAATGCATGGTTCTCAGCTCCTGCTGTGGGCAGCAAGCCAATTTTTTTTCCAAAATGTTGACCTATAAAAGAGCTTACTCGGGTGTGAAAATTATCATTGTGCGCGCGCGCCCCGGACCGCAATTATGATATTTCCTGTTTTCCCATAGGGCCCAAGGCAAATGGGGATAGCGGTTGTACGCGCTTTCTAAGGCTCTGATCGCTTTTAGATTTTGCACGCGGATAGGGCCAACAGAGGCGCAGGTATTGCCATGCGCACCCGCCCGCAACAGTGTTTCGATACCGAGTTATCGGGGTGTGGAAGTCCGCCGCCCCGAAGCTTTACGCGCTTCCGTCTCGCGAACTACTATTTTCATCATGCCCACACGGGCATCAGTTTGTAGTACGGGAGGCCGTCTACAAATGGTGAAAATTTCAAAGCGTTCCGTCAGGAAATTAAAAAGTTATGAGCATTAGAAGATCTTCCCATAAGGCCCCATTAGGCCACAGTAGCCGAACCCGCCTAAAACTTGCGCGGGTCACTTTCACGGACGGGCTCGAAACTGGTGCCAGAAGTTAGCCCCCGACCAGTGCTTCATTGTGAGGCATTGCGTAAAATTTTCCGTCCCCCGAGTGCCGAGCAATAGCCCCTGAAAGGGCTTTCGGCACAATTTTCACGCGCTTATTTGAGCCACTTGTAGCCGAAGGAATTTTGCGCAAATGACTGAGAGGTGCTCCTGGGCACTGCTCATCACTTTGCAATAGGTTCCGGGGCTTTTCGCGAAGGTCGCGTTTTCTCAAACTTTGAGGGCATTAGTGGGTGGGGTGTGAAAACCTCCGAATGCATGGTTCTCAGCTCCTGCTGTGGGCAGCAAGCCAATTTTTTTTCCAAAATGTTGACCTATAAAAGAGCTTACTCGGGTGTGAAAATTATCATTGTGCGCGCGCGCCCCGGACCGCAATTATGATATTTCCTGTTTTCCCATAGGGCCCAAGGCAAATGGGGATAGCGGTTGTACGCGCTTTCTAAGGCTCTGATCGCTTTTAGATTTTGCACGCGGATAGGGCCAACAGAGGCGCAGGTATTGCCATGCGCACCCGCCCGCAACAGTGTTTCGATACCGAGTTATCGGGATGTGGAAGTCCGCCGCCCCGAAGCTTTACGCGCTTCCGTCTCGCGAACTACTATTTTCATCATGCCCACACGGGCATCAGTTTGTAGTACGGGAGGCCGTCTACAAATGGTGAAAATTTCAAAGCGTTCCGTCGGGAAATTAAAAAGTTATGAGCATTAGAAGATCTTCCCATTAGGCCCCATTAGGCCACAGTAGCCGAACCCGCCTAAAACTTGCGCGGGTCACTTTCACGGACGGGCTCGAAACTGGTGCCAGAAGTTAGCCCCCGACCAGTGCTTCATTGTGAGGCATTGCGTAAAATTTTCCGTCCCCCGAGTGCCGAGCAATAGCCCCTGAAAGGGCTTTCGGCACAATTTTCACGCGCTTATTTGAGCCACTTGTAGCCGAAGGAATTTTGCGCAAATGACTGAGAGGTGCTCCTGGGCACTGCTCATCACTTTGCAATAGGTTCCGGGGCTTTTCGCGAAGGTCGCGTTTTCTCAAACTTTGAGGGCATTAGTGGGTGGGGTGTGAAAACCTCCGAATGCATGGTTCTCAGCTCCTGCTGTGGGCAGCAAGCCAATTTTTTTTCCAAAATGTTGACCTATAAAAGAGCTTACTCGGGTGTGAAAATTATCATTGTGCGCGCGCGCCCCGGACCGCAATTATGATATTTCCTGTTTTCCCATAGGGCCCAAGGCAAATGGGGATAGCGGTTGTACGCGCTTTCTAAGGCTCTGATCGCTTTTAGATTTTGCACGCGGATAGGGCCAACAGAGGCGCAGGTATTGCCATGCGCACCCGCCCGCAACAGTGTTTCGATACCGAGTTATCGGGGTGTGGAAGTCCGCCGCCCCGAAGCTTTACGCGCTTCCGTCTCGCGAACTACTATTTTCATCATGCCCACACGGGCATCAGTTTGTAGTACGGGAGGCCGTCTACAAATGGTGAAAATTTCAAAGCGTTCCGTCGGGAAATTAAAAAGTTATGAGCATTAGAAGATCTTCCCATTAGGCCCCATTAGGCCACAGTAGCCGAACCCGCCTAAAACTTGCGCGGGTCACTTTCACGGACGGGCTCGAAACTGGTGCCAGAAGTTAGCCCCCGACCAGTGCTTCATTGTGAGGCATTGCGTAAAATTTTCCGTCCCCCGAGTGCCGAGCAATAGCCCCTGAAAGGGCTTTCGGCACAATTTTCACGCGCTTATTTGAGCCACTTGTAGCCGAAGGAATTTTGCGCAAATGACTGAGAGGTGCTCCTGGGCACTGCTCATCACTTTGCAATAGGTTCCGGGGCTTTTCGCGAAGGTCGCGTTTTCTCAAACTTTGAGGGCATTAGTGGGTGGGGTGTGAAAACCTCCGAATGCATGGTTCTCAGCTCCTGCTGTGGGCAGCAAGCCAATTTTTTTTCCAAAATGTTGACCTATAAAAGAGCTTACTCGGGTGTGAAAATTATCATTGTGCGCGCGCGCCCCGGACCGCAATTATGATATTTCCTGTTTTCCCATAGGGCCCAAGGCAAATGGGGATAGCGGTTGTACGCGCTTTCTAAGGCTCTGATCGCTTTTAGATTTTGCACGCGGATAGGGCCAACAGAGGCGCAGGTATTGCCATGCGCACCCGCCCGCAACAGTGTTTCGATACCGAGTTATCGGGGTGTGGAAGTCCGCCGCCCCGAAGCTTTACGCGCTTCCGTCTCGCGAACTACTATTTTCATCATGCCCACACGGGCATCAGTTTGTAGTACGGGAGGCCGTCTACAAATGGTGAAAATTTCAAAGCGTTCCGTCGGGAAGTTAAAAAGTTATGAGCATTAGAAGATCTTCCCATTAGGCCCCATTAGGCCACAGTAGCCGAACCCGCCTAAAACTTGCGCGGGTCACTTTCACGGACGGGCTCGAAACTGGTGCCAGAAGTTAGCCCCCGACCAGTGCTTCATTGTGAGGCATTGCGTAAAATTTTCCGTCCCCCGAGTGCCGAGCAATAGCCCCTGAAAGGGCTTTCGGCACAATTTTCACGCGCTTATTTGAGCCACTTGTAGCCGAAGGAATTTTGCGCAAATGACTGAGAGGTGCTCCTGGGCACTGCTCATCACTTTGCAATAGGTTCCGGGGCTTTTCGCGAAGGTCGCGTTTTCTCAAACTTTGAGGGCATTAGTGGGTGGGGTGTGAAAACCTCCGAATGCATGGTTCTCAGCTCCTGCTGTGGGCAGCAAGCCAATTTTTTTTCCAAAATGTTGACCTATAAAAGAGCTTACTCGGGTGTGAAAATTATCATTGTGCGCGCGCGCCCCGGACCGCAATTATGATATTTCCTGTTTTCCCATAGGGCCCAAGGCAAATGGGGATAGCGGTTGTACGCGCTTTCTAAGGCTCTGATCGCTTTTAGATTTTGCACGCGGATAGGGCCAACAGAGGCGCAGGTATTGCCATGCGCACCCGCCCGCAACAGTGTTTCGATACCGAGTTATCAGGGTGTGGAAGTCCGCCGCCCCGAAGCTTTACGCGCTTCCGTCTCGCGAACTACTATTTTCATCATGCCCACACGGGCATCAGTTTGTAGTACGGGAGGCCGTCTACAAATGGTGAAAATTTCAAAGCGTTCCGTCGGGAAATTAAAAAGTTATGAGCATTAGAAGATCTTCCCATTAGGCCCCATTAGGCCACAGTAGCCGAACCCGCCTAAAACTTGCGCGGGTCACTTTCACGGACGGGCTCGAAACTGGTGCCAGAAGTTAGCCCCCGACCAGTGCTTCATTGTGAGGCATTGCGTAAAATTTTCCGTCCCCCGAGTGCCGAGCAATAGCCCCTGAAAGGGCTTTCGGCACAATTTTCACGCGCTTATTTGAGCCACTTGTAGCCGAAGGAATTTTGCGCAAATGACTGAGAGGTGCTCCTGGGCACTGCTCATCACTTTGCAATAGGTTCCGGGGCTTTTCGCGAAGGTCGCGTTTTCTCAAACTTTGAGGGCATTAGTGGGTGGGGTGTGAAAACCTCCGAATGCATGGTTCTCAGCTCCTGCTGTGGGCAGCAAGCCAATTTTTTTTCCAAAATGTTGACCTATAAAAGAGCTTACTCGGGTGTGAAAATTATCATTGTGCGCGCGCGCCCCGGACCGCAATTATGATATTTCCTGTTTTCCCATAGGGCCCAAGGCAAATGGGGATAGCGGTTGTACGCGCTTTCTAAGGCTCTGATCGCTTTTAGATTTTGCACGCGGATAGGGCCAACAGAGGCGCAGGTATTGCCATGCGCACCCGCCCGCAACAGTGTTTCGATACCGAGTTATCGGGGTGTGGAAGTCCGCCGCCCCGAAGCTTTACGCGCTTCCGTCTCGCGAACTACTATTTTCATCATGCCCACACTGGCATCAGTTTGTAGTACAGGAGGCCGTCTACAAATGGTGAAAATTTCAAAGCGTTCCGTCGGGAAATTAAAAAGTTATGAGCATTAGAAGATCTTCCCATTAGGCCCCATTAGGCCACAGTAGCCGAACCCGCCTAAAACTTGCGCGGGTCACTTTCACGGACGGGCTCGAAACTGGTGCCAGAAGTTAGCCCCCGACCAGTGCTTCATTGTGAGGCATTGCGTAAAATTTTCCGTCCCCCGAGTGCCGAGCAATAGCCCCTGAAAGGGCTTTCGGCACAATTTTCACGCGCTTATTTGAGCCACTTGTAGCCGAAGGAATTTTGCGCAAATGACTGAGAGGTGCTCCTGGGCACTGCTCATCACTTTGCAATAGGTTCCGGGGCTTTTCGCGAAGGTCGCGTTTTCTCAAACTTTGAGGGCATTAGTGGGTGGGGTGTGAAAACCTCCGAATGCATGGTTCTCAGCTCCTGCTGTGGGCAGCAAGCCAATTTTTTTTCCAAAATGTTGACCTATAAAAGAGCTTACTCGGGTGTGAAAATTATCATTGTGCGAGCGCGCCCCGGACCGCAATTATGATATTTCCTGTTTTCCCATAGGGCCCAAGGCAAATGGGGATAGCGGTTGTACGCGCTTTCTAAGGCTCTGATCGCTTTTAGATTTTGCGCGCGGATAGGGCCAACAGAGGCGCAGGTATTGCCATGCGCACCCGCCCACAACAGTGTTTCGATACCGAGTTATCGGGGTGTGGAAGTCCGCCGCCCCGAAGCTTTACGCGCTTCCGTCTCGCGAACTACTATTTTCATCATGCCCACACGGGCATCAGTTTGTAGTACGGGAGGCTGTCTACAAATGGTGAAAATTTCAAAGCGTTCCGTCGGGAAATTAAAAAGTTATGAGCATTAGAAGATCTTCCCATTAGGCCCCATTAGGCCACAGTAGCCGAACCCGCCTAAAACTTGCGCGGGTCACTTTCACGGACGGGCTCGAAACTGGTGCCAGAAGTTAGCCCCCGACCAGTGCTTCATTGTGAGGCATTGCGTAAAATTTTCCGTCCCCCGAGTGCCGAGCAATAGCCCCTGAAAGGGCTTTCGGCACAATTTTCACGCGCTTATTTGAGCCACTTGTAGCCGAAGGAATTTTGCGCAAATGACTGAGAGGTGCTCCTGGGCACTGCTCATCACTTTGCAATAGGTTCCGGGGCTTTTCGCGAAGGTCGCGTTTTCTCAAACTTTGAGGGCATTAGTGGGTGGGGTGTGAAAACCTCCGAATGCATGGTTCTCAGCTCCTGCTGTGGGCAGCAAGCCAATTTTTTTTCCAAAATGTTGACCTATAAAAGAGCTTACTCGGGTGTGAAAATTATCATTGTGCGCGCGCGCCCCGGACCGCAATTATGATATTTCCTGTTTTCCCATAGGGCCCAAGGCAAATGGGGATAGCGGTTGTACGCGCTTTCTAAGGCTCTGATCGCTTTTAGATTTTGCACGCGGATAGGGCCAACAGAGGCGCAGGTATTGCCATGCGCACCCGCCCGCAACAGTGTTTCGATACCGAGTTATCGGGGTGTGGAAGTCCGCCGCCCCGAAGCTTTACGCGCTTCCGTCTCGCGAACTACTATTTTCATCATGCCCACACGGGCATCAGTTTGTAGTACGGGAGGCCGTCTACAAATGGTGAAAATTTCAAAGCGTTCCGTCGGGAAATTAAAAAGTTATGAGCATTAGAAGATCTTCCCATTAGGCCCCATTAGGCCACAGTAGCCGAACCCGCCTAAAACTTGCGCGGGTCACTTTCACGGACGGGCTCGAAACTGGTGCCAGAAGTTAGCCCCCGACCAGTGCTTCATTGTGAGGCATTGCGTAAAATTTTCCGTCCCCCGAGTGCCGAGCAATAGCCCCTGAAAGGGCTTTCGGCACAATTTTCACGCGCTTATTTGAGCCACTTGTAGCCGAAGGAATTTTGCGCAAATGACTGAGAGGTGCTCCTGGGCACTGCTCATCACTTTGCAATAGGTTCCGGGGCTTTTCGCGAAGGTCGCGTTTTCTCAAACTTTGAGGGCATTAGTGGGTGGGGTGTTAAAACCTCCGAATGCATGGTTCTCAGCTCCTGCTGTGGGCAGCAAGCCAATTTTTTTTCCAAAATGTTGACCTATAAAAGAGCTTACTCGGGTGTGAAAATTATCATTGTGCGCGCGCGCCCCGGACCGCAATTATGATATTTCCTGTTTTCCCATAGGGCCCAAGGCAAATGGGGATAGCGGTTGTACGCGCTTTCTAAGGCTCTGATCGCTTTTA
Organism: Loripinus fragilis; assembly: GCA_964019695.1. Taxonomy (NCBI): domain Eukaryota; kingdom Metazoa; phylum Mollusca; class Bivalvia; order Lucinida; family Lucinidae; genus Loripinus; species Loripinus fragilis. Next base: position 1,464,332 of record CAXHUL010000646.1, read on the forward strand.
GATTTTGCACGCGGATAGGGCCAACAGAGGCGCAGGTATTGCCATGCGCACCCGCCCGCAACAGTGTTTCGATACCGAGTTATCGGGGTGTGGAAGTCCGCCGCCCCGAAGCTTTACGCGCTTCCGTCTCGCGAACTACTATTTTCATCATGCCCACACGGGCATCAGTTTGTAGTACGGGAGGCCGTCTACAAATGGTGAAAATTTCAAAGCGTTCCGTCGGGAAATTAAAAAGTTATGAGCATTAGAAGATCTTCCCATTAGGCCCCATTAGGCCACAGTAGCCGAACCCGCCTAAAACTTGCGCGGGTCACTTTCACGGACGGGCTCGAAACTGGTGCCAGAAGTTAGCCCCCGACCAGTGCTTCATTGTGAGGCATTGCGTAAAATTTTCCGTCCCCCGAGTGCCGAGCAATAGCCCCTGAAAGGGCTTTCGGCACAATTTTCACGCGCTTATTTGAGCCACTTGTAGCCGAAGGAATTTTGCGCAAATGACTGAGAGGTGCTCCTGGGCACTGCTCATCACTTTGCAATAGGTTCCGGGGCTTTTCGCGAAGGTCGCGTTTTCTCAAACTTTGAGGGCATTAGTGGGTGGGGTGTGAAAACCTCCGAATGCATGGTTCTCAGCTCCTGCTGTGGGCAGCAAGCCAATTTTTTTTTCAAAATGTTGACCTATAAAAGAGCTTACTCGGGTGTGAAAATTATCATTGTGCGCGCGCGCCCCGGACCGCAATTATGATATTTCCTGTTTTCCCATAGGGCCCAAGGCAAATGGGGATAGCGGTTGTACGCGCTTTCTAAGGCTCTGATCGCTTTTAGATTTTGCACGCGGATAGGGCCAACAGAGGCGCAGGTATTGCCATGCGCACCCGCCCGCAACAGTGTTTCGATACCGAGTTATCGGGGTGTGGAAGTCCGCCGCCCCGAAGCTTTACGCGCTTCCGTCTCGCGAACTACTATTTTCATCATGCCCACACGGGCATCAGTTTGTAGTACGGGAGGCCGTCTACAAATGGTGAAAATTTCAAAGCGTTCCGTCGGGAAATTAAAAAGTTATGAGCATTAGAAGATCTTCCCATTAGGCCCCATTAGGCCACAGTAGCCGAACCCGCCTAAAACTTGCGCGGGTCACTTTCACGGACGGGCTCGAAACTGGTGCCAGAAGTTAGCCCCCGACCAGTGCTTCATTGTGAGGCATTGCGTAAAATTTTCCGTCCCCCGAGTGCCGAGCAATAGCCCCTGAAAGGGCTTTCGGCACAATTTTCACGCGCTTATTTGAGCCACTTGTAGCCAAAGGAATTTTGCGCAAATGACTGAGAGGTGCTCCTGGGCACTGCTCATCACTTTGCAATAGGTTCCGGGGCTTTTCGCGAAGGTCGCGTTTTCTCAAACTTTGAGGGCATTAGTGGGTGGGGTGTGAAAACCTCCGAATGCATGGTTCTCAGCTCCTGCTGTGGGCAGCAAGCCAATTTTTTTTCCAAAATGTTGACCTATAAAAGAGCTTACTCGGGTGTGAAAATTATCATTGTGCGCGCGCGCCCCGGACCGCAATTATGATATTTCCTGTTTTCCCATAGGGCCCAAGGCAAATGGGGATAGCGGTTGTACGCGCTTTCTAAGGCTCTGATCGCTTTTAGATTTTGCACGCGGATAGGGCCAACAGAGGCGCAGGTATTGCCATGCGCACCCGCCCGCAACAGTGTTTCGATACCGAGTTATCGGGGTGTGGAAGTCCGCCGCCCCGAAGCTTTACGCGCTTCCGTCTCGCGAACTACTATTTTCATCATGCCCACACGGGCATCAGTTTGTAGTACGGGAGGCCGTCTACAAATGGTGAAAATTTCAAAGCGTTCCGTCGGGAAATTAAAAAGTTATGAGCATTAGAAGATCTTCCCATTAGGCCCCATTAGGCCACAGTAGCCGAACCCGCCTAAAACTTGCGCGGGTCACTTTCACGGACGGGCTCGAAACTGGTGCCAGAAGTTAGCCCCCGACCAGTGCTTCATTGTGAGGCATTGCGTAAAATTTTCCGTCCCCCGAGTGCCGAGCAATAGCCCCTGAAAGGGCTTTCGGCACAATTTTCACGCGCTTATTTGAGCCACTTGTAGCCGAAGGAATTTTGCGCAAATGACTGAGAGGTGCTCCTGGGCACTGCTCATCACTTTGCAATAGGTTCCGGGGCTTTTCGCGAAGGTCGCGTTTTCTCAAACTTTGAGGGCATTAGTGGGTGATGTGTGAAAACCTCCGAATGCATGGTTCTCAGCTCCTGCTGTGGGCAGCAAGCCAATTTTTTTTCCAAAATGTTGACCTATAAAAGAGCTTACTCGGGTGTGAAAATTATCATTGTGCGCGCGCGCCCCGGACCGCAATTATGATATTTCCTGTTTTCCCATAGGGCCCAAGGCAAATGGGGATAGCGGTTGTACGCGCTTTCTAAGGCTCTGATCGCTTTTAGATTTTGCACGCGGATAGGGCCAACAGAGGCGCAGGTATTGCCATGCGCACCCGCCCGCAACAGTGTTTCGATACCGAGTTATCGGGGTGTGGAAGTCCGCCGCCCCGAAGCTTTACGCGCTTCCGTCTCGCGAACTACTATTTTCATCATGCCCACACGGGCATCAGTTTGTAGTACGGGAGGCCGTCTACAAATGGTGAAAATTTCAAAGCGTTCCGTCGGGAAATTAAAAAGTTATGAGCATTAGAAGATCTTCCCATTAGGCCCCATTAGGCCACAGTAGCCGAACCCGCCTAAAACTTGCGCGGGTCACTTTCACGGACGGGCTCGAAACTGGTGCCAGAAGTTAGCCCCCTACCAGTGCTTCATTGTGAGGCATTGCGTAAAATTTTCCGTCCCCCGAGTGCCGAGCAATAGCCCCTGAAAGGGCTTTCGGCACAATTTTCACGCGCTTATTTGAGCCACTTGTAGCCGAAGGAATTTTGCGCAAATGACTGAGAGGTGCTCCTGGGCACTGCTCATCACTTTGCAATAGGTTCCGGGGCTTTTCGCGAAGGTCGCGTTTTCTCAAACTTTGAGGGCATTAGTGGGTGGGGTGTGAAAACCTCCGAATGCATGGTTCTCAGCTCCTGCTGTGGGCAGCAAGCCAATTTTTTTTCCAAAATGTTGACCTATAAAAGAGCTTACTCGGGTGTGAAAATTATCATTGTGCGCGCGCGCCCCGGACCGCAATTATGATATTTCCTGTTTTCCCATAGGGCCCAAGGCAAATGGGGATAGCGGTTGTACGCGCTTTCTAAGGCTCTGATCGCTTTTAGATTTTGCACGCGGATAGGGCCAACAGAGGCGCAGGTATTGCCATGCGCACCCGCCCGCAACAGTGTTTCGATACCGAGTTATCGGGGTGTGGAAGTCCGCCGCCCCGAAGCTTTACGCGCTTCCGTCTCGCGAACTACTATTTTCATCATGCCCACACGGGCATCAGTTTGTAGTACGGGAGGCCGTCTACAAATGGTGAAAATTTCAAAGCGTTCCGTCGGGAAATTAAAAAGTTATGAGCATTAGAAGATCTTCCCATTAGGCCCCATTAGGCCACAGTAGCCGAACCCGCCTAAAACTTGCGCGGGTCACTTTCACGGACGGGCTCGAAACTGGTGCCAGAAGTTAGCCCCCGACCAGTGCTTCATTGTGAGGCATTGCGTAAAATTTTCCGTCCCCCGAGTGCCGAGCAATAGCCCCTGAAAGGGCTTTCGGCACAATTTTCACGCGCTTATTTGAGCCACTTGTAGCCGAAGGAATTTTGCGCAAATGACTGAGAGGTGCTCCTGGGCACTGCTCATCACTTTGCAATAGGTTCCGGGGCTTTTCGCGAAGGTCGCGTTTTCTCAAACTTTGAGGGCATTAGTGGGTGGGGTGTGAAAACCTCCGAATGCATGGTTCTCAGCTCCTGCTGTGGGCAGCAAGCCAATTTTTTTTCCAAAATGTTGACCTATAAAAGAGCTTACTCGGGTGTGAAAATTATCATTGTGCGCGCGCGCCCCGGACCGCAATTATGATATTTCCTGTTTTCCCATAGGGCCCAAGGCAAATGGGGATAGCGGTTGTACGCGCTTTCTAAGGCTCTGATCGCTTTTAGATTTTGCACGCGGATAGGGCCAACAGAGGCGCAGGTATTGCCATGCGCACCCGCCCGCAACAGTGTTTCGATACCGAGTTATCGGGGTGTGGAAGTCCGCCGCCCCAAAGCTTTATGCGCTTCCGTCTCGCGAACTACTATTTTCATCATGCCCACACGGGCATCAGTTTGTAGTACGGGAGGCCGTCTACAAATGGTGAAAATTTCAAAGCGTTCCGTCGGGAAATTAAAAAGTTATGAGCATTAGAAGATCTTCCCATTAGGCCCCATTAGGCCACAGTAGCCGAACCCGCCTAAAACTTGCGCGGGTCACTTTCACGGACGGGCTCGAAACTGGTGCCAGAAGTTAGCCCCCGACCAGTGCTTCATTGTGAGGCATTGCGTAAAATTTTCCGTCCCCCGAGTGCCGAGCAATAGCCCCTGAAAGGGCTTTCGGCACAATTTTCACGCGCTTATTTGAGCCACTTGTAGCCGAAGGAATTTTGCGCAAATGACTGAGAGGTGCTCCTGGGCACTGCTCATCACTTTGCAATAGGTTCCGGGGCTTTTCGCGAAGGTCGCGTTTTCTCAAACTTTGAGGGCATTAGTGGGTGGGGTGTGAAAACCTCCGAATGCATGGTTCTCAGCTCCTGCTGTGGGCAGCAAGCCAATTTTTTTTCCAAAATGTTGACCTATAAAAGAGCTTACTCGGGTGTGAAAATTATCATTGTGCGCGCGCGCCCCGGACCGCAATTATGATATTTCCTGTTTTCCCATAGGGCCCAAGGCAAATGGGGATAGCGGTTGTACGCGCTTTCTAAGGCTCTGATCGCTTTTAGATTTTGCACGCGGATAGGGCCAACAGAGGCGCAGGTATTGCCATGCGCACCCGCCCGCAACAGTGTTTCGATACCGAGTTATCGGGGTGTGGAAGTCCGCCGCCCCGAAGCTTTACGCGCTTCCGTCTCGCGAACTACTATTTTCATCATGCCCACACGGGCATCAGTTTGTAGTACGGGAGGCCGTCTACAAATGGTGAAAATTTCAAAGCGTTCCGTCGGGAAATTAAAAAGTTATGAGCATAAGAAGATCTTCCCATTAGGCCCCATTAGGCCACAGTAGCCGAACCCGCCTAAAACTTGCGCGGGTCACTTTCACGGACGGGCTCGAAACTGGTGCCAGAAGTTAGCCCCCGACCAGTGCTTCATTGTGAGGCATTGCGTAAAATTTTCAGTCCCCCGAGTGCCGAGCAATAGCCCCTGAAAGGGCTTTCGGCACAATTTTCACGTGCTTATTTGAGCCACATGTAGCCGAAGGAATTTTGCGCAAATGACTGAGAGGTGCTCCTGGGCACTGCTCATCACTTTGCAATAGGTTCCGGGGCTTTTCGCGAAGGTCGCGTTTTCTCAAACTTTGAGGGCATTAGTGGGTGGGGTGTGAAAACCTCCGAATGCATAGTTCTCAGCTCCTGCTGTGGGCAGCAAGCCAATTTTTTTTCCAAAATGTTGACCTATAAAAGAGCTTACTTGGGTGTGAAAATTATCATTGTGCGCGCGCGCCCCGGACCGCAATTATGATATTTCCTGTTTTCCCATAGGGCCCAAGGCAAATGGGGATAGCGGTTGTACGCGCTTTCTAAGGCTCTGATCGCTTTTAGATTTTGCACGCGGATAGGGCCAACAGAGGCGCAGGTATTGTTATGCGCACCCGCCCGCAACAGTGTTTCGATACCGAGTTATCGGGGTGTGGAAGTCCGCCGCCCCGAAGCTTTACGCGCTTCCGTCTCGCGAACTACTATTTTCATCATGCCCACACGGGCATCAGTTTGTAGTACGGGAGGCCGTCTACAAATGGTGAAAATTTCAAAGCGTTCCGTCGGGAAATTAAAAAGTTATGAGCATTAGAAGATCTTCCCATTAGGCCCCATTAGGCCACAGTAGCCGAACCCGCCTAAAACTTGCGCGGGTCACTTTCACGGACGGGCTCGAAACTGGTGCCAGAAGTTAGCCCCCGACCAGTGCTTCATTGTGAGGCATTGCGTAAAATTTTCCGTCCCCCGAGTGCCGAGCAATAGCCCCTGAAAGGGCTTTCGGCACAATTTTCACGCGCTTATTTGAGCCACTTGTAGCCGAAGGAATTTTGCGCAAATGACTGAGAGGTGCTCCTGGGCACTGCTCATCACTTTGCAATAGGTTCCGGGGCTTTTCGCGAAGGTCGCGTTTTCTCAAACTTTGAGGGCATTAGTGGGTGGGGTGTGAAAACCTCCGAATGCATGGTTCTCAGCTCCTGCTGTGGGCAGCAAGCCAATTTTTTTTCCAAAATGTTGACCTATAAAAGAGCTTACTCGGGTGTGAAAATTATCATTGTGCGCGCCCGCCCCGGACCGCAATTATGATATTTCCTGTTTTCCCATAGGGCCCAAGGCAAATGGGGATAGCGGTTGTACGCGCTTTCTAAGGCTCTGATCGCTTTTAGATTTTGCACGCGGATAGGGCCAACAGAGGCGCAGGTATTGCCATGCGCACCCGCCCGCAACAGTGTTTCGATACCGAGTTATCGGGGTGTGGAAGTCCGCCGCCCCGAAGCTTTACGCGCTTCCGTCTCGCGAACTACTATTTTCATCATGCCCACACGGGCATCAGTTTGTAGTACGGGAGGCCGTCTACAAATGGTGAAAATTTCAAAGCGTTCCGTCGGGAAATTAAAAAGTTATGAGCATTAGAAGATCTTCCCATTAGGCCCCATTAGGCCACAGTAGCCGAACCTGCCTAAAACTTGCGCGGGTCACTTTCACGGACGGGCTCGAAACTGGTGCCAGAAGTTAGCCCCCGACCAGTGCTTCATTGTGAGGCATTGCGTAAAATTTTCCGTCCCCCGAGTGCCGAGCAATAGCCCCTGAAAGGGCTTTCGGCACAATTTTCACGCGCTTATTTGAGCCACTTGTAGCCGAAGGAATTTTGCGCAAATGACTGAGAGGTGCTCCTGGGCACTGCTCATCACTTTGCAATAGGTTCCGGGGCTTTTCGCGAAGGTCGCGTTTTCTCAAACTTTGAGGGCATTAGTGGGTGGGGTGTGAAAACCTCCGAATGCATGGTTCTCAGCTCCTGCTGTGGGCAGCAAGCCAATTTTTTTTCCAAAATGTTGACCTATAAAAGAGCTTACTCGGGTGTGAAAATTATCATTGTGCGCGCGCGCCCCGGACCGCAATTATGATATTTCCTGTTTTCCCATAGGGCCCAAGGCAAATGGGGATAGCGGTTGTACGCGCTTTCTAAGGCTCTGATCGCTTTTAGATTTTGCACGCGGATAGGGCCAACAGAGGCGCAGGTATTGCCATGCGCACCCGCCCGCAACAGTGTTTCGATACCGAGTTATCGGGGTGTGGAAGTCCGCCGCCCCGAAGCTTTACGCGCTTCCGTCTCGCGAACTACTATTTTCATCATGCCCACACGGGCATCAGTTTGTAGTACGGCAGGCCGTCTACAAATGGTGAAAATTTCAAAGCGTTCCGTCGGGAAATTAAAAAGTTATGAGCATTAGAAGATCTTCCCATTAGGCCCCATTAGGCCACAGTAGCCGAACCCGCCTAAAACTTGCGCGGGTCACTTTCACGGACGGGCTCGAAACTGGTGCCAGAAGTTAGCCCCCGACCAGTGCTTCATTGTGAGGCATTGCGTAAAATTTTCCGTCCCCCGAGTGCCGAGCAATAGCCCCTGAAAGGGCTTTCGGCACAATTTTCACGCGCTTATTTGAGCCACTTGTAGCCGAAGGAATTTTGCGCAAATGACTGAGAGGTGCTCCTGGGCACTGCTCATCACTTTGCAATAGGTTCCGGGGCTTTTCGCGAAGGTCGCGTTTTCTCAAACTTTGAGGGCATTAGTGGGTGGGGTGTGAAAACCTCCGAATGCATGGTTCTCAGCTCCTGCTGTGGGCAGCAAGCCAATTTTTTTTCCAAAATGTTGACCTATAAAAGAGCTTACTCGGGTGTGAAAATTATCATTGTGCGCGCGCGCCCCGGACCGCAATTATGATATTTCCTGTTTTCCCATAGGGCCCAAGGCAAATGGGGATAGCGGTTGTACGCGCTTTCTAAGGCTCTGATCGCTTTTAGATTTTGCACGCGGATAGGGCCAACAGAGGCGCAGGTATTGCCATGCGCACCCGCCCGCAACAGTGTTTCGATACCGAGTTATCGGGGTGTGGAAGTCCGCCGCCCCGAAGCTTTACGCGCTTCCGTCTCGCGAACTACTATTTTCATCATGCCCACACGGGCATCAGTTTGTAGTATGGGAGGCCGTCTACAAATGGTGAAAATTTCAAAGCGTTCCGTCGGGAAATTAAAAAGTTATGAGCATTAGAAGATCTTCCCATTAGGCCCCATTAGGCCACAGTAGCCGAACCCGCCTAAAACTTGCGCGGGTCACTTTCACGGACGGGCTCGAAACTGGTGCCAGAAGTTAGCCCCCGACCAGTGCTTCATTGTGAGGCATTGCGTAAAATTTTCCGTCCCCCGAGTGCCGAGCAATAGCCCCTGAAAGGGCTTTCGGCACAATTTTCACGCGCTTATTTGAGCCACTTGTAGCCGAAGGAATTTTGCGCAAATGACTGAGAGGTGCTCCTGGGCACTGCTCATCACTTTGCAATAGGTTCCGGGGCTTTTCGCGAAGGTCGCGTTTTCTCAAACTTTGAGGGCATTAGTGGGTGGGGTGTGAAAACCTCCGAATGCATGGTTCTCAGCTCCTGCTGTGGGCAGCAAGCCAATTTTTTTTCCAAAATGTTGACCTATAAAAGAGCTTACTCGGGTGTGAAAATTATCATTGTGCGCGCGCGCCCCGGACCGCAATTATGATATTTCCTGTTTTCCCATAGGGCCCAAGGCAAATGGGGATAGCGGTTGTACGCGCTTTCTAAGGCTCTGATCGCTTTTAGATTTTGCACGCGGATAGGGCCAACAGAGGCGCAGGTATTGCCATGCGCACCCGCCCGCAACAGTGTTTCGATACCGAGTTATCGGGGTGTGGAAGTCCGCCGCCCCGAAGCTTTACGCGCTTCCGTCTCGCGAACTACTATTTTCATCATGCCCACACGGGCATCAGTTTGTAGTACGGGAGGCCGTCTACAAATGGTGAAAATTTCAAAGCGTTCCGTCGGGAAATTAAAAAGTTATGAGCATTAGAAGATCTTCCCATTAGGCCCCATTAGGCCACAGTAGCCGAACCCGCCTAAAACTTGCGCGGGTCACTTTCACGGATGGGCTCGAAACTGGTGCCAGAAGTTAGCCCCCGACCAGTGCTTCATTGTGAGGCATTGCGTAAAATTTTCCGTCCCCCGAGTGCCGAGCAATAGCCCCTGAAAGGGCTTTCGGCACAATTTTCACGCGCTTATTTGAGCCACTTGTAGCCGAAGGAATTTTGCGCAAATGACTGAGAGGTGCTCCTGGGCACTGCTCATCACTTTGCAATAGGTTCCGGGGCTTTTCGCGAAGGTCGCGTTTTCTCAAACTTTGAGGGCATTAGTGGGTGGGGTGTGAAAACCTCCGATCGCATGGTTCTCAGCTCCTGCTGTGGGCAGCAAGCCAATTTTTTTTCCAAAATGTTGACCTATAAAAGAGCTTACTCGGGTGTGAAAATTATCATTGTGCGCGCGCGCCCCGGACCGCAATTATGATATTTCCTGTTTTCCCATAGGGCCCAAGGCAAATGGGGATAGCGGTTGTACGCGCTTTCTAAGGCTCTGATCGCTTTTAGATTTTGCACGCGGATAGGGCCAACAGAGGCGCAGGTATTGCCATGCGCACCCGCCCGCAACAGTGTTTCGATACCGAGTTATCGGGGTGTGGAAGTCCGCCGCCCCGAAGCTTTACGCGCTTCCGTCTCGCGAACTACTATTTTCATCATGCCCACACGGGCATCAGTTTGTAGTACGGGAGGCCGTCTACAAATGGTGAAAATTTCAAAGCGTTCCGTCGGGAAATTAAAAAGTTATGAGCATTAGAAGATCTTCCCATTAGGCCCCATTAGGCCACAGTAGCCGAACCCGCCTAAAACTTGCGCGGGTCACTTTCACGGACGGGCTCGAAACTGGTGCCAGAAGTTAGCCCCCGACCAGTGCTTCATTGTGAGGCATTGCGTAAAATTTTCCGTCCCCCGAGTGCCGAGCAATAGCCCCTGAAAGGGCTTTCGGCACAATTTTCACGCGCTTATTTGAGCCACTTGTAGCCGAAGGAATTTTGCGCAAATGACTGAGAGGTGCTCCTGGGCACTGCTCATCACTTTGCAATAGGTTCCGGGGCTTTTCGCGAAGGTCGCGTTTTCTCAAACTTTGAGGGCATTAGTGGGTGGGGTGTGAAAACCTCCGAATGCATGGTTCTCAGCTCCTGCTGTGGGCAGCAAGCCAATTTTTTTTCCAAAATGTTGACCTATAAAAGAGCTTACTCGGGTGTGAAAATTATCATTGTGCGCGCCCGCCCCGGACCGCAATTATGATATTTCCTGTTTTCCCATAGGGCCCAAGGCAAATGGGGATAGCGGTTGTACGCGCTTTCTAAGGCTCTGATCGCTTTTAGATTTTGCACGCGGATAGGGCCAACAGAGGCGCAGGTATTGCCATGCGCACCCGCCCGCAACAGTGTTTCGATACTGAGTTATCGGGGTGTGGAAGTCCGCCGCCCCGAAGCTTTACGCGCTTCCGTCTCGCGAACTACTATTTTCATCATGCCCACACGGGCATCAGTTTGTAGTACGGGAGGCCGTCTACAAATGGTGAAAATTTCAAAGCGTTCCGTCGGGAAATTAAAAAGTTATGAGCATTAGAAGATCTTCCCATTAGGCCCCATTAGGCCACAGTAGCCGAACCTGCCTAAAACTTGCGCGGGTCACTTTCACGGACGGGCTCGAAACTGGTGCCAGAAGTTAGCCCCCGACCAGTGCTTCATTGTGAGGCATTGCGTAAAATTTTCCGTCCCCCGAGTGCCGAGCAATAGCCCCTGAAAGGGCTTTCGGCACAATTTTCACGCGCTTATTTGAGCCACTTGTAGCCGAAGGAATTTTGCGCAAATGACTGAGAGGTGCTCCTGGGCACTGCTCATCACTTTGCAATAGGTTCCGGGGCTTTTCGCGAAGGTCGCGTTTTCTCAAACTTTGAGGGCATTAGTGGGTGGGGTGTGAAAACCTCCGAATGCATGGTTCTCAGCTCCTGCTGTGGGCAGCAAGCCAATTTTTTTTCCAAAATGTTGACCTATAAAAGAGCTTACTCGGGTGTGAAAATTATCATTGTGCGCGCGCGCCCCGGACCGCAATTATGATATTTCCTGTTTTCCCATAGGGCCCAAGGCAAATGGGGATAGCGGTTGTACGCGCTTTCTAAGGCTCTGATCGCTTTTAGATTTTGCACGCGGATAGGGCCAACAGAGGCGCAGGTATTGCCATGCGCACCCGCCCGCAACAGTGTTTCAATACCGAGTTATCGGGGTGTGGAAGTCCGCCGCCCCGAAGCTTTACGCGCTTCCGTCTCGCGAACTACTATTTTCATCATGCCCACACGGGCATCAGTTTGTAGTACGGCAGGCCGTCTACAAATGGTGAAAATTTCAAAGCGTTCCGTCGGGAAATTAAAAAGTTATGAGCATTAGAAGATCTTCCCATTAGGCCCCATTAGGCCACAGTAGCCGAACCCGCCTAAAACTTGCGCGGGTCACTTTCACGGACGGGCTCGAAACTGGTGCCAGAAGTTAGCCCCCGACCAGTGCTTCATTGTGAGGCATTGCGTAAAATTTTCCGTCCCCTGAGTGCCGAGCAATAGCCCCTGAAAGGGCTTTCGGCACAATTTTCACGCGCTTATTTGAGCCACTTGTAGCCGAAGTAATTTTGCGCAAATGACTGAGAGGTGCTCCTGGGCACTGCTCATCACTTTGCAATAGGTTCCGGGGCTTTTCGCGAAGGTCGCGTTTTCTCAAACTTTGAGGGCATTAGTGGGTGGGGTGTGAAAACCTCCGAATGCATGGTTCTCAGCTCCTGCTGTGGGCAGCAAGCCAATTTTTTTTCCAAAATGTTGACCTATAAAAGAGCTTACTCGGGTGTGAAAATTATCATTGTGCGCGCGCGCCCCGGACCGCAATTATGATATTTCCTGTTTTCCCATAGGGCCCAAGGCAAATGGGGATAGCGGTTGTACGCGCTTTCTAAGGCTCTGATCGCTTTTAGATTTTGCACGCGGATAGGGCCAACAGAGGCGCAGGTATTGCCATGCGCACCCGCCCGCAACAGTGTTTCGATACCGAGTTATCGGGGTGTGGAAGTCCGCCGCCCCGAAGCTTTACGCGCTTCCGTCTCGCGAACTACTATTTTCATCATGCCCACACGGGCATCAGTTTGTAGTATGGGAGGCCGTCTACAAATGGTGAAAATTTCAAAGCGTTCCGTCGGGAAATTAAAAAGTTATGAGCATTAGAAGATCTTCCCATTAGGCCCCATTAGGCCACAGTAGCCGAACCCGCCTAAAACTTGCGCGGGTCACTTTCACGGACGGGCTCGAAACTGGTGCCAGAAGTTAGCCCCCGACCAGTGCTTCATTGTGAGGCATTGCGTAAAATTTTCCGTCCCCCGAGTGCCGAGCAATAGCCCCTGAAAGGGCTTTCGGCACAATTTTCACGCGCTTATTTGAGCCACTTGTAGCCGAAGGAATTTTGCGCAAATGACTGAGAGGTGCTCCTGGGCACTGCTCATCACTTTGCAATAGGTTCCGGGGCTTTTCGCGAAGGTCGCGTTTTCTCAAACTTTGAGGGCATTAGTGGGTGGGGTGTGAAAACCTCCGAATGCATGGTTCTCAGCTCCTGCTGTGGGCAGCAAGCCAATTTTTTTTCCAAAATGTTGACCTATAAAAGAGCTTACTCGGGTGTGAAAATTATCATTGTGCGCGCGCGCCCCGGACCGCAATTATGATATTTCCTGTTTTCCCATAGGGCCCAAGGCAAATGGGGATAGCGGTTGTACGCGCTTTCTAAGGCTCTGATCGCTTTTAGATTTTGCACGCGGATAGGGCCAACAGAGGCGCAGGTATTGCCATGCGCACCCGCCCGCAACAGTGTTTCGATACCGAGTTATCGGGGTGTGGAAGTCCGCCGCCCCGAAGCTTTACGCGCTTCCGTCTCGCGAACTACTATTTTCATCATGCCCACACGGGCATCAGTTTGTAGTACGGGAGGCCGTCTACAAATGGTGAAAATTTCAAAGCGTTCCGTCGGGAAATTAAAAAGTTATGAGCATTAGAAGATCTTCCCATTAGGCCCCATTAGGCCACAGTAGCCGAACCCGCCTAAAACTTGCGCGGGTCACTTTCACGGACGGGCTCGAAACTGGTGCCAGAAGTTAGCCCCCGACCAGTGCTTCATTGTGAGGCATTGCGTAAAATTTTCCGTCCCCCGAGTGCCGAGCAATAGCCCCTGAAAGGGCTTTCGGCACAATTTTCACGCGCTTATTTGAGCCACTTGTAGCCGAAGGAATTTTGCGCAAATGACTGAGAGGTGCTCCTGGGCACTGCTCATCACTTTGCAATAGGTTCCGGGGCTTTTCGCGAAGGTCGCGTTTTCTCAAACTTTGAGGGCATTAGTGGGTGGGGTGTGAAAACCTCCGAATGCATGGTTCTCAGCTCCTGCTGTGGGCAGCAAGCCAATTTTTTTTCCAAAATGTTGACCTATAAAAGAGCTTACTCGGGTGTGAAAATTATCATTGTGCGCGCGCGCCCCGGACCGCAATTATGATATTTCCTGTTTTCCCATAGGGCCCAAGGCAAATGGGGATAGCGGTTGTACGCGCTTTCTAAGGCTCTGATCGCTTTTAGATTTTGCACGCGGATAGGGCCAACAGAGGCGCAGGTATTGCCATGCGCACCCGCCCGCAACAGTGTTTCGATACCGAGTTATCGGGGTGTGGAAGTCCGCCGCCCCGAAGCTTTACGCGCTTCCGTCTCGCGAACTACTATTTTCATCATGCCCACACGGGCATCAGTTTGTAGTACGGGAGGCCGTCTACAAATGGTGAAAATTTCAAAGCGTTCCGTCGGGAAATTAAAAAGTTATGAGCATTAGAAGATCTTCCCATTAGGCCCCATTAGGCCACAGTAGCCGAACCCGCCTAAAACTTGCGCGGGTCACTTTCACGGACGGGCTCGAAACTGGTGCCAGAAGTTAGCCCCCGACCAGTGCTTCATTGTGAGGCATTGCGTAAAATTTTCCGTCCCCCGAGTGCCGAGCAATAGCCCCTGAAAGGGCTTTCGGCACAATTTTCACGCGCTTATTTGAGCCACTTGTAGCCGAAGGAATTTTGCGCAAATGACTGAGAGGTGCTCCTGGGCACTGCTCATCACTTTGCAATAGGTTCCGGGGCTTTTCGCGAAGGTCGCGTTTTCTCAAACTTTGAGGGCATTAGTGGGTGGGGTGTGAAAACCTCCGAATGCATGGTTCTCAGCTCCTGCTGTGGGCAGCAAGCCAATTTTTTTTCCAAAATGTTGACCTATAAAAGAGCTTACTCGGGTGTGAAAATTATCATTGTGCGCGCGCGCCCCGGACCGCAATTATGATATTTCCTGTTTTCCCATAGGGCCCAAGGCAAATGGGGATAGCGGTTGTACGCGCTTTCTAAGGCTCTGATCGCTTTTAGATTTTGCACGCGGATAGGGCCAACAGAGGCGCAGGTATTGCCATGCGCACCCGCCCGCAACAGTGTTTCGATACCGAGTTATCGGGGTGTGGAAGTCCGCCGCCCCGAAGCTTTACGCGCTTCCGTCTCGCGAACTACTATTTTCATCATGCCCACACGGGCATCAGTTTGTAGTACGGGAGGCCGTCTACAAATGGTGAAAATTTCAAAGCGTTCCGTCGGGAAATTAAAAAGTTATGAGCATTAGAAGATCTTCCCATTAGGCCCCATTAGGCCACAGTAGCCGAACCCGCCTAAAACTTGCGCGGGTCACTTTCACGGACGGGCTCGAAACTGGTGCCAGAAGTTAGCCCCCGACCAGTGCTTCATTGTGAGGCATTGCGTAAAATTTTCCGTCCCCCGAGTGCCGAGCAATAGCCCCTGAAAGGGCTTTCGGCACAATTTTCACGCGCTTATTTGAGCCACTTGTAGCCGAAGGAATTTTGCGCAAATGACTGAGAGGTGCTCCTGGGCACTGCTCATCACTTTGCAATAGGTTCCGGGGCTTTTCGCGAAGGTCGCGTTTTCTCAAACTTTGAGGGCATTAGTGGGTGGGGTGTGAAAACCTCCGAATGCATGGTTCTCAGCTCCTGCTGTGGGCAGCAAGCCAATTTTTTTTCCAAAATGTTGACCTATAAAAGAGCTTACTCGGGTGTGAAAATTATCATTGTGCGCGCGCGCCCCGGACCGCAATTATGATATTTCCTGTTTTCCCATAGGGCCCAAGGCAAATGGGGATAGCGGTTGTACGCGCTTTCTAAGGCTCTGATCGCTTTTAGATTTTGCACGCGGATAGGGCCAACAGAGGCGCAGGTATTGCCATGCGCACCCGCCCGCAACAGTGTTTCGATACCGAGTTATCGGGGTGTGGAAGTCCGCCGCACCGAAGCTTTACGCGCTTCCGTCTCGCGAACTACTATTTTCATCATGCCCACACGGGCATCAGTTTGTAGTACGGGAGGCCGTCTTCAAATGGTGAAAATTTCAAAGCGTTCCGTCGGGAAATTAAAAAGTTATGAGCATTAGAAGATCTTCCCATTAGGCCCCATTAGGCCACAGTAGCCGAACCCGCCTAAAACTTGCGCGGGTCACTTTCACGGACGGGCTCGAAACTGGTGCCAGAAGTTAGCCCCCGACCAGTGCTTCATTGTGAGGCATTGCGTAAAATTTTCCGTCCCCCGAGTGCCGAGCAATAGCCCCTGAAAGGGCTTTCGGCACAATTTTCACGCGCTTATTTGAGCCACTTGTAGCCGAAGGAATTTTGCGCAAATGACTGAGAGGTGCTCCTGGGCACTGCTCATCACTTTGCAATAGGTTCCGGGGCTTTTCGCGAAGGTCGCGTTTTCTCAAACTTTGAGGGCATTAGTGGGTGGGGTGTGAAAACCTCCGAATGCATGGTTCTCAGCTCCTGCTGTGAGCAGCAAGCCAATTTTTTTTCCAAAATGTTGACCTATAAAAGAGCTTACTCGGGTGTGAAAATTATCATTGTGCGCGCGCGCCCCGGACCGCAATTATGATATTTCCTGTTTTCCCATAGGGCCCAAGGCAAATGGGGATAGCGGTTGTACGCGCTTTCTAAGGCTCTGATCGCTTTTAGATTTTGCACGCGGATAGGGCTAACAGAGGCGCAGGTATTGCCATGCGCACCCGCCCGCAACAGTGTTTCGATACCGAGTTATCGGGGTGTGGAAGTCCGCCGCCCCGAAGCTTTACGCGCTTCCGTCTCGCGAACTACTATTTTCATCATGCCCACACGGGCATCAGTTTGTAGTACGGGAGGCCGTCTACAAATGGTGAAAATTTCAAAGCGTTCCGTCGGGAAATTAAAAAGTTATGAGCATTAGAAGATCTTCCCATTAGGCCCCATTAGGCCACAGTAGCCGAACCCGCCTAAAACTTGCGCGGGTCACTTTCACGGACGGGCTCGAAACTGGTGCCAGAAGTTAGCCCCCGACCAGTGCTTCATTGTGAGGCATTGCGTAAAATTTTCCGTCCCCCGAGTGCCGAGCAATAGCCCCTGAAAGGGCTTTCGGCACAATTTTCACGCGCTTATTTGAGCCACTTGTAGCCGAAGGAATTTTGCGCAAATGACTGAGAGGTGCTCCTGGGCACTGCTCATCACTTTGCAATAGGTTCCGGGGCTTTTCGCGAAGGTCGCGTTTTCTCAAACTTTGAGGGCATTAGTGGGTGGGGTGTGAAAACCTCCGAATGCATGGTTCTCAGCTCCTGCTGTGGGCAGCAAGCCAATTTTTTTTCCAAAATGTTGACCTATAAAAGAGCTTACTCGGGTGTGAAAATTATCATTGTGCGCGCGCGCCCCGGACCGCAATTATGATATTTCCTGTTTTCCCATAGGGCCCAAGGCAAATGGGGATAGCGGTTGTACGCGCTTTCTAAGGCTCTGATCGCTTTTAGATTTTGCACGCGGATAGGGCCAACAGAGGCGCAGGTATTGCCATGCGCACCCGCCCGCAACAGTGTTTCGATACCGAGTTATCGGGGTGTGGAAGTCCGCCGCCCCGAAGCTTTACGCGCTTCCGTCTCGCGAACTACTATTTTCATCATGCCCACACGGGCATCAGTTTGTAGTACGGGAGGCCGTCTACAAATGGTGAAAATTTCAAAGCATTCCGTCGGGAAATTAAAAAGTTATGAGCATTAGAAGATCTTCCCATTAGGCCCCATTAGGCCACAGTAGCCGAACCCGCCTAAAACTTGCGCGGGTCACTTTCACGGACGGGCTCGAAACTGGTGCCAGAAGTTAGCCCCCGACCAGTGCTTCATTGTGAGGCATTGCGTAAAATTTTCCGTCCCCCGAGTGCCGAGCAATAGCCCCTGAAAGGGCTTTCGGCACAATTTTCACGCGCTTATTTGAGCCACTTGTAGCCGAAGGAATTTTGCGCAAATGACTGAGAGGTGCTCCTGGGCACTGCTCATCACTTTGCAATAGGTTCCGGGGCTTTTCGCGAAGGTCGCGTTTTCTCAAACTTTGAGGGCATTAGTGGGTGGGGTGTGAAAACCTCCGAATGCATGGTTCTCAGCTCCTGCTGTGGGCAGCAAGCCAATTTTTTTTCCAAAATGTTGACCTATAAAAGAGCTTACTCGGGTGTGAAAATTATCATTGTGCGCGCGCGCCCCGGACCGCAATTATGATATTTCCTGTTTTCCCATAGGGCCCAAGGCAAATGGGGATAGCGGTTGTACGCGCTTTCTAAGGCTCTGATCGCTTTTAGATTTTGCACGCGGATAGGGCCAACAGAGGCGCAGGTATTGCCATGCGCACCCGCCCGCAACAGTGTTTCGATACCTAGTTATCGGGGTGTGGAAGTCCGCCGCCCCGAAGCTTTACGCGCTTCCGTCTCGCGAACTACTATTTTCATCATGCCCACACGGGCATCAGTTTGTAGTACGGGAGGCCGTCTACAAATGGTGAAAATTTCAAAGCGTTCCGTCGGGAAATTAAAAAGTTATGAGCATTAGAAGATCTTCCCATTAGGCCCCATTAGGCCACAGTAGCCGAACCCGCCTAAAACTTGCGCGGGTCACTTTCACGGACGGGCTCGAAACTGGTGCCAGAAGTTAGCCCCCGACCAGTGCTTCATTGTGAGGCATTGCGTAAAATTTTCCGTCCCCCGAGTGCCGAGCAATAGCCCCTGAAAGGGCTTTCGGCACAATTTTCACGCGCTTATTTGAGCCACTTGTAGCCGAAGGAATTTTGCGCAAATGACTGAGAGGTGCTCCTGGGCACTGCTCATCACTTTGCAATAGGTTCCGGGGCTTTTCGCGAAGGTCGCGTTTTCTCAAACTTTGAGGGCATTAGTGGGTGGGGTGTGAAAACCTCCGAATGCATGGTTCTCAGCTCCTGCTGTGGGCAGCAAGCCAATTTTTTTTCCAAAATGTTGACCTATAAAAGAGCTTACTCGGGTGTGAAAATTATCATTGTGCGCGCGCGCCCCGGACCGCAATTATGATATTTCCTGTTTTCCCATAGGGCCCAAGGCAAATGGGGATAGCGGTTGTACGCGCTTTCTAAGGCTCTGATCGCTTTTAGATTTTGCACGCGGATAGGGCCAACAGAGGCGCAGGTATTGCCAAGCGCACCCGCCCGCAACAGTGTTTCGATACCGAGTTATCGGGGTGTGGAAGTCCGCCGCCCCGAAGCTTTACGCGCTTCCGTCTCGCGAACTACTATTTTCATCATGCCCACACGGGCATCAGTTTGTAGTACGGGAGGCCGTCTACAAATGGTGAAAATTTCAAAGCGTTCCGTCGGGAAATTAAAAAGTTATGAGCATTAGAAGATCTTCCCATTAGGCCCCATTAGGCCACAGTAGCCGAACCCGCCTAAAACTTGCGCGGGTCACTTTCACGGACGGGCTCGAAACTGGTGCCAGAAGTTAGCCCCCGACCAGTGCTTCATTGTGAGGCATTGCGTAAAATTTTCCGTCCCCCGAGTGCCGAGCAATAGCCCCTGAAAGGGCTTTCGGCACAATTTTCACGCGCTTATTTGAGCCACTTGTAGCCGAAGGAATTTTGCGCAAATGACTGAGAGGTGCTCCTGGGCACTGCTCATCACTTTGCAATAGGTTCCGGGGCTTTTCGCGAAGGTCACGTTTTCTCAAACTTTGAGGGCATTAGTGGGTGGGGTGTGAAAACCTCCGAATGCATGGTTCTCAGCTCCTGCTGTGGGCAGCAAGCCAATTTTTTTTCCAAAATGTTGACCTATAAAAGAGCTTACTCGGGTGTGAAAATTATCATTGTGCGCGCGCGCCCCGGACCGCAATTATGATATTTCCTGTTTTCCCATAGGGCCCAAGGCAAATGGGGATAGCGGTTGTACGCGCTTTCTAAGGCTCTGATCGCTTTTAGATTTTGCACGCGGATAGGGCCAACAGAGGCGCAGGTATTGCCATGCGCACCCGCCCGCAACAGTGTTTGGATACCGAGTTATCGGGGTGTGGAAGTCCGCCGCCCCGAAGCTTTACGCGCTTCCGTCTCGCGAACTACTATTTTCATCATGCCCACACGGGCATCAGTTTGTAGTACGGGAGGCCGTCTACAAATGGTGAAAATTTCAAAGCGTTCCGTCGGGAAATTAAAAAGTTATGAGCATTAGAAGATCTTCCCATTAGGCCCCATTAGGCCACAGTAGCCGAACCCGCCTAAAACTTGCGCGGGTCACTTTCACGGACGGGCTCGAAACTGGTGCCAGAAGTTAGCCCCCGACCAGTGCTTCATTGTGAGGCATTGCGTAAAATTTTCCGTCCCCCGAGTGCCGAGCAATAGCCCCTGAAAGGGCTTTCGGCACAATTTTCACGCGCTTATTTGAGCCACTTGTAGCCGAAGGAATTTTGCGCAAATGACTGAGAGGTGCTCCTGGGCACTGCTCATCACTTTGCAATAGGTTCCGGGGCTTTTCGCGAAGGTCGCGTTTTCTCAAACTTTGAGGGCATTAGTGGGTGGGGTGTGAAAACCTCCGAATGCATGGTTCTCAGCTCCTGCTGTGGGCAGCAAGCCAATTTTTTTTCCAAAATGTTGACCTATAAAAGAGCTTACTCGGGTGTGAAAATTATCATTGTGCGCGCGCGCCCCGGACCGCAATTATGATATTTCCTGTTTTCCCATAGGGCCCAAGGCAAATGGGGATAGCGGTTGTACGCGCTTTCTAAGGCTCTGATCGCTTTTAGATTTTGCACGCGGATAGGGCCAACAGAGGCGCAGGTATTGCCATGCGCACCCGCCCGCAACAGTGTTTCGATACCTAGTTATCGGGGTGTGGAAGTCCGCCGCCCCGAAGCTTTACGCGCTTCCGTCTCGCAAACTACTATTTTCATCATGCCCACACGGGCATCAGTTTGTAGTACGGGAGGCCGTCTACAAATGGTGAAAATTTCAAAGCGTTCCGTCGGGAAATTAAAAAGTTATGAGCATTAGAAGATCTTCCCATTAGGCCCCATTAGGCCACAGTAGCCGAACCCGCCTAAAACTTGCGCGGGTCACTTTCACGGACGGGCTCGAAACTGGTGCCAGAAGTTAGCCCCCGACCAGTGCTTCATTGTGAGGCATTGCGTAAAATTTTCCGTCCCCCGAGTGCCGAGCAATAGCCCCTGAAAGGGCTTTCGGCACAATTTTCACGCGCTTATTTGAGCCACTTGTAGCCGAAGGAATTTTGCGCAAATGACTGAGAGGTGCTCCTGGGCACTGCTCATCACTTTGCAATAGGTTCCGGGGCTTTTCGCGAAGGTCGCGTTTTCTCAAACTTTGAGGGCATTAGTGGGTGGGGTGTGAAAACCTCCGAATGCATGGTTCTCAGCTCCTGCTGTGGGCAGCAAGCCAATTTTTTTTCCAAAATGTTGACCTATAAAAGAGCTTACTCAGGTGTGAAAATTATCATTGTGCGCGCGCGCCCCGGACCGCAATTATGATATTTCCTGTTTTCCCATAGGGCCCAAGGCAAATGGGGATAGCGGTTGTACGCGCTTTCTAAGGCTCTGATCGCTTTTAGATTTTGCACGCGGATAGGGCCAACAGAGGCGCAGGTATTGCCATGCGCACCCGCCCGCAACAGTGTTTCGATACCGAGTTATCGGGGTGTGGAAGTCCGCCGCCCCGAAGCTTTACGCGCTTCCGTCTCGCGAACTACTATTTTCATCATGCCCACACGGGCATCAGTTTGTAGTACGGGAGGCCGTCTACAAATGGTGAAAATTTCAAAGCGTTCCGTCGGGAAATTAAAAAGTTATGAGCATTAGAAGATCTTCCCATTAGGCCCCATTAGGCCACAGTAGCCGAACCCGCCTAAAACTTGCGCGGGTCACTTTCACGGACGGGCTCGAAACTGGTGCCAGAAGTTAGCCCCCGACCAGTGCTTCATTGTGAGGCATTGCGTAAAATTTTCCGTCCCCCGAGTGCCGAGCAATAGCCCCTGAAAGGGCTTTCGGCACAATTTTCACGCGCTTATTTGAGCCACTTGTAGCCGAAGGAATTTTGCGCAAATGACTGAGAGGTGCTCCTGGGCACTGCTCATCACTTTGCAATAGGTTCCGGGGCTTTTCGCGAAGGTCGCTTTTTCTCAAACTTTGAGGGCATTAGTGGGTGGGGTGTGAAAACCTCCGAATGCATGGTTCTCAGCTCCTGCTGTGGGCAGCAAGCCAATTTTTTTTCCAAAATGTTGACCTATAAAAGAGCTTACTCGGGTGTGAAAATTATCATTGTGCGCGCGCGCCCCGGACCGCAATTATGATATTTCCTGTTTTCCCATAGGGCCCAAGGCAAATGGGGATAGCGGTTGTACGCGCTTTCTAAGGCTCTGATCGCTTTTAGATTTTGCACGCGGATAGGGCCAACAGAGGCGCAGGTATTGCCATGCGCACCCGCCCGCAACAGTGTTTCGATACCGAGTTATCGGGGTGTGGAAGTCCGCCGCCCCGAAGCTTTACGCGCTTCCTTCTCGCGAACTACTATTTTCATCATGCCCACACGGGCATCAGTTTGTAGTACGGGAGGCCGTCTACAAATGGTGAAAATTTCAAAGCGTTCCGTCGGGAAATTAAAAAGTTATGAGCATTAGAAGATCTTCCCATTAGGCCCCATTAGGCCACAGTAGCCGAACCCGCCTAAAACTTGCGCGGGTCACTTTCAAGGACGGGCTCGAAACTGGTGCCAGAAGTTAGCCCCCGACCAGTGCTTCATTGTGAGGCATTGCGTAAAATTTTCCGTCCCCCGAGTGCCGAGCAATAGCCCCTGAAAGGGCTTTCGGCACAATTTTCACGCGCTTATTTGAGCCACTTGTAGCCGAAGGAATTTTGCGCAAATGACTGAGAGGTGCTCCTGGGCACTGCTCATCACTTTGCAATAGGTTCCGGGGCTTTTCGCGAAGGTCGCTTTTTCTCAAACTTTGAGGGCATTAGTGGGTGGGGTGTGAAAACCTCCGAATGCATGGTTCTCAGCTCCTGCTGTGGGCAGCAAGCCAATTTTTTTTCCAAAATGTTGACCTATAAAAGAGCTTACTCGGGTGTGAAAATTATCATTGTGCGCGCGCGCCCCGGACCGCAATTATGATATTTCCTGTTTTCCCATAGGGCCCAAGGCAAATGGGGATAGCGGTTGTACGCGCTTTCTAAGGCTCTGATCGCTTTTAGATTTTGCACGCGGATAGGGCCAACAGAGGCGCAGGTATTGCCATGCGCACCCGCCCGCAACAGTGTTTCGATACCGAGTTATCGGGGTGTGGAAGTCCGCCGCCCCGAAGCTTTACGCGCTTCCGTCTCGCGAACTACTATTTTCATCATGCCCACACGGGCATCAGTTTGTAGTACGGGAGGCCGTCTACAAATGGTGAAAATTTCAAAGCGTTCCGTCGGGAAATTAAAAAGTTATGAGCATTAGAAGATCTTCCCATTAGGCCCCATTAGGCCACAGTAGCCGACCCGCCTAAAACTTGCGCGGGTCACTTTCACGGACGGGCTCGAAACTGGTGCCAGAAGTTAGCCCCCGACCAGTGCTTCATTGTGAGGCATTGCGTAAAATTTTCCGTCCCCCGAGTGCCGAGCAATAGCCCCTGAAAGGGCTTTCGGCACAATTTTCACGCGCTTATTTGAGCCACTTGTAGCCGAAGGAATTTTGCGCAAATGACTGAGAGGTGCTCCTGGGCACTGCTCATCACTTTGCAATAGGTTCCGGGGCTTTTCGCGAAGGTCGCGTTTTCTCAAACTTTGAGGGCATTAGTGGGTGGGGTGTGAAAACCTCCGAATGCATGGTTCTCAGCTCCTGCTGTGGGCAGCAAGCCAATTTTTTTTCCAAAATGTTGACCTATAAAAGAGCTTACTCGGGTGTGAAAATTATCATTGTGCACGAGCGCCCCGGACCGCAATTATGATATTTCCTGTTTTCCCATAGGGCCCAAGGCAAATGGGGATAGCGGTTGTACGCGCTTTCTAAGGCTCTGATCGCTTTTAGATTTTGCACGCGGATAGGGCCAACAGAGGCGCAGGTATTGCCATGCGCACCCGCCCGCAACAGTGTTTCGATACCGAGTTATCGGGGTGTGGAAGTCCGCCGCCCCGAAGCTTTACGCGCTTCCGTCTCGCGAACTACTATTTTCATCATGCCCACACGGGCATCAGTTTGTAGTACGGGAGGCCGTCTACAAATGGTGAAAATTTCAAAGCGTTCCGTCGGGAAATTAAAAAGTTATGAGCATTAGAAGATCTTCCCATTAGGCCCCATTAGGCCACAGTAGCCGAACCCGCCTAAAACTTGCGCGGGTCACTTTCACGGACGGGCTCGAAACTGGTGCCAGAAGTTAGCCCCCGACCAGTGCTTCATTGTGAGGCATTGCGTAAAATTTTCCGTCCCCCGAGTGCCGAGCAATAGCCCCTGAAAGGGCTTTCGGCACAATTTTCACGCGCTTATTTGAGCCACTTGTAGCCGAAGGAATTTTGCGCAAATGACTGAGAGGTGCTCCTGGGCACTGCTCATCACTTTGCAATAGGTTCCGGGCTTTTTGCGAAGGTCGCGTTTTCTCAAACTTTGAGGGCATTAGTGGGTGGGGTGTGAAAACCTCCGAATGCATGGTTCTCAGCTCCTGCTGTGGGCAGCAAGCCAATTTTTTTTCCAAAATGTTGACCTATAAAAGAGCTTACTCGGGTGTGAAAATTATCATTGTGCGCGCGCGCCCCGGACCGCAATTATGATATTTCCTGTTTTCCCATAGGGCCCAAGGCAAATGGGGATAGCGGTTGTACGCGCTTTCTAAGGCTCTGATCGCTTTTAGATTTTGCACGCGGATAGGGCCAACAGAGGCGCAGGTATTGCCATGCGCACCCGCCCGCAACAGTGTTTCGATACCGAGTTATCGGGGTGTGGAAGTCCGCCGCCCCGAAGCTTTACGCGCTTCCGTCTCGCGAACTACTATTTTTATCATGCCCACACGGGCATCAGTTTGTAGTACGGGAGGCCGTCTACAAATGGTGAAAATTTCAAAGAGTTCCGTCGGGAAATTAAAAAGTTATGAGCATTAGAAGATCTTCCCATTAGGCCCCATTAGGCCACAGTAGCCGAACCCGCCTAAAACTTGCGCGGGTCACTTTCACGGACGGGCTCGAAACTGGTGCCAGAAGTTAGCCCCCGACCAGTGCTTCATTGTGAGGCATTGCGTAAAATTTTCCGTCCCCCAAGTGCCGAGCAATAGCCCCTGAAAGGGCTTTCGGCACAATTTTCACGCGCTTATTTGAGCCACTTGTAGCCGAAGGAATTTTGCGCAAATGACTGAGAGGTGCTCCTGGGCACTGCTCATCACTTTGCAATAGGTTCCGGGGCTTTTCGCGAAGGTCGCGTTTTCTCAAACTTTGAGGGCATTAGTGGGTGGGGTGTGAAAACCTCCGAATGCATGGTTCTCAGCTCCTGCTGTGGGCAGCAAGCCAATTTTTTTTCCAAAATGTTAACCTATAAAAGAGCTTACTCGGGTGTGAAAATTATCATTGTGCGCGCGCGCCCCGGACCGCAATTATGATATTTCCTGTTTTCCCATAGGGCCCAAGGCAAATGGGGATAGCGGTTGTACGCGCTTTCTAAGGCTCTGATCGCTTTTAGATTTTGCACGCGGATAGGGCCAACAGAGGCGCAGGTATTGCCATGCGCACCCGCCCGCAACAGTGTTTCGATACCGAGTTATCGGGGTGTGGAAGTCCGCCGCCCCGAAGCTTTACGCGCTTCCGTCTCGCGAACTACTATTTTCATCATGCCCACACGGGCATCAGTTTGTAGTACGGGAGGCCGTCTACAAATGGTGAAAATTTCAAAGCGTTCCGTCGGGAAATTAAAAAGTTATGAGCATTAGAAGATCTTCCCATTAGGCCCCATTAGGCCACAGTAGCCGAACCCGCCTAAAACTTGCGCGGGTCACTTTCACGGACGGGCTCGAAACTGGTGCCAGAAGTTAGCCCCCGACCAGTGCTTCATTGTGAGGCATTGCGTAAAATTTTCCGTCCCCCGAGTGCCGAGCAATAGCCCCTGAAAGGGCTTTCGGCACAATTTTCACGCGCTTATTTGAGCCACTTGTAGCCGAAGGAATTTTGCGCAAATGACTGAGAGGTGCTCCTGGGCACTGCTCATCACTTTGCAATAGGTTCCGGGGCTTTTCGCGAAGGTCGCGTTTTCTCAAACTTTGAGGGCATTAGTGGGTGGGGTGTGAAAACCTCCGAATGCATGGTTCTCAGCTCCTGCTGTGGGCAGCAAGCCAATTTTTTTTCCAAAATGTTGACCTATAAAAGAGCTTACTCGGGTGTGAAAATTATCATTGTGCGCGCGCGCCCCGGACCGCAATTATGATATTTCCTGTTTTCCCATAGGGCCCAAGGCAAATGGGGATAGCGGTTGTACGCGCTTTCTAAGGCTCTGATCGCTTTTAGATTTTGCACGCGGATAGGGCCAACAGAGGCGCAGGTATTGCCATGCGCACCCGCCCGCAACAGTGTTTGGATACCGAGTTATCGGGGTGTGGAAGTCCGCCGCCCCGAAGCTTTACGCGCTTCCGTCTCGCGAACTACTATTTTCATCATGCCCACACGGGCATCAGTTTGTAGTACGGGAGGCCGTCTACAAATGGTGAAAATTTCAAAGCGTTCCGTCGGGAAATTAAAAAGTTATGAGCATTAGAAGATCTTCCCATTAGGCCCCATTAGGCCACAGTAGCCGAACCCGCCTAAAACTTGCGCGGGTCACTTTCACGGACGGGCTCGAAACTGGTGCCAGAAGTTAGCCCCCGACCAGTGCTTCATTGTGAGGCATTGCGTAAAATTTTCCGTCCCCCCAGTGCCGAGCAATAGCCCCTGAAAGGGCTTTCGGCACAATTTTCACGCGCTTATTTGAGCCACTTGTAGCCGAAGGAATTTTGCGCAAATGACTGAGAGGTGCTCCTGGGCACTGCTCATCACTTTGCAATAGGTTCCGGGGCTTTTCGCGAAGGTCGCGTTTTCTCAAACTTTGAGGGCATTAGTGGGTGGGGTGTGAAAACCTCCGAATGCATGGTTCTCAGCTCCTGCTGTGGGCAGCAAGCCAATTTTTTTTCCAAAATGTTGACCTATAAAAGAGCTTACTCGGGTGTGAAAATTATCATTGTGCGCGCGCGCCCCGGACCGCAATTATGATATTTCCTGTTTTCCCATAGGGCCCAAGGCAAATGGGGATAGCGGTTGTACGCGCTTTCTAAGGCTCTGATCGCTTTTAGATTTTGCACGCGGATAGGGCCAACAGAGGCGCAGGTATTGCCATGCGCACCCGCCCGCAACAGTGTTTCGATACCGAGTTATCGGGGTGTGGAAGTCCGCCGCCCCGAAGCTTTACGCGCTTCCGTCTCGCGAACTACTATTTTCATCATGCCCACACGGGCATCAGTTTGTAGTACGGGAGGCCGTCTACAAATGGTGAAAATTTCAAAGCGTTCCGTTGGGAAATTAAAAAGTTATGAGCATTAGAAGATCTTCCCATTAGGCCCCATTAGGCCACAGTAGCCGAACCCGCCTAAAACTTGCGCGGGTCACTTTCACGGACGGGCTCGAAACTGGTGCCAGAAGTTAGCCCCCGACCAGTGCTTCATTGTGAGGCATTGCGTAAAATTTTCCGTCCCCCGAGTGCCGAGCAATAGCCCCTGAAAGGGCTTTCGGCACAATTTTCACGCGCTTATTTGAGCCACTTGTAGCCGAAGGAATTTTGCGCAAATGACTGAGAGGTGCTCCTGGGCACTGCTCATCACTTTGCAATAGGTTCCGGGGCTTTTCGCGAAGGTCGCGTTTTCTCAAACTTTGAGGGCATTAGTGGGTGGGGTGTGAAAACCTCCGAATGCATGGTTCTCAGCTCCTGCTGTGGGCAGCAAGCCAATTTTTTTTCCAAAATGTTGACCTATAAAAGAGCTTACTCGGGTGTGAAAATTATCATTGTGCGCGCGCGCCCCGGACCGCAATTATGATATTTCCTGTTTTCCCATAGGGCCCAAGGCAAATGGGGATAGCGGTTGTACGCGCTTTCTAAGGCTCTGATCGCTTTTAGATTTTGCACGCGGATAGGGCCAACAGAGGCGCAGGTATTGCCATGCGCACCCGCCCGCAACAGTGTTTCGATACCGAGTTATCGGGGTGTGGAAGTCCGCCGCCCCGAAGCTTTACGCGCTTCCGTATCGTGAACTACTATTTTCATCATGCCCACACAGGCATCAGTTTGTAGTACGGGAGGCCGTCTACAAATGGTGAAAATTTCAAAGCGTTCCGTCGGGAAATTAAAAAGTTATGAGCATTAGAAGATCTTCCCATTAGGCCCCATTAGGCCACAGTAGCCGAACCCGCCTAAAACTTGCGCGGGTCACTTTCACGGACGGGCTCGAAACTGGTGCCAGAAGTTAGCCCCCGACCAGTGCTTCATTGTGAGGCATTGCGTAAAATTTTCCGTCCCCCGAGTGCCGAGCAATAGCCCCTGAAAGGGCTTTCGGCACAATTTTCACGCGCTTATTTGAGCCACTTGTAGCCGAAGGAATTTTGCGCAAATGACTGAGAGGTGCTCCTGGGCACTGCTCATCACTTTGCAATAGGTTCCAGGGCTTTTCGCGAAGGTCGCGTTTTCTCAAACTTTGAGGGCATTAGTGGGTGGGGTGTGAAAACCTCCGAATGCATGGTTCTCAGCTCCTGCTGTGGGCAGCAAGCCAATTTTTTTTCCAAAATGTTGACCTATAAAAGAGCTTACTCGGGTGTGAAAATTATCATTGTGCGCGCGCGCCCCGGACCGCAATTATGATATTTCCTGTTTTCCCATAGGGCCCAAGGCAAATGGGGATAGCGGTTGTACGCGCTTTCTAAGGCTCTGATCGCTTTTAGATTTTGCACGCGGATAGGGCCAACAGAGGCGCAGGTATTGCCATGCGCACCCGCCCGCAACAGTGTTTCGATACAGAGTTATCGGGGTGTGGAAGTCCGCCGCCCCGAAGCTTTACGCGCTTCCGTCTCGCGAACTACTCTTTTCATCATGCCCACTTGGGCATCAGTTTGTAGTACGGGAGGCCGTCTACAAATGGTGAAAATTTCAAAGCGTTCCGTCGGGAAATTAAAAAGTTATGAGCATTAGAAGATCTTCCCATTAGGCCCCATTAGGCCACAGTAGCCGAACCCGCCTAAAACTTGCGCGGGTCACTTTCACGGACGGGCTCGAAACTGGTGCCAGAAGTTAGCCCCCGACCAGTGCTTCATTGTGAGGCATTGCGTAAAATTTTCCGTCCCCCGAGTGCCGAGCAATAGCCCCTGAAAGGGCTTTCGGCACAATTTTCACGCGCTTATTTGAGCCACTTGTAGCCGAAGGAATTTTGCGCAAATGACTGAGAGGTGCTCCTGGGCACTGCTCATCACTTTGCAATAGGTTCCGGGGCTTTTCGGGAAGGTCGCGTTTTCTCAAACTTTGAGGGCATTAGTGGGTGGGGTGTGAAAACCTCCGAATGCATGGTTCTCAGCTCCTGCTGTGGGCAGCAAGCCAATTTTTTTTCCAAAATGTTGACCTATAAAAGAGCTTACTCGGGTGTGAAAATTATCATTGTGCGCGCGCGCCCCGGACCGCAATTATGATATTTCCTGTTTTCCCATAGGGCCCAAGGCAAATGGGGATAGCGGTTGTACGCGCTTTCTAAGGCTCTGATCGCTTTTAGATTTTGCACGCGGATAGGGCCAACAGAGGCGCAGGTATTGCCATGCGCACCCGCCCGCAACAGTGTTTCGATACCGAGTTATCGGGGTGTGGAAGTCCGCCGCCCCGAAGCTTTACGCGCTTCCGTCTCGCGAACTACTATTTTCATCATGCCCACACGGGCATCAGTTTGTAGTACGGGAGGCCGTCTACAAATGGTGAAAATTTCAAAGCGTTCCGTCGGGAAATTAAAAAGTTATGAGCATTAGAAGATCTTCCCATTAGGCCCCATTAGGCCACAGTAGCCGAACCCGCCTAAAACTTGCGCGGGTCACTTTCACGGACGGGCTCGAAACTGGTGCCAGAAGTTAGCCCCCGACCAGTGCTTCATTGTGAGGCATTGCGTAAAATTTTCCGTCCCCCGAGTGCCGAGCAATAGCCCCTGAAAGGGCTTTCGGCACAATTTTCACGCGCTTATTTGAGCAACTTGTGGCCGAAGGAATTTTGCGCAAATGACTGAGAGGTGCTCCTGGGCACTGCTCATCACTTTGCAATAGGTTCCGGGGCTTTTCGCGAAGGTCGCGTTTTCTCAAACTTTGAGGGCATTAGTGGGTGGGGTGTGAAAACCTCCGAATGCATGGTTCTCAGCTCCTGCTGTGGGCAGCAAGCCAATTTTTTTTCCAAAATGTTGACCTATAAAAGAGCTTACTCGGGTGTGAAAATTATCATTGTGCGCGCGCGCCCCGGACCGCAATTATGATATTTCCTGTTTTCCCATAGGGCCCAAGGCAAATGGGGATAGCGGTTGTACGCGCTTTCTAAGGCTCTGATCGCTTTTAGATTTTGCACGCGGATAGGGCCAACAGAGGCGCAGGTATTGCCATGCGCACCCGCCCGCAACAGTGTTTCGATACCGAGTTATCGGGGTGTGGAAGTCCGCCGCCCCGAAGCTTTACGCGCTTCCGTCTCGCGAACTACTATTTTCATCATGCCCACACGGGCATCAGTTTGTAGTACGGGAGGCCGTCTACAAATGGTGAAAATTTCAAAGCGTTCCGTCGGGAAATTAAAAAGTTATGAGCATTAGAAGATCTTCCCATTAGGCCCCATTAGGCCACAGTAGCCGAACCCGCCTAAAACTTGCGCGGGTCACTTTCACGGACGGGCTCGAAACTGGTGCCAGAAGTTAGCCCCCGACCAGTGCTTCATTGTGAGGCATTGCGTAAAATTTTCCGTCCCCCGAGTGCCGAGCAATAGCCCCTGAAAGGGCTTTCGGCACAATTTTCACGCGCTTATTTGAGCCACTTGTAGCCGAAGGAATTTTGCGCAAATGACTGAGAGGTGCTCCTGGGCACTGCTCATCACTTTGCAATAGGTTCCGGGGCTTTTCGTGAAGGTCGCGTTTTCTCAAACTTTGAGGGCATTAGTGGGTGGGGTGTGAAAACCTCCGAATGCATGGTTCTCAGCTCCTGCTGTGGGCAGCAAGCCATTTTTTTTTCCAAAATGTTGACCTATAAAAGAGCTTACTCGGGTGTGAAAATTATCATTGTGCGCGCGCGCCCCGGACCGCAATTATGATATTTCCTGTTTTCCCATAGGGCCCAAGGCAAATGGGGATAGCGGTTGTACGCGCTTTCTAAGGCTCTGATCGCTTTTAGATTTTGCACGCGGATAGGGCCAACAGAGGCGCAGGTATTGCCATGCGCACCCGCCCGCAACAGTGTTTCGATACCGAGTTATCGGGGTGTGGAAGTCCGCCGCCCCGAAGCTTTACGCGCTTCCGTCTCGCGAACTACTATTTTCATCATGCCCACACGGGCATCAGTTTGTAGTACGGGAGGCCGTCTACAAATGGTGAAAATTTCAAAGCGTTCCGTCGGGAAATTAAAAAGTTATGAGCATTAGAAGATCTTCCCATTAGGCCCCATTAGGCCACAGTAGCCGAACCCGCCTAAAACTTGCGCGGGTCACTTTCACGGACGGGCTCGAAACTGGTGCCAGAAGTTAGCCCCCGACCAGTGCTTCATTGTGAGGCATTGCGTAAAATTTTCCGTCCCCCGAGTGCCGAGCAATAGCCCCTGAAAGGGCTTTCGGCACAATTTTCACGCGCTTATTTGAGCCACTTGTAGCCGAAGGAATTTTGCGCAAATGACTGAGAGGTGCTCCTGGGCACTGCTCATCACTTTGCAATAGGTTCCGGGGCTTTTCGTGAAGGTCGCGTTTTCTCAAACTTTGAGGGCATTAGTGGGTGGGGTGTGAAAACCTCCGAATGCATGGTTCTCAGCTCCTGCTGTGGGCAGCAAGCCAATTTTTTTTCCAAAATGTTGACCTATAAAAGAGCTTACTCGGGTGTGAAAATTATCATTGTGCGCGCGCGCCCCGGACCGCAATTATGATATTTCCTGTTTTCCCATAGGGCCCAAGGCAAATGGGGATAGCGGTTGTACACGCTTTCTAAGGCTCTGATCGCTTTTAGATTTTGCACGCGGATAGGGCCAACAGAGGCGCAGGTATTGCCATGCGCACCCGCCCGCAACAGTGTTTCGATACCGAGTTATCGGGGTGTGGAAGTCCGCCGCCCCGAAGCTTTACGCGCTTCCGTCTCGCGAACTACTATTTTCATCATGCCCACACGGGCATCAGTTTGTAGTACGGGAGGCCGTCTACAAATGGTGAAAATTTCAAAGCGTTCCGTCGGGAAATTAAAAAGTTATGAGCATTAGAAGATCTTCCCATTAGGCCCCATTAGGCCACAGTAGCCGAACCCGCCTAAAACTTGCGCGGGTCACTTTCACGGACGGGCTCGAAACTGGTGCCAGAAGTTAGCCCCCGACCAGTGCTTCATTGTGAGGCATTGCGTAAAATTTTCCGTCCCCCGAGTGCCGAGCAATAGCCCCTGAAAGGGCTTTCGGCACAATTTTCACGCGCTTATTTGAGCAACTTGTAGCCGAAGGAATTTTGCGCAAATGACTGAGAGGTGCTCCTGGGCACTGCTCATCACTTTGCAATAGGTTCCGGGGCTTTTCGCGAAGGTCGCGTTTTCTCAAACTTTGAGGGCATTAGTGGGTGGGGTGTGAAAACCTCCGAATGCATGGTTCTCAGCTCCTGCTGTGGGCAGCAAGCCAATTTTTTTTCCAAAATGTTGACCTATAAAAGAGCTTACTCGGGTGTGAAAATTATCATTGTGCGCGCGCGCCCCGGACCGCAATTATGATATTTCCTGTTTTCCCATAGGGCCCAAGGCAAATGGGGATAGCGGTTGTACGCGCTTTCTAAGGCTCTGATCGCTTTTAGATTTTGCACGCGGATAGGGCCAACAGAGGCGCAGGTATTGCCATGCGCACCCGCCCGCAACAGTGTTTCGATACCGAGTTATCGGGGTGTGGAAGTCCGCCGCCCCGAAGCTTTACGCGCTTCCGTCTCGCGAACTACTATTTTCATCATGCCCACACGGGCATCAGTTTGTAGTACGGGAGGCCGTCTACAAATGGTGAAAATTTCAAAGCGTTCCGTCGGGAAATTAAAAAGTTATGAGCATTAGAAGATCTTCCCATTAGGCCCCATTAGGCCACAGTAGCCGAACCCGCCTAAAACTTGCGCGGGTCACTTTCACGGACGGGCTCGAAACTGGTGCCAGAAGTTAGCCCCCGACCAGTGCTTCAT
The DNA here is from genome assembly GCA_964019695.1 of Loripinus fragilis. Taxonomy (NCBI): domain Eukaryota; kingdom Metazoa; phylum Mollusca; class Bivalvia; order Lucinida; family Lucinidae; genus Loripinus; species Loripinus fragilis. Next base: position 1,497,420 of record CAXHUL010000646.1, read on the forward strand.
TGTGAGGCATTGCGTAAAATTTTCCGTCCCCCGAGTGCCGAGCAATAGCCCCTGAAAGGGCTTTCGGCACAATTTTCACGCGCTTATTTGAGCCACTTGTAGCCGAAGGAATTTTGCACAAATGACTGAGAGGTGCTCCTGGGCACTGCTCATCACTTTGCAATAGGTTCCGGGGCTTTTCGCGAAGGTCGCGTTTTCTCAAACTTTGAGGGCATTAGTGGGTGGGGTGTGAAAACCTCCGAATGCATGGTTCTCAGCTCCTGCTGTGGGCAGCAAGCCAATTTTTTTTCCAAAATGTTGACCTATAAAAGAGCTTACTCGGGTGTGAAAATTATCATTGTGCGCGCGCGCCCCGGACCGCAATTATGATATTTCCTGTTTTCCCATAGGGCCCAAGGCAAATGGGGATAGCGGTTGTACGCGCTTTCTAAGGCTCTGATCGCTTTTAGATTTTGCACGCGGATAGGGCCAACAGAGGCGCAGGTATTGCCATGCGCACCCGCCCGCAACAGTGTTTCGATACCGAGTTATCGGGGTGTGGAAGTCCGCCGCCCCGAAGCTTTACGCGCTTCCGTCTCGCGAACTACTATTTTCATCATGCCCACACGGGCATCAGTTTGTAGTACGGGAGGCCGTCTACAAATGGTGAAAATTTCAAAGCGTTCCGTCGGGAAATTAAAAAGTTATGAGCATTAGAAGATCTTCCCATTAGGCCCCATTAGGCCACAGTAGCCGAACCCGCCTAAAACTTGCGCGGGTCACTTTCACGGACGGGCTCGAAACTGGTGCCAGAAGTTAGCCCCCGACCAGTGCTTCATTGTGAGGCATTGCGTAAAATTTTCCGTCCCCCGAGTGCCGAGCAATAGCCCCTGAAAGGGCTTTCGGCACAATTTTCACGCGCTTATTTGAGCCACTTGTAGCCGAAGGAATTTTGCACAAATGACTGAGAGGTGCTCCTGGGCACTGCTCATCACTTTGCAATAGGTTCCGGGGCTTTTCGCGAAGGTCGCGTTTTCTCAAACTTTGAGGGCATTAGTGGGTGGGGTGTGAAAACCTCCGAATGCATGGTTCTCAGCTCCTGCTGTGGGCAGCAAGCCAATTTTTTTTCCAAAATGTTGACCTATAAAAGAGCTTACTCGGGTGTGAAAATTATCATTGTGCGCGCGCGCCCCGGACCGCAATTATGATATTTCCTGTTTTCCCATAGGGCCCAAGGCAAATGGGGATAGCGGTTGTACGCGCTTTCTAAGGCTCTGATCGCTTTTAGATTTTGCACGCGGATAGGGCCAACAGAGGCGCAGGTATTGCCATGCGCACCCGCCCGCAACAGTGTTTCGATACCGAGTTATCGGGGTGTGGAAGTCCGCCGCCCCGAAGCTTTACGCGCTTCCGTCTCGCGAACTACTATTTTCATCATGCCCACACGGGCATCAGTTTGTAGTACGGGAGGCCGTCTACAAATGGTGAAAATTTCAAAGCGTTCCGTCGGGAAATTAAAAAGTTATGAGCATTAGAAGATCTTCCCATTAGGCCCCATTAGGCCACAGTAGCCGAACCCGCCTAAAACTTGCGCGGGTCACTTTCACGGACGGGCTCGAAACTGGTGCCAGAAGTTAGCCCCCGACCAGTGCTTCATTGTGAGGCATTGCGTAAAATTTTCCGTCCCCCGAGTGCCGAGCAATAGCCCCTGAAAGGGCTTTCGGCACAATTTTCACGCGCTTATTTGAGCCACTTGTAGCCGAAGGAATTTTGCGCAAATGACTGAGAGGTGCTCCTGGGCACTGCTCATCACTTTGCAATAGGTTCCGGGGCTTTTCGCGAAGGTCGCGTTTTCTCAAACTTTGAGGGCATTAGTGGGTGGGGTGTGAAAACCTCCGAATGCATGGTTCTCAGCTCCTGCTGTGGGCAGCAAGCCAATTTTTTTTCCAAAATGTTGACCTATAAAAGAGCTTACTCGGGTGTGAAAATTATCATTGTGCGCGCGCGCCCCGGACCGCAATTATGATATTTCCTGTTTTCCCATAGGGCCCAAGGCAAATGGGGATAGCGGTTGTACGCGCTTTCTAAGGCTCTGATCGCTTTTAGATTTTGCACGCGGATAGGGCCAACAGAGGCGCAGGTATTGCCATGCGCACCCGCCCGCAACAGTGTTTCGATACCGAGTTATCGGGGTGTGGAAGTCCGCCGCCCCGAAGCTTTACGCGCTTCCGTCTCGCGAACTACTATTTTCATCATGCCCACACGGGCATCAGTTTGTAGTACGGGAGGCCGTCTACAAATGGTGAAAATTTCAAAGCGTTCCGTCGGGAAATTAAAAAGTTATGAGCATTAGAAGATCTTCCCATTAGGCCCCATTAGGCCACAGTAGCCGAACCCGCCTAAAACTTGCGCTGGTCACTTTCACGGACGGGCTCGAAACTGGTGCCAGAAGTTAGCCCCCGACCAGTGCTTCATTGTGAGGCATTGCGTAAAATTTTCCGTCCCCCGAGTGCCGAGCAATAGCCCCTGAAAGGGCTTTCGGCACAATTTTCACGCGCTTATTTGAGCCACTTGTAGCCGAAGGAATTTTGCGCAAATGACTGAGAGGTGCTCCTGGGCACTGCTCATCACTTTGCAATAGGTTCCGGGGCTTTTCGGGAAGGTCGCGTTTTCTCAAACTTTGAGGGCATTAGTGGGTGGGGTGTGAAAACCTCCGAATGCATGGTTCTCAGCTCCTGCTGTGGGCAGCAAGCCAATTTTTTTTCCAAAATGTTGACCTATAAAAGAGCTTACTCGGGTGTGAAAATTATCATTGTGCGCGCGCGCCCCGGACCGCAATTATGATATTTCCTGTTTTCCCATAGGGCCCAAGGCAAATGGGGATAGCGGTTGTACGCGCTTTCTAAGGCTCTGATCGCTTTTAGATTTTGCACGCGGATAGGGCCAACAGAGGCGCAGGTATTGCCATGCGCACCCGCCCGCAACAGTGTTTCGATACCGAGTTATCGGGGTGTGGAAGTCCGCCGCCCCGAAGCTTTACGCGCTTCCGTCTCGCGAACTACTATTTTCATCATGCCCACACGGGCATCAGTTTGTAGTACGGGAGGCCGTCTACAAATGGTGAAAATTTCAAAGCGTTCCGTCAGGAAATTAAAAAGTTATGAGCATTAGAAGATCTTCCCATTAGGCCCCATTAGGCCACAGTAGCCGAACCCGCCTAAAACTTGCGCGGGTCACTTTCACGGACGGGCTCGAAACTGGTGCCAGAAGTTAGCCCCCGACCAGTGCTTCATTGTGAGGCATTGCGTAAAATTTTCCGTCCCCCGAGTGCCGAGCAATAGCCCCTGAAAGGGCTTTCGGCACAATTTTCACGCGCTTATTTGAGCCACTTGTAGCCGAAGGAATTTTGCGCAAATGACTGAGAGGTGCTCCTGGGCACTGCTCATCACTTTGCAATAGGTTCCGGGGCTTTTCGCGAAGGTCGCGTTTTCTCAAACTTTGAGGGCATTAGTGGGTGGGGTGTGAAAACCTCCGAATGCATGGTTCTCAGCTCCTGCTGTGGGCAGCAAGCCAATTTTTTTTCCAAAATGTTGACCTATAAAAGAGCTTACTCGGGTGTGAAAATTATCATTGTGCGCGCGCGCCCCGGACCGCAATTATGATATTTCCTGTTTTCCCATAGGGCCCAAGGCAAATGGGGATAGCGGTTGTACGCGCTTTCTAAGGCTCTGATCGCTTTTAGATTTTGCACGCGGATAGGGCCAACAGAGGCGCAGGTATTGCCATGCGCACCCGCCCGCAACAGTGTTTCGATACCGAGTTATCGGGGTGTGGAAGTCCGCCGCCCCGAAGCTTTACGCGCTTCCGTCTCGCGAACTACTATTTTCATCATGCCCACACGGGCATCAGTTTGTAGTACGGGAGGCCGTCTACAAATGGTGAAAATTTCAAAGCGTTCCGTCGGGAAATTAAAAAGTTATGAGCATTAGAAGATCTTCCCATTAGGCCCCATTAGGCCACAGTAGCCGAACCCGCCTAAAACTTGCGCGGGTCACTTTCACGGACGGGCTCGAAACTGGTGCCAGAAGTTAGCCACCGACCAGTGCTTCATTGTGAGGCATTGCGTAAAATTTTCCGTCCCCCGAGTGCCGAGCAATAGCCCCTGAAAGGGCTTTCGGCACAATTTTCACGCGCTTATTTGAGCCACTTGTAGCCGAAGGAATTTTGCGCAAATGACTGAGAGGTGCTCCTGGGCACTGCTCATCACTTTGCAATAGGTTCCGGGGCTTTTCGCGAAGGTCGCGTTTTCTCAAACTTTGAGGGCATTAGTGGGTGGGGTGTGAAAACCTCCGAATGCATGGTTCTCAGCTCCTGCTGTGGGCAGCAAGCCAATTTTTTTTCCAAAATGTTGACCTATAAAAGAGCTTACTCGGGTGTGAAAATTATCATTGTGCGCGCGCGCCCCGGACCGCAATTATGATATTTCCTGTTTTCCCATAGGGCCCAAGGCAAATGGGGATAGCGGTTGTACGCGCTTTCTAAGGCTCTGATCGCTTTTAGATTTTGCACGCGGATAGGGCCAACAGAGGCGCAGGTATTGCCATGCGCACCCGCCCGCAACAGTGTTTCGATACCGAGTTATCGGGGTGTGGAAGTCCGCCGCCCCGAAGCTTTACGCGCTTCCGTCTCGCGAACTACTATTTTCATCATGCCCACACGGGCATCAGTTTGTAGTACGGGAGGCCGTCTACAAATGGTGAAAATTTCAAAGCGTTCCGTCGGGAAATTAAAAAGTTATGAGCATTAGAAGATCTTCCCATTAGGCCCCATTAGGCCACAGTAGCCGAACCCGCCTAAAACTTGCGCGGGTCACTTTCACGGACGGGCTCGAAACTGGTGCCAGAAGTTAGCCCCCGACCAGTGCTTCATTGTGAGGCATTGCGTAAAATTTTCCGTCCCCCGAGTGCCGAGCAATAGCCCCTGAAAGGGCTTTCGGCACAATTTTCACGCGCTTATTTGAGCCACTTGTAGCCGAAGGAATTTTGCGCAAATGACTGAGAGGTGCTCCTGGGCACTGCTCATCACTTTGCAATAGGTTCCGGGGCTTTTCGCGAAGGTCGCGTTTTCTCAAACTTTGAGGGCATTAGTGGGTGGGGTGTGAAAACCTCCGAATGCATGGTTCTCAGCTCCTGCTGTGGGCAGCAAGCCAATTTTTTTTCCAAAATGTTGACCTATAAAAGAGCTTACTCGGGTGTGAAAATTATCATTGTGCGCGCGCGCCCCGGACCGCAATTATGATATTTCCTGTTTTCCCATAGGGCCCAAGGCAAATGGGGATAGCGGTTGTACGCGCTTTCTAAGGCTCTGATCGCTTTTAGATTTTGCACGCGGATAGGGCCAACAGAGGCGCAGGTATTGCCATGCGCACCCGCCCGCAACAGTGTTTCGATACCGAGTTATCGGGGTGTGGAAGTCCGCCGCCCCGAAGCTTTACGCGCTTCCGTCTCGCGAACTACTATTTTCATCATGCCCACACGGGCATCAGTTTGTAGTACGGGAGGCCGTCTACAAATGGTGAAAATTTCAAAGCGTTCCGTCGGGAAATTAAAAAGTTATGAGCATTAGAAGATCTTCCCATTAGGCCCCATTAGGCCACAGTAGCCGAACCCGCCTAAAACTTGCGCGGGTCACTTTCACGGACGGGCTCGAAACTGGTGCCAGAAGTTAGCCCCCGACCAGTGCTTCATTGTGAGGCATTGCGTAAAATTTTCCGTCCCCCGAGTGCCGAGCAATAGCCCCTGAAAGGGCTTTCGGCACAATTTTCACGCGCTTATTTGAGCCACTTGTAGCCGAAGGAATTTTGCGCAAATGACTGAGAGGTGCTCCTGGGCACTGCTCATCACTTTGCAATAGGTTCCGGGGCTTTTCGCGAAGGTCGCGTTTTCTCAAACTTTGAGGGCATTAGTGGGTGGGGTGTGAAAACCTCCGAATGCATGGTTCTCAGCTCCTGCTGTGGGCAGCAAGCCAATTTTTTTTCCAAAATGTTGACCTATAAAAGAGCTTACTCGGGTGTGAAAATTATCATTGTGCGCGCGCGCCCCGGACCGCAATTATGATATTTCCTGTTTTCCCATAGGGCCCAAGGCAAATGGGGATAGCGGTTGTACGCGCTTTCTAAGGCTCTGATCGCTTTAAGATTTTGCACGCGGATAGGGCCAACAGAGGCGCAGGTATTGCCATGCGCACCCGCCCGCAACAGTGTTTCGATACCGAGTTATCGGGGTGTGGAAGTCCGCCGCCCCGAAGCTTTACGCGCTTCCGTCTCGCGAACTACTATTTTCATCATGCCCACACGGGCATCAGTTTGTAGTACGGGAGGCCGTCTACAAATGGTGAAAATTTCAAAGCGTTCCGTCGGGAAATTAAAAAGTTATGAGCATTAGAAGATCTTCCCATTAGGCCCCATTAGGCCACAGTAGCCGAACCCGCCTAAAACTTGCGCGGGTCACTTTCACGGACGGGCTCGAAACTGGTGCCAGAAGTTAGCCCCCGACCAGTGCTTCATTGTGAGGCATTGCGTAAAATTTTCCGTCCCCCGAGTGCCGAGCAATAGCCCCTGAAAGGGCTTTCGGCACAATTTTCACGCGCTTATTTGAGCCACTTGTAGCCGAAGGAATTTTGCGCAAATGACTGAGAGGTGCTCCTGGGCACTGCTCATCACTTTGCAATAGGTTCCGGGGCTTTTCGCGAAGGTCGCGTTTTCTCAAACTTTGAGGGCATTAGTGGGTGGGGTGTGAAAACCTCCGAATGCATGGTTCTCAGCTCCTGCTGTGGGCAGCAAGCCAATTTTTTTTCCAAAATGTTGACCTATAAAAGAGCTTACTCGGGTGTGAAAATTATCATTGTGCGCGCGCGCCCCGGACCGCAATTATGATATTTCCTGTTTTCCCATAGGGCCCAAGGCAAATGGGGATAGCGGTTGTACGCGCTTTCTAAGGCTCTGATCGCTTTTAGATTTTGCACGCGGATAGGGCCAACAGAGGCGCAGGTATTGCCATGCGCACCCGCCCGCAACAGTGTTTCGATACCGAGTTATCGGGGTGTGGAAGTCCGCCGCCCCGAAGCTTTACGCGCTTCCGTCTCGCGAACTACTATTTTCATCATGCCCACACGGGCATCAGTTTGTAGTACGGGAGGCCGTCTACAAATGGTGAAAATTTCAAAGCGTTCCGTCGGGAAATTAAAAAGTTATGAGCATTAGAAGATCTTCCCATTAGGCCCCATTAGGCCACAGTAGCCGAACCCGCCTAAAACTTGCGCGGGTCACTTTCACGGACGGGCTCGTAACTGGTGCCAGAAGTTAGCCCCCGACCAGTGCTTCATTGTGAGGCATTGCGTAAAATTTTCCGTCCCCCGAGTGCCGAGCAATAGCCCCTGAAAGGGCTTTCGGCACAATTTTCACGCGCTTATTTGAGCCACTTGTAGCCGAAGGAATTTTGCGCAAATGACTGAGAGGTGCTCCTGGGCACTGCTCATCACTTTGCAATAGGTTCCGGGGCTTTTCGCGAAGGTCGCGTTTTCTCAAACTTTGAGGGCATTAGTGGGTGGGGTGTGAAAACCTCCGAATGCATGGTTCTCAGCTCCTGCTGTGGGCAGCAAGCCAATTTTTTTTCCAAAATGTTGACCTATAAAAGAGCTTACTCGGGTGTGAAAATTATCATTGTGCGCGCGCGCCCCGGACCGCAATTATGATATTTCCTGTTTTCCCATAGGGCCCAAGGCAAATGGGGATAGCGGTTGTACGCGCTTTCTAAGGCTCTGATCGCTTTTAGATTTTGCACGCGGATAGGGCCAACAGAGGCGCAGGTATTGCCATGCGCACCCGCCCGCAACAGTGTTTCGATACCGAGTTATCGGGGTGTGGAAGTCCGCCGCCCCGAAGCTTTACGCGCTTCCGTCTCGCGAACTACTATTTTCATCATGCCCACACGGGCATCAGTTTGTAGTACGGGAGGCCGTCTACAAATGGTGAAAATTTCAAAGCGTTCCGTCGGGAAATTAAAAAGTTATGAGCATTAGAAGATCTTCCCATTAGGCCCCATTAGGCCACAGTAGCCGAACCCGCCTAAAACTTGCGCGGGTCACTTTCACGGACGGGCTCGAAACTGGTGCCAGAAGTTAGCCCCCGACCAGTGCTTCATTGTGAGGCATTGCGTAAAATTTTCCGTCCCCCGAGTGCCGAGCAATAGCCCCTGAAAGGGCTTTCGGCACAATTTTCACGCGCTTATTTGAGCCACTTGTAGCCGAAGGAATTTTGCGCAAATGACTGAGAGGTGCTCCTGGGCACTGCTCATCACTTTGCAATAGGTTCCGGGGCTTTTCGCGAAGGTCGCGTTTTCTCAAACTTTGAGGGCATTAGTGGGTGGGGTGTGAAAACCTCCGAATGCATGGTTCTCAGCTCCTGCTGTGGGCAGCAAGCCAATTTTTTTTCCAAAATGTTGACCTATAAAAGAGCTTACTCGGGTGTGAAAATTATCATTGTGCGCGCGCACCCCGGACCGCAATTATGATATTTCCTGTTTTCCCATAGGGCCCAAGGCAAATGGGGATAGCGGTTGTACGCGCTTTCTAAGGCTCTGATCGCTTTTAGATTTTGCACGCGGATAGGGCCAACAGAGGCGCAGGTATTGCCATGCGCACCAGCCCGCAACAGTGTTTCGATACCGAGTTATCGGGGTGTGGAAGTCCGCCGCCCCGAAGCTTTACACGCTTCCGTCTCGCGAACTACTATTTTCATCATGCCCACACGGGCATCAGTTTGTAGTACGGGAGGCCGTCTACAAATGGTGAAAATTTCAAAGCGTTCCGTCGGGAAATTAAAAAGTTATGAGCATTAGAAGATCTTCCCATTAGGCCCCATTAGGCCACAGTAGCCGAACCCGCCTAAAACTTGCGCGGGTCACTTTCACGGACGGGCTCGAAACTGGTGCCAGAAGTTAGCCCCCGACCAGTGCTTCATTGTGAGGCATTGCGTAAAATTTTCCGTCCCCCGAGTGCCGAGCAATAGCCCCTGAAAGGGCTTTCGGCACAATTTTCACGCGCTTATTTGAGCCACTTGTAGCCGAAGGAATTTTGCGCAAATGACTGAGAGGTGCTCCTGGGCACTGCTCATCACTTTGCAATAGGTTCCGGGGCTTTTCGCGAAGGTCGCGTTTTCTCAAACTTTGAGGGCATTAGTGGGTGGGGTGTGAAAACCTCCGAATGCATGGTTCTCAGCTCCTGCTGTGGGCAGCAAGCCAATTTTTTTTCCAAAATGTTGACCTATAAAAGAGCTTACTCGGGTGTGAAAATTATCATTGTGCGCGCGCGCCCCGGACCGCAATTATGATATTTCCTGTTTTCCAATAGGGCCCAAGGCAAATGGGGATAGCGGTTGTACGCGCTTTCTAAGGCTCTGATCGCTTTTAGATTTTGCACGCGGATAGGGCCAACAGAGGCGCAGGTATTGCCATGCGCACCCGCCCGCAACAGTGTTTCGATACCGAGTTATCGGGGTGTGGAAGTCCGCCGCCCCGAAGCTTTACGCGCTTCCGTCTCGCGAACTACTATTTTCATCATGCCCACACGGGCATCAGTTTGTAGTACGGGAGGCCGTCTACAAATGGTGAAAATTTCAAAGCGTTCCGTCAGGAAATTAAAAAGTTATGAGCATTAGAAGATCTTCCCATTAGGCCCCATTAGGCCACAGTAGCCGAACCCGCCTAAAACTTGCGCGGGTCACTTTCACGGACGGGCTCGAAACTGGTGCCAGAAGTTAGCCCCCGACCAGTGCTTCATTGTGAGGCATTGCGTAAAATTTTCCGTCCCCCGAGTGCTGAGCAATAGCCCCTGAAAGGGCTTTCGGCACAATTTTCACGCGCTTATTTGAGCCACTTGTAGCCGAAGGAATTTTGCGCAAATGACTGAGAGGTGCTCCTGGGCACTGCTCATCACTTTGCAATAGGTTCCGGGGCTTTTCGCGAAGGTCGCGTTTTCTCAAACTTTGAGGGCATTAGTGGGTGGGGTGTGAAAACCTCCGAATGCATGGTTCTCAGCTCCTGCTGTGGGCAGCAAGCCAATTTTTTTTCCAAAATGTTGACCTATAAAAGAGCTTACTCGGGTGTGAAAATTATCATTGTGCGCGCGCGCCCCGGACCGCAATTATGATATTTCCTGTTTTCCCATAGGGCCCAAGGCAAATGGGGATAGCGGTTGTACGCGCTTTCTAAGGCTCTGATCGCTTTTAGATTTTGCACGCGGATAGGGCCAACAGAGGCGCAGGTATTGCCATGCGCACCCCCCCGCAACAGTGTTTCGATACCGAGTTATCGGGGTGTGGAAGTCCGCGGCCCCGAAGCTTTACGCGCTTCCGTCTTGCGAACTACTATTTTCATCATGCCCACACGGGCATCAGTTTGTAGTACGGGAGGCCGTCTACAAATGGTGAAAATTTCAAAGCGTTCCGTCGGGAAATTAAAAAGTTATGAGCATTAGAAGATCTTCCCATTAGGCCCCATTAGGCCACAGTAGCCGAACCCGCCTAAAACTTGCGCGGGTCACTTTCACGGACGGGCTCGAAACTGGTGCCAGAAGTTAGCCCCCGACCAGTGCTTCATTGTGAGGCATTGCGTAAAATTTTCCGTCCCCCGAGTGCCGAGCAATAGCCCCTGAAAGGGCTTTCGGCACAATTTTCACGCGCTTATTTGAGCCACTTGTAGCCGAAGGAATTTTGCGCAAATGACTGAGAGGTGCTCCTGGGCACTGCTCATCACTTTGCAATAGGTTCCGGGGCTTTTCGCGAAGGTCGCGTTTTCTCAAACTTTGAGGGCATTAGTGGGTGGGGTGTGAAAACCTCCGAATGCATGGTTCTCAGCTCCTGCTGTGGGCAGCAAGCCAATTTTTTTTCCAAAATGTTGACCTATAAAAGAGCTTACTCGGGTGTGAAAATTATCATTGTGCGCGCGCGCCCCGGACCGCAATTATGATATTTCCTGTTTTCCCATAGGGCCCAAGGCAAATGGGGATAGCGGTTGTACGCGCTTTCTAAGGCTCTGATCGCTTTTAGATTTTGCACGCGGATAGGGCCAACAGAGGCGCAGGTATTGACATGCGCACCCGCCCGCAACAGTGTTTCGATACCGAGTTATCGGGGTGTGGAAGTCCGCCGCCCCGAAGCTTTACGCGCTTCCGTCTCGCGAACTACTATTTTCATCATGCCCACACGGGCATCAGTTTGTAGTACGGGAGGCCGTCTACAAATGGTGAAAATTTCAAAGCGTTCCGTCGGGAAATTAAAAAGTTATGAGCATTAGAAGATCTTCCCATTAGGCCCCATTAGGCCACAGTAGCCGAACCCGCCTAAAACTTGCGCGGGTCACTTTCACGGACGGGCTCGAAACTGGTGCCAGAAGTTAGCCCCCGACCAGTGCTTCATTGTGAGGCATTGCGTAAAATTTTCCGTCCCCCGAGTGCCGAGCAATAGCCCCTGAAAGGGCTTTCGGCACAATTTTCACGCGCTTATTTGAGCCACTTGTAGCCGAAGGAATTTTGCGCAAATGACTGAGAGGTGCTCCTGGGCACTGCTCATCACTTTGCAATAGGTTCCGGGGCTTTTCGCGAAGGTCGCGTTTTCTCAAACTTTGAGGGCATTAGTGGGTGGGGTGTGAAAACCTCCGAATGCATGGTTCTCAGCTCCTGCTGTGGGCAGCAAGCCAATTTTTTTTCCAAAATGTTGACCTATAAAAGAGCTTACTCGGGAGTGAAAATTATCATTGTGCGCGCGCGCCCCGGACCGCAATTATGATATTTCCTGTTTTCCCATAGGGCCCAAGGCAAATGGGGATAGCGGTTGTACGCGCTTTCTAAGGCTCTGATCGCTTTTAGATTTTGCACGCGGATAGGGCCAACAGAGGCGCAGGTATTGCCATGCGCACCCGCCCACAACAGTGTTTCGATACCGAGTTATCGGGGTGTGGAAGTCCGCCGCCCCGAAGCTTTACGCGCTTCCGTCTCGCGAACTACTATTTTCATCATGCCCACACGGGCATCAGTTTGTAGTACGGGAGGCCGTCTACAAATGGTGAAAATTTCAAAGCGTTCCGTCGGGAAATTAAAAAGTTATGAGCATTAGAAGATCTTCCCATTAGGCCCCATTAGGCCACAGTAGCCGAACCCGCCTAAAACTTGCGCGGGTCACTTTCACGGACGGGCTCGAAACTGGTGCCAGAAGTTAGCCCCCGACCAGTGCTTCATTGTGAGGCATTGCGTAAAATTTTCCGTCCCCCGAGTGCCGAGCAATAGCCCCTGAAAGGGCTTTCGGCACAATTTTCACGCGCTTATTTGAGCCACTTGTAGCCGAAGGAATTTTGCGCAAATGACTGAGAGATGCTCCTGGGCACTGCTCATCACTTTGCAATAGGTTCCAAGGCTTTTCGCGAAGGTCGCGTTTTCTCAAACTTTGAGGGCATTAGTGGGTGGGGTGTGAAAACCTCCGAATGCATGGTTCTCAGCTCCTGCTGTGGGCAGCAAGCCAATTTTTTTTCCAAAATGTTGACCTATAAAAGAGCTTACTCGGGTGTGAAAATTATCATTGTGCGAGCGCGCCCCGGACCGCAATTATGATATTTCCTGTTTTCCCATAGGGCCCAAGGCAAATGGGGATAGCGGTTGTACGCGCTTTCTAAGGCTCTGATCGCTTTTAGATTTTGCACGCGGATAGGGCCAACAGAGGCGCAGGTATTGCCATGCGCACCCGCCCGCAACAGTGTTTCGATACCGAGTTATTGGGGTGTGGAAGTCCGCCGCCCCGAAGCTTTACGCGCTTCCGTCTCGCGAACTACTATTTTCATCATGCCCACACGGGCATCAGTTTGTAGTACGGGAGGCCGTCTACAAATGGTGAAAATTTCAAAGCGTTCCGTCGGGAAATTAAAAAGTTATGAGCATTAGAAGATCTTCCCATTAGGCCCCATTAGGCCACAGTAGCCGAACCCGCCTAAAACTTGCTCGGGTCACTTTCACGGACGGGCTCGAAACTGGTGCCAGAAGTTAGCCCCCGACCAGTGCTTCATTGTGAGGCATTGCGTAAAATTTTCCGTCCCCCGAGTGCCGAGCAATAGCCCCTGAAAGGGCTTTCGGCACAATTTTCACGCGCTTATTTGAGCCACTTGTAGCCGAAGGAATTTTGCGCAAATGACTGAGAGGTGCTCCTGGGCACTGCTCATCACTTTGCAATAGGTTCCGGGGCTTTTCGCGAAGGTCGCGTTTTCTCAAACTTTGAGGGCATTATTGGTAGGGGTGTGAAAACCTCCGAATGCATGGTTCTCAGCTCCTGCTGTGGGCAGCAAGCCAATTTTTTTTCCAAAATGTTGACCTATAAAAGAGCTTACTCGGGTGTGAAAATTATCATTGTGCGCGCGCGCCCCGGACCGCAATTATGATATTTCCTGTTTTCCCATAGGGCCCAAGGCAAATGGGCATAGCGGTTGTACGCGCTTTCTAAGGCTCTGATCGCTTTTAGATTTTGCACGCGGATAGGGCCAACAGAGGCGCAGGTATTGCCATGCGCACCTGCCCGCAACAGTGTTTCGATACCGAGTTATCGGGGTGTGGAAGTCCGCCGCCCCGAAGCTTTACGCGCTTCCGTCTCGCGAACTACTATTTTCATCATGCCCACACGGGCATCAGTTTGTAGTACGGGAGGCCGTCTACAAATGGTGAAAATTTCAAAGCGTTCCGTCGGGAAATTAAAAAGTTATGAGCATTAGAAGATCTTCCCATTAGGCCCCATTAGGCCACAGTAGCCGAACCCGCCTAAAACTTGCGCGGGTCACTTTCACGGACGGGCTCGAAACTGGTGCCAGAAGTTAGCCCCCGACCAGTGCTTCATTGTGAGGCATTGCGTAAAATTTTCCGTCCCCCGAGTGCCGAGCAATAGCCCCTGAAAGGGCTTTCGGCACAATTTTCACGCGCTTATTTGAGCCACTTGTAGCCGAAGGAATTTTGCGCAAATGACTGAGAGGTGCTCCTGGGCACTGCTCATCACTTTGCAATAGGTTCCGGGGCTTTTCGCGAAGGTCGCGTTTTCTCAAACTTTGAGGGCATTAGTGGGTGGGGTGTGAAAACCTCCGAATGCATGGTTCTCAGCTCCTGCTGTGGGCAGCAAGCCAATTTTTTTTCCAAAATGTTGACCTATAAAAGAGCTTTCTCGGGTGTGAAAATTATCATTGTGCGCGCGCGCCCCGGACCGCAATTATGATATTTCCTGTTTTCCCATAGGGCCCAAGGCAAATGGGGATAGCGGTTGTACGCGCTTTCTAAGGCTCTGATCGCTTTTAGATTTTGCACGCGGATAGGGCCAACAGAGGCGCAGGTATTGCCATGCGCACCCGCCCGCAACAGTGTTTCGATACCGAGTTATCGGGGTGTGGAAGTCCGCCGCCCCGAAGCTTTACGCGCTTCCGTCTCGCGAACTACTATTTTCATCATGCCCACACGGGCATCAGTTTGTAGTACGGGAGGCCGTCTACAAATGGTGAAAATTTCAAAGCGTTCCGTCGGGAAATTAAAAAGTTATGAGCATTAGAAGATCTTCCCATTAGGCCCCATTAGGCCACAGTAGCCGAACCCGCCTTAAACTTGCGCGGGTCACTTTCACGGACGGGCTCGAAACTGGTGCCAGAAGTTAGCCCCCGACCAGTGCTTCATTGTGAGGCATTGCGTAAAATTTTCCGTCCCCCGAGTGCCGAGCAATAGCCCCTGAAAGGGCTTTCGGCACAATTTTCACGCGCTTATTTGAGCCACTTGTAGCCGAAGGAATTTTGCGCAAATGACTGAGAGGTGCTCCTGGGCACTGCTCATCACTTTGCAATAGGTTCCGGGGCTTTTCGCGAAGGTCGCGTTTTCTCAAACTTTGAGGGCATTAGTGGGTGGGGTGTGAAAACCTCCGAATGCATGGTTCTCAGCTCCTGCTGTGGGCAGCAAGCCAATTTTTTTTCCAAAATGTTGACCTATAAAAGAGCTTACTCTGGTGTGAAAATTATCATTGTGCGCGCGCGCCCCGGACCGCAATTATGATATTTCCTGTTTTCCCATAGGGCCCAAGGCAAATGGGGATAGCGGTTGTACGCGCTTTCTAAGGCTCTGATCGCTTTTAGATTTTGCACGCGGATAGGGCCAACAGAGGCGCAGGTATTGCCATGCGCACCCGCCCGCAACAGTGTTTCGATACCGAGTTATCGGGGTGTGGAAGTCCGCCGCCCCGAAGCTTTACGCGCTTCCGTCTCGCGAACTACTATTTTCATCATGCCCACACGGGCATCAGTTTGTAGTACGGGAGGCCGTCTACAAATGGTGAAAATTTCAAAGCGTTCCGTCGGGAAATTAAAAAGTTATGAGCATTAGAAGATCTTCCCATTAGGCCCCATTAGGCCACAGTAGCCGAACCCGCCTAAAACTTGCGCGGGTCACTTTCACGGACGGGCTCGAAACTGGTGCCAGAAGTTAGCCCCCGACCAGTGCTTCATTGTGAGGCATTGCGTAAAATTTTCCGTCCCCCGAGTGCCGAGCAATAGCCCCTGAAAGGGCTTTCGGCACAATTTTCACGCGCTTATTTGAGCCACTTGTAGCCGAAGGAATTTTGCGCAAATGACTGAGAGGTGCTCCTGGGCACTGCTCATCACTTTGCAATAGGTTCCGGGGCTTTTCGCGAAGGTCGCGTTTTCTCAAACTTTGAGGGCATTAGTGGGTGGGGTGTGAAAACCTCCGAATGCATGGTTCTCAGCTCCTGCTGTGGGCAGCAAGCCAATTTTTTTTCCAAAATGTTGACCTATAAAAGAGCTTACTCGGGTGTGAAAATTATCATTGTGCGCGCGCGCCCCGGACCGCAATTATGATATTTCCTGTTTTCCCATAGGGCCCAAGGCAAATGGGGATAGCGGTTGTACGCGCTTTCTAAGGCTCTGATCGCTTTTAGATTTTGCACGCGGATAGGGCCAACAGAGGCGCAGGTATTGCCATGCGTACCCGCCCGCAACAGTGTTTCGATACCGAGTTATCGGGGTGTGGAAGTCCGCCGCCCCGAAGCTTTACGCGCTTCCGTCTCGCGAACTACTATTTTCATCATGCCCACACGGGCATCAGTTTGTAGTACGGGAGGCCGTCTACAAATGGTGAAAATTTCAAAGCGTTCCGTCGGGAAATTAAAAAGTTATGAGCATTAGAAGATCTTCCCATTAGGCCCCATTAGGCCACAGTAGCCGAACACGCCTAAAACTTGCGCGGGTCACTTTCACGGACGGGCTCGAAACTGGTGCCAGAAGTTAGCCCCCGACCAGTGCTTCATTGTGAGGCATTGCGTAAAATTTTCCGTCCCCCGAGTGCCGAGCAATAGCCCCTGAAAGGGCTTTCGGCACAATTTTCACGCGCTTATTTGAGCCACTTGTAGCCGAAGGAATTTTGCGCAAATGACTGAGAGGTGCTCCTGGGCACTGCTCATCACTTTGCAATAGGTTCCGGGGCTTTTCGCGAAGGTCGCGTTTTCTCAAACTTTGAGGGCATTAGTGGGTGGGGTGTGAAAACCTCCGAATGCATGGTTCTCAGCTCCTGCTGTGGGCAGCAAGCCAATTTTTTTTCCAAAATGTTGACCTATAAAAGAGCTTACTCGGGTGTGAAAATTATCATTGTGCGGGCACGCCCCGGACCGCAATTATGATATTTCCTGTTTTCCCATAGGGCCCAAGGCAAATGGGGATAGCGGTTGTACGCGCTTTCTAAGGCTCTGATCGCTTTTAGATTTTGCACGCGGATAGGGCCAACAGAGGCGCAGGTATTGCCATGCGCACCCGCCCGCAACAGTGTTTCGATACCGAGTTATCGGGGTGTGGAAGTCCGCCGCCCCGAAGCTTTACGCGCTTCCGTCTCGCGAACTACTATTTTCATCATGCCCACACGGGCATCAGTTTGTAGTACGGGAGGCCGTCTACAAATGGTGAAAATTTCAAAGCGTTCCGTCGGGAAATTAAAAAGTTATGATCATTAGAAGATCTTCCCATTAGGCCCCATTAGGCCACAGTAGCCGAACCCGCCTAAAACTTGCGCGGGTTACTTTCACGGACGGGCTCGAAACTGGTGCCAGAAGTTAGCCCCCGACCAGTGCTTCATTGTGAGGCATTGCGTAAAATTTTCCGTCCCCCGAGTGCCGAGCAATAGCCCCTGAAAGGGCTTTCGGCACAATTTTCACGCGCTTATTTGAGCCACTTGTAGCCGAAGGAATTTTGCGCAAATGACTGAGAGGTGCTCCTGGGCACTGCTCATCACTTTGCAATAGGTTCCGGGGCTTTTCGCGAAGGTCGCGTTTTCTCAAACTTTGAGGGCATTAGTGGGTGGGGTGTGAAAACCTCCGAATGCATGGTTCTCAGCTCCTGCTGTGGGCAGCAAGCCAATTTTTTTTCCAAAATGTTGACCTATAAAAGAGCTTACTCGGGTGTGAAAATTATCATTGTGCACGCGCGCCCCGGACCGCAATTATGATATTTCCTGTTTTCCCATAGGGCCCAAGGCAAATGGGGATAGCGGTTGTACGCGCTTTCTAAGGCTCTGATCGCTTTTAGATTTTGCACGCGGATAGGGCCAACAGAGGCGCAGGTATTGCCATGCGCACCCGCCCGCAACAGTGTTTCGATACCGAGTTATCGGGGTGTGGAAGTCCGCCGCCCCGAAGCTTTACGCGCTTCCGTCTCGCGAACTACTATTTTCATCATGCCCACACGGGCATCAGTTTGTAGTACGGGAGGCCGTCTACAAATGGTGAAAATTTCAAAGCGTTCCGTCGGGAAATTAAAAAGTTATGAGCATTAGAAGATCTTCCCATTAGGCCCCATTAGGCCACAGTAGCCGAACCCGCCTAAAACTTGCGCGGGTCACTTTCACGGACGGGCTCGAAACTGGTGCCAGAAGTTAGCCCCCGACCAGTGCTTCATTGTGAGGCATTGCGTAAAATTTTCCGTCCCCCGAGTGCCGAGCAATAGCCCCTGAAAGGGCTTTCGGCACAATTTTCACGCGCTTATTTGAGCCACTTGTAGCCGAAGGAATTTTGCGCAAATGACTGAGAGGTGCTCCTGGGCACTGCTCATCACTTTGCAATAGGTTCCGGGGCTTTTCGCGAAGGTCGCGTTTTCTCAAACTTTGAGGGCATTAGTGGGTGGGGTGTGAAAACCTCCGAATGCATGGTTCTCAGCTCCTGCTGTGGGCAGCAAGCCAATTTTTTTTCCAAAATGTTGACCTATAAAAGAGCTTACTCGGGTGTGAAAATTATCATTGTGCGCGCGCGCCCCGGACCGCAATTATGATATTTCCTGTTTTCCCATAGGGCCCAAGGCAAATGGGGATAGCGGTTGTACGCGCTTTCTAAGGCTCTGATCGCTTTTAGATTTTGCACGCGGATAGGGCCAACAGAGGCGCAGGTATTGCCATGCGCACCCGCCCGCAACAGTGTTTCGATACCGAGTTATCGGGGTGTGGAAGTCCGCCGCCCCGAAGCTTTACGCGCTTCCGTCTCGCGAACTACTATTTTCATCATGCCCACACGGGCATCAGTTTGTAGTACGGGAGGCCGTCTACAAATGGTGAAAATTTCAAAGCGTTCCGTCGGGAAATTAAAAAGTTATGAGCATTAGAAGATCTTCCCATTAGGCCCCATTAGGCCACAGTAGCCGAACCCGCCTAAAACTTGCGCGGGTCACTTTCACGGACGGGCTCGAAACTGGTGCCAGAAGTTAGCCCCCGACCAGTGCTTCATTGTGAGGCATTGCGTAAAATTTTCCGTCCCCCGAGTGCCGAGCAATAGCCCCTGAAAGGGCTTTCGGCACAATTTTCACGCGCTTATTTGAGCCACTTGTAGCCGAAGGAATTTTGCGCAAATGACTGAGAGGTGCTCCTGGGCACTGCTCATCACTTTGCAATAGGTTCCGGGGCTTTTCGCGAAGGTCGCGTTTTCTCAAACTTTGAGGGCATTAGTGGGTGGGGTGTGAAAACCTCCGAATGCATGGTTCTCAGCTCCTGCTGTGGGCAGCAAGCCAATTTTTTTTCCAAAATGTTGACCTATAAAAGAGCTTACTCGGGTGTGAAAATTATCATTGTGCGCGCGCGCCCCGGACCGCAATTATGATATTTCCTGTTTTCCCATAGGGCCCAAGGCAAATGGGGATAGCGGTTGTACGCGCTTTCTAAGGCTCTGATCGCTTTTAGATTTTGCACGCGGATAGGGCCAACAGAGGCGCAGGTATTGCCATGCGCACCCGCCCGCAACAGTGTTTCGATACCGAGTTATCGGGGTGTGGAAGTCCGCCACCCCGAAGCTTTACGCGCTTCCGTCTCGCGAACTACTATTTTCATCATGCCCACACGGGCATCAGTTTGTAGTACGGGAGGCCGTCTACAAATGGTGAAAATTTCAAAGCGTTCCGTCGGGAAATTAAAAAGTTATGAGCATTAGAAGATCTTCCCATTAGGCCCCATTAGGCCACAGTAGCCGAACCCGCCTAAAACTTGCGCGGGTCACTTTCACGGACGGGCTCGAAACTGGTGCCAGAAGTTAGCCCCCGACCAGTGCTTCATTGTGAGGCATTGCGTAAAATTTTCCGTCCCCCGAGTGCCGAGCAATAGCCCCTGAAAGGGCTTTCGGCACAATTTTCACGCGCTTATTTGAGCCACTTGTAGCCGAAGGAATTTTGCGCAAATGACTGAGAGGTGCTCCTGGGCACTGCTCATCACTTTGCAATAGGTTCCGGGGCTTTTCGCGAAGGTCGCGTTTTCTCAAACTTTGAGGGCATTAGTGGGTGGGGTGTGAAAACCTCCGAATGCATGGTTCTCAGCTCCTGCTGTGGGCAGCAAGCCAATTTTTTTTCCAAAATGTTGACCTATAAAAGAGCTTACTCGGGTGTGAAAATTATCATTGTGCGCGCGCGCCCCGGACCGCAATTATGATATTTCCTGTTTTCCCATAGGGCCCAAGGCAAATTGGGATAGCGGTTGTACGCGCTTTCTAAGGCTCTGATCGCTTTTAGATTTTGCACGCGGATAGGGCCAACAGAGGCGCAGGTATTGCCATGCGCACCCGCCCGCAACAGTGTTTCGATACCGAGTTATCGGGGTGTGGAAGTCCGCCGCCCCGAAGCTTTACGCGCTTCCGTCTCGCGAACTACTATTTTCATCATGCCCACACGGGCATCAGTTTGTAGTACGGGAGGCCGTCTACAAATGGTGAAAATTTCAAAGCGTTCCGTCGGGAAATTAAAAAGTTATGAGCATTAGAAGATCTTCCCATTAGGCCCCATTAGGCCACAGTAGCCGAACCCGCCTAAAACTTGCGCGGGTCACTTTCACGGACGGGCTCGAAACTGGTGCCAGAAGTTAGCCCCCGACCAGTGCTTCATTGTGAGGCATTGCGTAAAATTTTCCGTCCCCCGAGTGCCGAGCAATAGCCCCTGAAAGGGCTTTCGGCACAATTTTCACGCGCTTATTTGAGCCACTTGTAGCCGAAGGAATTTTGCGCAAATGACTGAGAGGTGCTCCTGGGCACTGCTCATTACTTTGCAATAGGTTCCGGGGCTTTTCGCGAAGGTCGCGTTTTCTCAAACTTTGAGGGCATTAGTGGGTGGGGTGTGAAAACCTCCGAATGCATGGTTCTCAGCTCCTGCTGTGGGCAGCAAGCCAATTTTTTTTCCAAAATGTTGACCTATAAAAGAGCTTACTCGGGTGTGAAAATTATCATTGTGCGCGCGCCCCGGACCGCAATTATGATATTTCTTGTTTTCCCATAGGGCCCAAGGCAAATGGGGATAGCGGTTGTACGCGCTTTCTAAGGCTCTGATCGCTTTTAGATTTTGCACGCGGATAGGGCCAACAGAGGCGCAGGTATTGCCATGCGCACCCGCCAGCAACAGTGTTTCGATACCGAGTTATCGGGGTGTGGAAGTCCGCCGCCCCGAAGCTTTACGCGCTTCCGTCTCGCGAACTACTATTTTCATCATGCCCACACGGGCATCAGTTTGTAGTACGGGAGGCCGTCTACAAATGGTGAAAATTTCAAAGCGTTCCGTCGGGAAATTAAAAAGTTATGAGCATTAGAAGATCTTCCCATTAGGCCCCATTAGGCCACAGTAGCCGAACCCGCCTAAAACTTGCGCGGGTCACTTTCACGGACGGGCTCGAAACTGGTGCCAGAAGTTAGCCCCCGACCAGTGCTTCATTGTGAGGCATTGCGTAAAATTTTCCGTCCCCCGAGTGCCGAGCAATAGCCCCTGAAAGGGCTTTCGGCACAATTTTCACGCGCTTATTTGAGCCACTTGTAGCCGAAGGAATTTTGCGCAAATGACTGAGAGGTGCTCCTGGGCACTGCTCATCACTTTGCAATAGGTTCCGGGGCTTTTCGCGAAGGTCGCGTTTTCTCAAACTTTGAGGGCATTAGTGGGTGGGGTGTGAAAACCTCCGAATGCATGGTTCTCAGCTCCTGCTGTGGGCAGCAAGCCAATTTTTTTTCCAAAATGTTGACCTATAAAAGAGCTTACTCGGGTGTGAAAATTATCATTGTGCGCGCGCGCCCCGGACCGCAATTATGATATTTCCTGTTTTCCCATAGGGCCCAAGGCAAATGGGGATAGCGGTTGTACGCGCTTTCTAAGGCTCTGATCGCTTTTAGATTTTGCACACAGATAGGGCCAACAGAGGCGCAGGTATTGCCATGCGCACCCGCCCGCAACAGTGTTTCGATACCGAGTTATCGGGGTGTGGAAGTCCGCCGCCCCGAAGCTTTACGCGCTTCCGTCTCGCGAACTACTATTTTCATCATGCCCACACGGGCATCAGTTTGTAGTACGGGAGGCCGTCTACAAATGGTGAAAATTTCAAAGCGTTCCGTCGGGAAATTAAAAAGTTATGAGCATTAGAAGATCTTCCCATTAGGCCCCATTAGGCCACAGTAGCCGAACCCGCCTAAAACTTGCGCGGGTCACTTTCACGGACGGGCTCGAAACTGGTGCCAGAAGTTAGCCCCCGACCAGTGCTTCATTGTGAGGCATTGCGTAAAATTTTCCGTCCCCCGAGTGCCGAGCAATAGCCCCTGAAAGGGCTTTCGGCACAATTTTCACGCGCTTATTTGAGCCACTTGTAGCCGAAGGAATTTTGCGCAAATGACTGAGAGGTGCTCCTGGGCACTGCTCATCACTTTGCAATAGGTTCCGGGGCTTTTCGCGAAGGTCGCGTTTTCTCAAACTTTGAGGGCATTAGTGGGTGGGGTGTGAAAACCTCCGAATGCATGGTTCTCAGCTCCTGCTGTGGGCAGCAAGCCAATTTTTTTTCCAAAATGTTGACCTATAAAAGAGCTTACTCGGGTGTGAAAATTATCATTGTGCGCGCGCGCCCCGGACCGCAATTATGATATTTCCTGTTTTCCCATAGGGCCCAAGGCAAATGGGGATAGCGGTTGTACGCGCTTTCTAAGGCTCTGATCGCTTTTAGATTTTGCACGCGGATAGGGCCAACAGAGGCGCAGGTATTGCCATGCGCACCCGCCCGCAACAGTGTTTCGATACCGAGTTATCGGGGTGTGGAAGTCCGCCGCCCCGAAGCTTTACGCGCTTCCGTTTCGCGAACTACTATTTTCATCATGCCCACACGGGCATCAGTTTGTAGTACGGGAGGCCGTCTACAAATGGTGAAAATTTCAAAGCGTTCGTCGGGAAATTAAAAAGTTATGAGCATTAGAAGATCTTCCCATTAGGCCCCATTAGGCCACAGTAGCCGAACCCGCCTAAAACTTGCGCGGGTCACTTTCACGGACGGGCTCGAAACTGGTGCCAGAAGTTAGCCCCCGACCAGTGCTTCATTGTGAGGCATTGCGTAAAATTTTCCGTCCCCCGAGTGCCGAGCAATAGCCCCTGAAAGGGCTTTCGGCACAATTTTCACGCGCTTATTTGAGCCACTTGTAGCCGAAGGAATTTTGCGCAAATGACTGAGAGGTGCTCCTGGGCACTGCTCATCACTTTGCAATAGGTTCCGGGGCTTTTCGCGAAGGTCGCGTTTTCTCAAACTTTGAGGGCATTAGTGGGTGGGGTGTGAAAACCTCCGAATGCATGGTTCTCAGCTCCTGCTGTGGGCAGCAAGCCAATTTTTTTTCCAAAATGTTGACCTATAAAAGAGCTTACTCGGGTGTGAAAATTATCATTGTGCGCGCGCGCCCCGGACCGCAATTATGATATTTCCTGTTTTCCCATAGGGCCCAAGGCAAATGGGGATAGCGGTTGTACGCGCTTTCTAAGGCTCTGATCGCTTTTAGATTTTGCACGCGGATAGGGCCAACAGAGGCGCAGGTATTGCCATGCGCACCCGCCCGCAACAGTGTTTCGATACCGAGTTATCGGGGTGTGGAAGTCCGCCGCCCCGAAGCTTTACGCGCTTCCGTCTCGCGAACTACTATTTTCATCATGCCCACACGGGCATCAGTTTGTAGTACGGGAGGCCGTCTACAAATGGTGAAAATTTCAAAGCGTTCCGTCGGGAAATTAAAAAGTTATGAGCATTAGAAGATCTTCCCATTAGGCCCCATTAGGCCACAGTAGCCGAACCCGCCTAAAACTTGCGCGGGTCACTTTCACGGACGGGCTCGAAACTGGTGCCAGAAGTTAGCCCCCGACCAGTGCTTCATTGTGAGGCATTGCGTAAAATTTTCCGTCCCCCGAGTGCCGAGCAATAGCCCCTGAAAGGGCTTTCGGCACAATTTTCACGCGCTTATTTGAGCCACTTGTAGCCGAAGGAATTTTGCGCAAATGACTGAGAGGTGCTCCTGGGCACTGCTCATCACTTTGCAATAGGTTCCGGGGCTTTTCGCGAAGGTCGCGTTTTCTCAAACTTTGAGGGCATTAGTGGGTGGGGTGTGAAAACCTCCGAATGCATGGTTCTCAGCTCCTGCTGTGGGCAGCAAGCCAATTTTTTTTCCAAAATGTTGACCTATAAAAGAGCTTACTCGGGTGTGAAAATTATCATTGTGCGCGCGCGCCCCGGACCGCAATTATGATATTTCCTGTTTTCCCATAGGGCCCAAGGCAAATGGGGATAGCGGTTGTACGCGCTTTCTAAGGCTCTGATCGCTTTTAGATTTTGCACGCGGATAGGGCCAACAGAGGCGCAGGTATTGCCATGCGCACCCGCCCGCAACAGTGTTTCGATACCGAGTTATCGGGGTGTGGAAGTCCGCCGCCCCGAAGCTTTACGCGCTTCCGTGTCGCGAACTACTATTTTCATCATGCCCACACGGGCATCAGTTTGTAGTACGGGAGGCCGTCTACAAATGGTGAAAATTTCAAAGCGTTCCGTCGGGAAATTAAAAAGTTATGAGCATTAGAAGATCTTCCCATTAGGCCCCATTAGGCCACAGTAGCCGAACCCGCCTAAAACTTGCGCGGGTCACTTTCACGGACGGGCTCGAAACTGGTGCCAGAAGTTAGCCCCCGACCAGTGCTTCATTGTGAGGCATTGCGTAAAATTTTCCGTCCCCCGAGTGCCGAGCAATAGCCCCTGAAAGGGCTTTCGGCACAATTTTCACGCGCTTATTTGAGCCACTTGTAGCCGAAGGAATTTTGCGCAAATGACTGAGAGGTGCTCCTGGGCACTGCTCATCACTTTGCAATAGGTTCCGGGGCTTTTCGCGAAGGTCGCGTTTTCTCAAACTTTGAGGGCATTAGTGGGTGGGGTGTGAAAACCTCCGAATGCATGGTTCTCAGCTCCTGCTGTGGGCAGCAAGCCAATTTTTTTTCCAAAATGTTGACCTATAAAAGAGCTTACTCGGGTGTGAAAATTATCATTGTGCGCGCGCGCCCCGGACCGCAATTATGATATTTCCTGTTTTCCCATAGGGCCCAAGGCAAATGGGGATAGCGGTTGTACGCGCTTTCTAAGGCTCTGATCGCTTTTAGATTTTGCACGCGGATAGGGCCAACAGAGGCGCAGGTATTGCCATGCGCACCCGCCCGCAACAGTGTTTCGATACCGAGTTATCGGGGTGTGGAAGTCCGCCGCCCCGAAGCTTTACGCGCTTCCGTCTCGCGAACTACTATTTTCATCATGCCCACACGGGCATCAGTTTGTAGTACGGGAGGCCGTCTACAAATGGTGAAAATTTCAAAGCGTTCCGTCGGGAAATTAAAAAGTTATGAGCATTAGAAGATCTTCCCATTAGGCCCCATTAGGCCACAGTAGCCGAACCCGCCTAAAACTTGCGCGGGTCACTTTCACGGACGGGCTCGAAACTGGTGCCACAAGTTAGCCCCCGACCAGTGCTTCATTGTGAGGCATTGCGTAAAATTTTCCGTCCCCCGAGTGCCGAGCAATAGCCCCTGAAAGGGCTTTCGGCACAATTTTCACACGCTTATTTGAGCCACTTGTAGCCGAAGGAATTTTGCGCAAATGACTGAGAGGTGCTCCTGGGCACTGCTCATCACTTTGCAATAGGTTCCGGGGCTTTTCGCGAAGGTCGCGTTTTCTCAAACTTTGAGGGCATTAGTGGGTGGGGTGTGAAAACCTCCGAATGCATGGTTCTCAGCTCCTGCTGTGGGCAGCAAGCCAATTTTTTTTCCAAAATGTTGACCTATAAAAGAGCTTACTCGGGTGTGAAAATTATCATTGTGCGCGCGCGCGCCCCGGACCGCAATTATGATATTTCCTGTTTTCCCATAGGGCCCAAGGCAAATGGGGATAGCGGTTGTACGCGCTTTCTAAGGCTCTGATCGCTTTTAGATTTTGCACGCGGATAGGGCCAACAGAGGCGCAGGTATTGCCATGCGCACCCGCCCGCAACAGTGTTTCGATACCGAGTTATCGGGGTGTGGAAGTCCGCCGCCCCGAAGCTTTACGCGCTTCCGTCTCGCGAACTACTATTTTCATCATGCCCACACGGGCATCAGTTTGTAGTACGGGAGGCCGTCTACAAATGGTGAAAATTTCAAAGCGTTCCGTCGGGAAATTAAAAAGTTATGAGCATTAGAAGATCTTCCCATTAGGCCCCATTAGGCCACAGTAGCCGAACCCGCCTAAAACTTGCGCGGGTCACTTTCACGGACGGGCTCGAAACTGGTGCCAAAAGTTAGCCCCCGACCAGTGCTTCGTTGTGAGGCATTGCGTAAAATTTTCCGTCCCCCGAGTGCCGAGCAATAGCCCCTGAAAGGGCTTTCGGCACAATTTTCACGCGCTTATTTGAGCCACTTGTAGCCGAAGGAATTTTGCGCAAATGACTGAGAGGTGCTCCTGGGCACTGCTCATCACTTTGCAATAGGTTCCGGGGCTTTTCGCGAAGGTCGCGTTTTCTCAAACTTTGAGGGCATTAGTGGGTGGGGTGTGAAAACCTCCGAATGCATGGTTCTCAGCTCCTGCTGTGGGCAGCAAGCCAATTTTTTTTCCAAAATGTTGACCTATAAAAGAGCTTACTCGGGTGTGAAAATTATCATTGTGCGCGCGCGCCCCGGACCGCAATTATGATATTTCCTGTTTTCCCATAGGGCCCAAGGCAAATGGGGATAGTGGTTGTACGCGCTTTCTAAGGCTCTGATCGCTTTTAGATTTTGCACGCGGATAGGGCCAACAGAGGCGCAGGTATTGCCATGCGCACCCGCCCGCAACAGTGTTTCGATACCGAGTTATCGGGGTGTGGAAGTCCGCCGCCCCGAAGCTTTACGCGCTTCCGTCTCGCGAACTACTATTTTCATCATGCCCACACGGGCATCAGTTTGTAGTACAGGAGGCCGTCTACAAATGGTGAAAATTTCAAAGCGTTCCGTCGGGAAATTAAAAAGTTATGAGCATTAGAAGATCTTCCCATTAGGCCCCATTAGGCCACAGTAGCCGAACCCGCCTAAAACTTGCGCGGGTCACTTTCACGGACGGGCTCGAAACTGGTGCCAGAAGTTAGCCCCCGACCAGTGCTTCATTGTGAGGCATTGCGTAAAATTTTCCGTCCCCCGAGTGCCGAGCAATAGCCCCTGAAAGGGCTTTCGGCACAATTTTCACGCGCTTATTTGAGCCACTTGTAGCCGAAGGAATTTTGCGCAAATGACTGAGAGGTGCTCCTGGGCACTGCTCATCACTTTGCAATAGGTTCCGGGGCTTTTCGCGAAGGTCGCGTTTTCTCAAACTTTGAGGGCATTAGTGGGTGGGGTGTGAAAACCTCCGAATGCATGGTTCTCAGCTCCTGCTGTGGGCAGCAAGCCAATTTTTTTTTCCAAAATGTTGACCTATAAAAGAGCTTACTCGGGTGTGAAAATTATCATTGTGCGCGCGCGCCCCGGACCGCAATTATGATATTTCCTGTTTTCCCATAGGGCCCAAGGCAAATGGGGATAGCGGTTGTACGCGCTTTCTAAGGCTCTGATCGCTTTTAGATTTTGCACGCGGATAGGGCCAACAGAGGCGCAGGTATTGCCATGCGCACCTGCCCGCAACAGTGTTTCGATACCGAGTTATCGGGGTGTGGAAGTCCGCCGCCCCGAAGCTTTACGCGCTTCCGTCTCGCGAACTACTATTTTCATCATGCCCACACGGGCATCTGTTTGTAGTACCGGAGGCCGTCTACAAATGGTGAAAATTTCAAAGCGTTCCGTCGGGAAATTAAAAAGTTATGAGCATTAGAAGATCTTCCCATTAGGCCCCATTAGGCCACAGTAGCCGAACCCGCCTAAAACTTGCGCGGGTCACTTTCACGGACGGGCTCGAAACTGGTGCCAGAAGTTAGCCCCCGACCAGTGCTTCATTGTGAGGCATTGCGTAAAATTTTCCGTCCCCCGAGTGCCGAGCAATAGCCCCTGAAAGGGCTTTCGGCACAATTTTCACGCGCTTATTTGAGCCACTTGTAGCCGAAGGAATTTTGCGCAAATGACTGAGAGGTGCTCCTGGGCACTGCTCATCACTTTGCAATAGGTTCCGGGGCTTTTCGCGAAGGTCCCGTTTTCTCAAACTTTGAGGGCATTAGTGGGTGGGGTGTGAAAACCTCCGAATGCATGGTTCTCAGCTCCTGCTGTGGGCAGCAAGCCAATTTTTTTTCCAAAATGTTGACCTATAAAAGAGCTTACTCGGGTGTGAAAATTATCATTGTGCGCGCGCGCCCCGGACCGCAATTATGATATTTCCTGTTTTCCCATAGGGCCCAAGGCAAATGGGGATAGCGGTTGTACGCGCTTTCTAAGGCTCTGATCGCTTTTAGATTTTGCACGCGGATAGGGCCAACAGAGGCGCAGGTATTGCCATGCGCACCCGCCCGCAACAGTGTTTCGATACCGAGTTATCGGGGTGTGGAAGTCCGCCGCCCCGAAGCTTTACGCGCTTCCGTCTCGCGAACTACTATTTTCATCATGCCCACACGGGCATCAGTTTGTAGTACGGGAGGCCGTCTACAAATGGTGAAAATTTCAAAGCGTTCCGTCGGGAAATTAAAAAGTTATGAGCATTAGAAGATCTTCCCATTAGGCCCCATTAGGCCACAGTAGCCGAACCCGCCTAAAACTTGCGCGGGTCACTTTCACGGACGGGCTCGAAACTGGTGCCAGAAGTTAGCCCCCGACCAGTGCTTCATTGTGAGGCATTGCGTAAAATTTTCCGTCCCCCGAGTGCCGAGCAATAGCCCCTGAAAGGGCTTTCGGCACAATTTTCACGCGCTTATTTGAGCCACTTGTAGCCGAAGGAATTTTGCGCAAATGACTGAGAGGTGCTCCTGGGCACTGCTCATCACTTTGCAATAGGTTCCGGGGCTTTTCGCGAAGGTCGCGTTTTCTCAAACTTTGAGGGCATTAGTGGGTGGGGTGTGAAAACCTCCGAATGCATGGTTCTCAGCTCCTGCTGTGGGCAGCAAGCCAATTTTTTTTCCAAAATGTTGACCTATAAAAGAGCTTACTCGGGTGTGAAAATTATCATTGTGCGCGCGCGCCCCGGACCGCAATTATGATATTTCCTGTTTTCCCATAGGGCCCAAGGCAAATGGGGATAGCGGTTGTACGCGCTTTCTAAGGCTCTGATCGCTTTTAGATTTTGCACGCGGATAGGGCCAACAGAGGCGCAGGTATTGCTATGCGCACCCGCCCGCAACAGTGTTTCGATACTGAGTTATCGGGGTGTGGAAGTCCGCCGCCCCGAAGCTTTACACGCTTCCGTCTCGCGAACTACTATTTTCATCATGCCCACACGGGCATCAGTTTGTAGTACGGGAGGCCGTCTACAAATGGTGAAAATTTCAAAGCGTTCCGTCGGGAAATTAAAAAGTTATGAGCATAAGAAGATCTTCCCATTAGGCCCCATTAGGCCACAGTAGCCGAACCCGCCTAAAACTTGCGCGGGTCACTTTCACGGACGGGCTCGAAACTGGTGCCAGAAGTTAGCCCCCGACCAGTGCTTCATTGTGAGGCATTGCGTAAAATTTTCCGTCCCCCGAGTGCCGAGCAATAGCCCGTGAAAGGGCTTTCGGCACAATTTTCACGCGCTTATTTGAGCCACTTGTAGCCAAAGGAATTTTGCGCAAATGACTGAGAGGTGCTCCTGGGCACTGCTCATCACTTTGCAATAGGTTCCGGGGCTTTTCGCGAAGGTCGCGTTTTCTCAAACTTTGAGGGCATTAGTGGGTGGGGTGTGAAAACCTCCGAATGCATGGTTCTCAGCTCCTGCTGTGGGCAGCAAGCCAATTTTTTTTCCAAAATGTTGACCTATAAAAGAGCTTACTCGGGTGTGAAAATTATCATTGTGCGCGCGCGCCCCGGACCGCAATTATGATATTTCCTGTTTTCCCATAGGGCCCAAGGCAAATGGGGATAGCGGTTGTACGCGCTTTCTAAGGCTCTGATCGCTTTTAGATTTTGCACGCGGATAGGGCCAACAGAGGCGCAGGTATTGCCATGCGCACCCGCCCGCAACAGTGTTTCGATACCGAGTTATCGGGGTGTGGAAGTCCGCCGCCCCGAAGCTTTACGCGCTTCAGTCTCGCGAACTACTATTTTCATCATGCCCACACGGGCATCAGTTTGTAGTACGGGAGGCCGTCTACAAATGGTGAAAATTTCAAAGCGTTCCGTCGGGAAATTAAAAAGTTATGAGCATTAGAAGATCTTCCCATTAGGCCCCATTAGGCCACAGTAGCCGAACCCGCCTAAAACTTGCGCGGGTCACTTTCACGGACGGGCTCGAAACTGGTGCCAGAAGTTAGCCCCCGACCAGTGCTTCATTGTGAGGCATTGCGTAAAATTTTCCGTCCCCCGAGTGCCGAGCAATAGCCCCTGAAAGGGCTTTCGGCACAATTTTCACGCGCTTATTTGAGCCACTTGTAGCCGAAGGAATTTTGCGCAAATGACTGAGAGGTGCTCCTGGGCACTGCTCATCACTTTGCAATAGGTTCCGGGGCTTTTCGCGAAGGTCGCGTTTTCTCAAACTTTGAGGGCATTAGTGGGTGGGGTGTGAAAACCTCCGAATGCATGGTTCTCAGCTCCTGCTGTGGGCAGCAAGCCAATTTTTTTTCCAAAATGTTGACCTATAAAAGAGCTTACTCGGGTGTGAAAATTATCATTGTGCGCGCGCGCCCCGGACCGCAATTATGATATTTCCTGTTTTCCCATAGGGCCCAAGGCAAATGGGGATAGCGGTTGTACGCGCTTTCTAAGGCTCTGATCGCTTTTAGATTTTGCACGCGGATAGGGCCAACAGAGGCGCAGGTATTGCCATGCGCACCCGCCCGCAACAGTGTTTCGATACCGAGTTATCGGGGTGTGGAAGTCCGCCGCCCCGAAGCTTCACGCGCTTCCGTCTCGCGAACTACTATTTTCATCATGCCCACACGGGCATCAGTTTGTAGTACGGGAGGCCGTCTACAAATGGTGAAAATTTCAAAGCGTTCCGTCGGGAAATTAAAAAGTTATGAGCATTAGAAGATCTTCCCATTAGGCCCCATTAGGCCACAGTAGCCGAACCCGCCTAAAACTTGCGCGGGTCACTTTCACGGACGGGCTCGAAACTGGTGCCAGAAGTTAGCCCCCGACCAGTGCTTCATTGTGAGGCATTGCGTAAAATTTTCCGTCCCCCGAGTGCCGAGCAATAGCCCCTGAAAGGGCTTTCGGCACAATTTTCACGCGCTTATTTGAGCCACTTGTAGCCGAAGGAATTTTGCGCAAATGACTGAGAGGTGCTCCTGGGCACTGCTCATCACTTTGCAATAGGTTCCGGGGCTTTTCGCGAAGGTCGCGTTTTCTCAAACTTTGAGGGCATTAGTGGGTGGGGTGTGAAAACCTCCGAATGCATGGTTCTCAGCTCCTGCTGTGGGCAGCAAGCCAATTTTTTTTCCAAAATGTTGACCTATAAAAGAGCTTACTCGGGTGTGAAAATTATCATTGTGCGCGCGCGCCCCGGACCGCAATTATGATATTTCCTGTTTTCCCATAGGGCCCAAGGCAAATGGGGATAGCGGTTGTACGCGCTTTCTAAGGCTCTGATCGCTTTTAGATTTTGCACGCGGATAGGGCCAACAGAGGCGCAGGTATTGCCATGCGCACCCGCCCGCAACAGTGTTTCGATACCGAGTTATCGGGGTGTGGAAGTCCGCCGCCCCGAAGCTTTACGCGCTTCCGTCTCGCGAACTACTATTTTCATCATGCCCACACGGGCATCAGTTTGTAGTACGGGAGGCCGTCTACAAATGGTGAAAATTTCAAAGCGTTCCGTCGGGAAATTAAAAAGTTATGAGCATTAGAAGATCTTCCCATTAGGCCCCATTAGGCCACAGTAGCCGAACCCGCCTAAAACTTGCGCGGGTCACTTTCACGGACGGGCTCGAAACTGGTGCCAGAAGTTAGCCCCCGACCAGTGCTTCATTGTGAGGCATTGCGTAAAATTTTCCGTCCCCCGAGTGCCGAGCAATAGCCCCTGAAAGGGCTTTCGGCACAATTTTCACGCGCTTATTTGAGCCACTTGTAGCCGAAGGAATTTTGCGCAAATGACTGAGAGGTGCTCCTGGGCACTGCTCATCACTTTGCAATAGGTTCCGGGGCTTTTCGCGAAGGTCGCGTTTTCTCAAACTTTGAGGGCATTAGTGGGTGGGGTGTGAAAACCTCCGAATGCATGGTTCTCAGCTCCTGCTGTGGGCAGCAAGCCAATTTTTTTTCCAAAATGTTGACCTATAAAAGAGCTTACTCGGGTGTGAAAATTATCATTGTGCGCGCGCGCCCCGGACCGCAATTATGATATTTCCTGTTTTCCCATAGGGCCCAAGGCAAATGGGGATAGCGGTTGTACGCGCTTTCTAAGGCTCTGATCGCTTTTAGATTTTGCACGCGGATAGGGCCAACAGAGGCGCAGGTATTGCCATGCGCACCCGCCCGCAACAGTGTTTCGATACCGAGTTATCGGGGTGTGGAAGTCCGCCGCCCCGAAGCTTTACGCGCTTCCGTCTCGCGAACTACTATTTTCATCATGCCCACACGGGCATCAGTTTGTAGTACGGGAGGCCGTCTACAAATGGTGAAAATTTCAAAGCGTTCCGTCGGGAAATTAAAAAGTTATGAGCATTGGAAGATCTTCCCATTAGGCCCCATTAGGCCACAGTAGCCGAACCCGCCTAAAACTTGCGCGGGTCACTTTCACGGACGGGCTCGAAACTGGTGCCAGAAGTTAGCCCCCGACCAGTGCTTCATTGTGAGGCATTGCGTAAAATTTTCCGTCCCCCGAGTGCCGAGCAATAGCCCCTGAAAGGGCTTTCGGCACAATTTTCACGCGCTTATTTGAGCCACTTGTAGCCGAAGGAATTTTGCGCAAATGACAGAGAGGTGCTCCTGGGCACTGCTCATCACTTTGCAATAGGTTCCGGGGCTTTTCGCGAAGGTCGCGTTTTCTCAAACTTTGAGGGCATTAGTGGGTGGGGTGTGAAAACCTCCGAATGCATGGTTCTCAGCTCCTGCTGTGGGCAGCAAGCCAATTTTTTTTCCAAAATGTTGACCTATAAAAGAGCTTACTCGGGTGTGAAAATTATCATTGTGCGGGCGCGCCCCGGACCGCAATTATGATATTTCCTGTTTTCCCATAGGGCCCAAGGCAAATGGGGATAGCGGTTGTACGCGCTTTCTAAGGCTCTGATCGCTTTTAGATTTTGCACGCGGATAGGGCCAACAGAGGCGCAGGTATTGCCATGCGCACCCGCCCGCAACAGTGTTTCGATACCGAGTTATCGGGGTGTGGAAGTCCGCCGCCCCGAAGCTTTACGCGCTTCCGTCTCGCGAACTACTATTTTCATCATGCCCACACGGGCATCAGTTTGTAGTACGGGAGGCCGTCTACAAATGGTGAAAATTTCAAAGCGTTCCGTCGGGAAATTAAAAAGTTATGAGCATTAGAAGATCTTCCCATTAGGCCCCATTAGGCCACAGTAGCCGAACCCGCCTAAAACTTGCGCGGGTCACTTTCACGGACGGGCTCGAAACTGGTGCCAGAAGTTAGCCCCCGACCAGTGCTTCATTGTGAGGCATTGCGTAAAATTTTCCGTCCCCCGAGTGCCGAGCAATAGCCCCTGAAAGGGCTTTCGGCACAATTTTCACGCGCTTATTTGAGCCACTTGTAGCCGAAGGAATTTTGCGCAAATGACTGAGAGGTGCTCCTGGGCACTGCTCATCACTTTGCAATAGGTTCCGGGGCTTTTCGCGAAGGTCGCGTTTTCTCAAACTTTGAGGGCATTAGTGGGTGGGGTGTGAAAACCTCCGAATGCATGGTTCTCAGCTCCTGCTGTGGGCAGCAAGCCAATTTTTTTTCCAAAATGTTGACCTATAAAAGAGCTTACTCGAGTGTGAAAATTATCATTGTGCGCGCGCGCCCCGGACCGCAATTATGATATTTCCTGTTTTCCCATAGGGCCCAAGGCAAATGGGGATAGCGGTTGTACGCGCTTTCTAAGGCTCTGATCGCTTTTAGATTTTGCACGCGGATAGGGCCAACAGAGGCGCAGGTATTGCCATGCGCACCCGCCCGCAACAGTGTTTCGATACCGAGTTATCGGGGTGTGGAAGTCCGCCGCCCCGAAGCTTTACGCGCTTCCGTCTCGCGAACTACTATTTTCATCATGCCCACACGGGCATCAGTTTGTAGTACGGGAGGCCGTCTACAAATGGTGAAAATTTCAAAGCGTTCCGTCGGGAAATTAAAAAGTTATGAGCATTAGAAGATCTTCCCATTAGGCCCCATTAGGCCACAGTAGCCGAACCCGCCTAAAACTTGCGCGGGTCACTTTCACGGACGGGCTCGAAACTTGTGCCAGAAGTTAGCCCCCGACCAGTGCTTCATTGTGAGGCATTGCGTAAAATTTTCCGTCCCCCGAGTGCCGAGCAATAGCCCCTGAAAGGGCTTTCGGCACAATTTTCACGCGCTTATTTGAGCCACTTGTAGCCGAAGGAATTTTGCGCAAATGACTGAGAGGTGCTCCTGGGCACTGCTCATCACTTTGCAATAGGTTCCGGGGCTTTTCGTGAAGGTCGCGTTTTCTCAAACTTTGAGGGCATTAGTGGGTGGGGTGTGAAAACCTCCGAATGCATGGTTCTCAGCTCCTGCTGTGGGCAGCAAGCCAATTTTTTTTCCAAAATGTTGACCTATAAAAGAGCTTACTCGAGTGTGAAAATTATCATTGTGCGCGCGCGCCCCGGACCGCAATTATGATATTTCCTGTTTTCCCATAGGGCCCAAGGCAAATGGGGATAGCGGTTGTACGCGCTTTCTAAGGCTCTGATCGCTTTTAGATTTTGCACGCGGATAGGGCCAACAGAGGCGCAGGTATTGCCATGCGCACCCGCCCGCAACAGTGTTTCGATACCGAGTTATCGGGGTGTGGAAGTCCGCCGCCCCGAAGCTTTACGCGCTTCCGTCTCGCGAACTACTATTTTCATCATGCCCACACGGGCATCAGTTTGTAGTACGGGAGGCCGTCTACAAATGGTGAAAATTTCAAAGCGTTCCGTCGGGAAATTAAAAAGTTATGAGCATTAGAAGATCTTCCCATTAGGCCCCATTAGGCCACAGTAGCCGAACCCGCCTAAAACTTGCGCGGGTCACTTTCACGGACGGGCTCGAAACTGGTGCCAGAAGTTAGCCCCCGACCAGTGCTTCATTGTGAGGCATTGCGTAAAATTTTCCGTCCCCCGAGTGCCGAGCAATAGCCCCTGAAAGGGCTTTCGGCACAATTTTCACGCGCTTATTTGAGCCACTTGTAGCCGAAGGAATTTTGCGCAAATGACTGAGAGGTGCTCCTGGGCACTGCTCATCACTTTGCAATAGGTTCCGGGGCTTTTCGCGAAGGTCGCGTTTTCTCAAACTTTGAGGGCATTAGTGGGTGGGGTGTGAAAACCTCCGAATGCATGGTTCTCAGCTCCTGCTGTGGGCAGCGAGCCAATTTTTTTTCCAAAATGTTGACCTATAAAAGAGCTTACTCGGGTGTGAAAATTATCATTGTGCGCGCGCGCCCCGGACCGCAATTATGATATTTCCTGTTTTCCCATAGGGCCCAAGGCAAATGGGGATAGCGGTTGTACGCGCTTTCTAAGGCTCTGATCGCTTTTAGATTTTGCACGCGGATAGGGCCAACAGAGGCGCAGGTATTGCCATGCGCACCCGCCCGCAACAGTGTTTCGATACCGAGTTATCGGGGTGTGGAAGTCCGCCGCCCCGAAGCTTTACGCGCTTCCGTCTCGCGAACTACTATTTTCATCATGCCCACACGGGCATCAGTTTGTAGTACGGGAGGCCGTCTACAAATGGTGAAAATTTCAAAGCGTTCCGTCGGGAAATTAAAAAGTTATGAGCATTAGAAGATCTTCCCATTAGGCCCAATTAGGCCACAGTAGCCGAACCCGCCTAAAACTTGCGCGGGTCACTTTCACGGACGGGCTCGAAACTGGTGCCAGAAGTTAGCCCCCGACCAGTGCGTCATTGTGAGGCATTGCGTAAAATTTTCCGTCCCCCGAGTGCCGAGCAATAGCCCCTGAAAGGGCTTTCGGCACAATTTTCACGCGCTTATTTGAGCCACTTGTAGCCGAAGGAATTTTGCGCAAATGACTGAGAGGTGCTCCTGGGCACTGCTCATCACTTTGCAATAGGTTCCGGGGCTTTTCGCGAAGGTCGCGTTTTCTCAAACTTTGAGGGCATTAGTGGGTGGGGTGTGAAAACCTCCGAATGCATGGTTCTCAGCTCCTGCTGTGGGCAGCAAGCCAATTTTTTTTCCAAAATGTTGACCTATAAAAGAGCTTACTCGGGTGTGAAAATTATCATTGTGCGCGCGCGCCCCGGACCGCAATTATGATATTTCCTGTTTTCCCATAGGGCCCAAGGCAAATGGGGATAGCGGTTGTACGCGCTTTCTAAGGCTCTGATCGCTTTTAGATTTTGCACGCGGATAGGGCCAACAGAGGCGCAGGTATTGCCATGCGCACCCGCCCGCAACAGTGTTTCGATACCGAGTTATCGGGGTGTGGAAGTCCGCCGCCCCGAAGCTTTACGCGCTTCCGTGTCGCGAACTACTATTTTCATCATGCCCACACGGGCATCAGTTTGTAGTACGGGAGGCCGTCTACAAATGGTGAAAATTTCAAAGCGTTCCGTCGGGAAATTAAAAAGTTATGAGCATTAGAAGATCTTCCCATTAGGCCCCATTAGGCCACAGTAGCCGAACCCGCCTAAAACTTGCACGGGTCACTTTCACGGACGGGCTCGAAACTGGTGCCAGAAGTTAGCCCCCGACCAGTGCTTCATTGTGAGGCATTGCGTAAAATTTTCCGTCCCCCGAGTGCCGAGCAATAGCCCCTGAAAGGGCTTTCGGCACAATTTTCACGCGCTTATTTGAGCCACTTGTAGCCAAAGGAATTTTGCGCAAATGACTGAGAGGTGCTCCTGGGCACTGCTCATCACTTTGCAATAGGTTCCGGGGCTTTTCGCGAAGGTCGCGTTTTCTCAAACTTTGAGGGCATTAGTGGGTGGGGTGTGAAAACCTCCGAATGCATGGTTCTCAGCTCCTGCTGTGGGCAGCAAGCCAATTTTTTTTCCAAAATGTTGACCTATAAAAGAGCTTACTCGGGTGTGAAAATTATCATTGTGCGCGCGCGCCCCGGACCGCAATTATGATATTTCCTGTTTTCCCATAGGGCCCAAGGCAAATGGGGATAGCGGTTGTACGCGCTTTCTAAGGCTCTGATCGCTTTTAGATTTTGCACGCGGATAGGGCCAACAGAGGCGCAGGTATTGCCATGCGCACCCGCCCGCAACAGTGTTTCGATACCGAGTTATCGGGGTGTGGAAGTCCGCCGCCCCGAAGCTTTACGCGCTTCCCTCTCGCGAACTACTATTTTCATCATGCCCACACGGGCATCAGTTTGTAGTACGGGAGGCCGTCTACAAATGGTGAAAATTTCAAAGCGTTCTGTCGGGAAATTAAAAAGTTATGAGCATTAGAAGATCTTCCCATTAGGCCCCATTAGGCCACAGTAGCCGAACCCGCCTAAAACTTGCGCGGGTCACTTTCACGGACGGGCTCGAAACTGGTGCCAGAAGTTAGCCCCCGACCAGTGCTTCATTGTGAGGCATTGCGTAAAATTTTCCGTCCCCCGAGTGCCGAGCAATAGCCCCTGAAAGGGCTTTCGGCACAATTTTCACGCGCTTATTTGAGCCACTTGTAGCCGAAGGAATTTTGCGCAAATGACTGAGAGGTGCTCCTGGGCACTGCTCATCACTTTGCAATAGGTTCCGGGGCTTTTCGCGAAGGTCGCGTTTTCTCAAACTTTGAGGGCATTAGTGGGTGGGGTGTGAAAACCTCCGAATGCATGGTTCTCAGCTCCTGCTGTGGGCAGCAAGCCAATTTTTTTTCCAAAATGTTGACCTATAAAAGAGCTTACTCGGGTGTGAAAATTATCATTGTGCGCGCGCGCCCCGGACCGCAATTATGATATTTCCTGTTTTCCCATAGGGCCCAAGGCAAATGGGGATAGCGGTTGTACGCGCTTTCTAAGGCTCTGATCGCTTTTAGATTTTGCACGCGGATAGGGCCAACAGAGGCGCAGGTATTGCCATGCGCACCCGCCCGCAACAGTGTTTCGATACCGAGTTATCGGGGTGTGGAAGTCCGCCGCCCCGAAGCTTTACGCGCTTCCGTCTCGCGAACTACTATTTTCATCATGCCCACACGGGCATCAGTTTGTAGTACGGGAGGCCGTCTACAAATGGTGAAAATTTCAAAGCGTTCCGTCGGGAAATTAAAAAGTTATGAGCATTAGAAGATCTTCCCATTAGGCCCCATTAGGCCACAGTAGCCGAACCCGCCTAAAACTTGCGCGGGTCACTTTCACGGACGGGCTCGAAACTGGTGCCAGAAGTTAGCCCCCGACCAGTGCTTCATTGTGAGGCATTGCGTAAAATTTTCCGTCCCCCGAGTGCCGAGCAATAGCCCCTGAAAGGGCTTTCGGCACAATTTTCACGCGCTTATTTGAGCCACTTGTAGCCGAAGGAATTTTGCGCAAATGACTGAGAGGTGCTCCTGGGCACTGCTCATCACTTTGCAATAGGTTCCGGGGCTTTTCGCAAAGGTCGCGTTTTCTCAAACTTTGAGGGCATTAGTGGGTGGGGTGTGAAAACCTCCGAATGCATGGTTCTCAGCTCCTGCTGTGGGCAGCAAGCCAATTTTTTTTCCAAAATGTTGACCTATAAAAGAGCTTACTCGGGTGTGAAAATTATCATTGTGCGCGCGCGCCCCGGACCGCAATTATGATATTTCCTGTTTTCCCATAGGGCCCAAGGCAAATGGGGATAGCGGTTGTACGCGCTTTCTAAGGCTCTGATCGCTTTTAGATTTTGCACGCGGATAGGGCCAACAGAGGCGCAGGTATTGCCATGCGCACCCGCCCGCAACAGTGTTTCGATACCGAGTTATCGGGGTGTGGAAGTCCGCCGCCCCGAAGCTTTACGCGCTTCCGTCTCGCGAACTACTATTTTCATCATGCCCACACGGGCATCAGTTTGTAGTACGGGAGGCCGTCTACAAATGGTGAAAATTTCAAAGCGTTCCGTCGGGAAATTAAAAAGTTATGAGCATTAGAAGATCTTCCCATTAGGCCCCATTAGGCCACAGTAGCCGAACCCGCCTAAAACTTGCGCGGGTCACTTTCACTGACGGGCTCGAAACTGGTGCCAGAAGTTAGCCCCCGACCAGTGCTTCATTGTGAGGCATTGCGTAAAATTTTCCGTCCCCCGAGTGCCGAGCAATAGCCCCTGAAAGGGCTTTCGGCACAATTTTCACGCGCTTATTTGAGCCACTTGTAGCCGAAGGAATTTTGCGCAAATGACTGAGAGGTGCTCCTGGGCACTGCTCATCACTTTCTAATAGGTTCCGGGGCTTTTCGCGAAGGTCGCGTTTTCTCAAACTTTGAGGGCATTAGTGGGTGGGGTGTGAAAACCTCCGAATGCATGGTTCTCAGCTCCTGCTGTGGGCAGCAAGCCAATTTTTTTTCCAAAATGTTGACCTATAAAAGAGCTTACTCGGGTGTGAAAATTATCATTGTGCGCGCGTGCCCCGGACCGCAATTATGATATTTCCTGTTTTCCCATAGGGCCCAAGGCAAATGGGGATAGCGGTTGTACGCGCTTTCTAAGGCTCTGATCGCTTTTAGATTTTGCACGCGGATATGGCCAACAGAGGCGCAGGTATTGCCATGCGCACCCGCCCGCAACAGTGTTTCGATACCGAGTTATCGGGGTGTGGAAGTCCGCCGCCCCGAAGCTTTACGCGCTTCCGTCTCGCGAACTACTATTTTCATCATGCCCACACGGGCATCAGTTTGTAGTACGGGAGGCCGTCTACAAATGGTGAAAATTTCAAAGCGTTCCGTCGGGAAATTAAAAAGTTATGAGCATTAGAAGATCTTCCCATTAGGCCCCATTAGGCCACAGTAGCCGAACCCGCCTAAAACTTGCGCGGGTCACTTTCACGGACGGGCTCGAAACTGGTGCCAGAAGTTAGCCCCCGACCAGTGCTTCATTGTGAGGCATTGCGTAAAATTTTCCGTCCCCCGAGTGCCGAGCAATAGCCCCTGAAAGGGCTTTCGGCACAATTTTCACGCGCTTATTTGAGCCACTTGTAGCCGAAGGAATTTTGCGCTAATGACTGAGAGGTGCTCCTGGGCACTGCTCATCACTTTGCAATAGGTTCCGGGGCTTTTCGCGAAGGTCGCGTTTTCTCAAACTTTGAGGGCATTAGTGGGTGGGGTGTGAAAACCTCCGAATGCATGGTTCTCAGCTCCTGCTGTGTGCAGCAAGCCAATTTTTTTTCCAAAATGTTGACCTATAAAAGAGCTTACTCGGGTGTGAAAATTATCATTGTGCGCGCGCGCCCCGGACCGCAATTATGATATTTCCTGTTTTCCCATAGGGCCCAAGGCAAATGGGGATAGCGGTTGTACGCGCTTTCTAAGGCTCTGATCGCTTTTAGATTTTGCACACGGATAGGGCCAACAGAGGCGCAGGTATTGCCATGCGCACCCGCCCGCAACAGTGTTTCGATACCGAGTTATCGGGGTGTGGAAGTCCGCCGCCCCGAAGCTTTACGCGCTTCCGTCTCGCGAACTACTATTTTCATCATGCCCACACGGGCATCAGTTTGTAGTACGGGAGGCCGTCTACAAATGGTGAAAATTTCAAAGCGTTCCGTCGGGAAATTAAAAAGTTATGAGCATTAGAAGATCTTCCCATTAGGCCCCATTAGGCCACAGTAGCCGAACCCGCCTAAAACTTGCGCGGGTCACTTTCACGGACGGGCTCGAAACTGGTGCCAGAAGTTAGCCCCCGACCAGTGCTTCATTGTGAGGCATTGCGTAAAATTTTCCGTCCCCCGAGTGCCGAGCAATAGCCCCTGAAAGGGCTTTCGGCACAATTTTCACGCGCTTATTTGAGCCACTTGTAGCCGAAGGAATTTTGCGCAAATGACTGAGAGGTGCTCCTGGGCACTGCTCATCACTTTGCAATAGGTTCCGGGGCTTTTCGCGAAGGTCGCGTTTTCTCAAACTTTGAGGGCATTAGTGGGTGGGGTGTGAAAACCTCCGAATGCATGGTTCTCAGCTCCTGCTGTGGGCAGCAAGCCAATTTTTTTTCCAAAATGTTGACCTATAAAAGAGCTTACTCGGGTGTGAAAATTATCATTGTGCGCGCGCGCCCCGGACCGCAATTATGATATTTCCTGTTTTCCCATAGGGCCCAAGGCAAATGGGGATAGCGGTTGTACGCGCTATCTAAGGCTCTGATCGCTTTTAGATTTTGCACGCGGATAGGGCCAACAGAGGCGCAGGTATTGCCATGCGCACCCGCCCGCAACAGTGTTTCGATACCGAGTTATCGGGGTGTGGAAGTCCGCCGCCCCGAAGCTTTACGCGCTTCCGTGTCGCGAACTACTATTTTCATCATGCCCACACGGGCATCAGTTTGTAGTACGGGAGGCCGTCTACAAATGGTGAAAATTTCAAAGCGTTCCGTCGGGAAATTAAAAAGTTATGAGCATTAGAAGATCTTCCCATTAGGCCCCATTAGGCCACAGTAGCCGAACCCGCCTAAAACTTGCGCGGGTCACTTTCACGGACGGGCTCGAAACTGGTGCCAGAAGTTAGCCCCCGACCAGTGCTTCATTGTGAGGCATTGCGTAAAATTTTCCGTCCCCCGAGTGCCGAGCAATAGCCCCTGAAAGGGCTTTCGGCACAATTTTCACGCGCTTATTTGAGCCACTTGTAGCCGAAGGAATTTTGCGCAAATGACTGAGAGGTGCTCCTGGGCACTGCTCATCACTTTGCAATAGGTTCCGGGGCTTTTCGCGAAGGTCGCGTTTTCTCAAACTTTGAGGGCATTAGTGGGTGGGGTGTGAAAACCTCCGAATGCATGGTTCTCAGCTCCTGCTGTGGGCAGCAAGCCAATTTTTTTTCCAAAATGTTGACCTATAAAAGAGCTTACTCGGGTGTGAAAATTATCATTGTGCGCGCGCGCCCCGGACCGCAATTATGATATTTCCTGTTTTCCCATAGGGCCCAAGGCAAATGGGGATAGCGGTTGTACGCGCTTTCTAAGGCTCTGATCGCTTTTAGATTTTGCACGCGGATAGGGCCAACAGAGGCGCAGGTATTGCCATGTGCACCCGCCCGCAACAGTGTTTCGATACCGAGTTATCGGGGTGTGGAAGTCCGCCGCCCCGAAGATTTACGTGCTTCCGTCTCGCGAACTACTATTTTCATCATGCCCACACGGGCATCAGTTTGTAGTACGGGAGGCCGTCTACAAATGGTGAAAATTTCAAAGCGTTCCGTCGGGAAATTAAAAAGTTATGAGCATTAGAAGATCTTCCCATTAGGCCCCATTAGGCCACAGTAGCCGAACCCGCCTAAAACTTGCGCGGGTCACTTTCACGGACGGGCTCGAAACTGGTGCCAGAAGTTAGCCCCCGACCAGTGCTTCATTGTGAGGCATTGCGTAAAATTTTCCGTCCCCCGAGTGCCGAGCAATAGCCCCTGAAAGGGCTTTCGGCACAATTTTCACGCGCTTATTTGAGCCACTTGTAGCCGAAGGAATTTTGCGCAAATGACTGAGAGGTGCTCCTGGGCACTGCTCATCACTTTGCAATAGGTTCCGGGGCTTTTCGCGAAGGTCGCGTTTTCTCAAACTTTGAGGGCATTAGTGGGTGGGGTGTGAAAACCTCCGAATGCATGGTTCTCAGCTCCTGCTGTGGGCAGCAAGCCAATTTTTTTTTCCAAAATGTTGACCTATAAAAGAGCTTACTCGGGTGTGAAAATTATCATTTGGCGCGCGCGCCCCGGACCGCAATTATGATATTTCCTGTTTTCCCATAGGGCCCAAGGCAAATGGGGATAGCGGTTGTACGCGCTTTCTAAGGCTCTGATCGCTTTTAGATTTTGCACGCGGATAGGGCCAACAGAGGCGCAGGTATTGCCATGCGCACCCGCCCGCAACAGTGTTTCGATACCGAGTTATCGGGGTGTGAAAGTCCGCCGCCCCGAAGCTTTACGCGCTTCCGTCTCGCGAACTACTATTTTCATCATGCCCACACGGGCATCAGTTTGTAGTACGGGAGGCCGTCTACAAATGGTGAAAATTTCAAAGCGTTCCGTCGGGAAATTAAAAAGTTATGAGCATTAGAAGATCTTCCCATTAGGCCCCATTAGGCCAC
Source organism: Loripinus fragilis (assembly GCA_964019695.1). Classification (NCBI taxonomy): domain Eukaryota; kingdom Metazoa; phylum Mollusca; class Bivalvia; order Lucinida; family Lucinidae; genus Loripinus; species Loripinus fragilis. The sequence goes on from CAXHUL010000646.1 coordinate 1,540,684, forward strand.
AGTAGCCGAACCCGCCTAAAACTTGCGCGGGTCACTTTCACGGACGGGCTCGAAACTGGTGCCAGAAGTTAGCCCCCGACCAGTGCTTCATTGTGAGGCATTGCGTAAAATTTTCCGTCCCCCGAGTGCCGAGCAATAGCCCCTGAAAGGGCTTTCGGCACAATTTTCACACGCTTATTTGAGCCACTTGTAGCCGAAGGAATTTTGCGCAAATGACTGAGAGGTGCTCCTGGGCACTGCTCATCACTTTGCAATAGGTTCCGGGGCTTTTCGCGAAGGTCGCGTTTTCTCAAACTTTGAGGGCATTAGTGGGTGGGGTGTGAAAACCTCCGAATGCATGGTTCTCAGCTCCTGCTGTGGGCAGCAAGCCAATTTTTTTTCCAAAATGTTGACCTATAAAAGAGCTTACTCGGGTGTGAAAATTATCATTGTGCGCGCGCGCGCCCCGGACCGCAATTATGATATTTCCTGTTTTCCCATAGGGCCCAAGGCAAATGGGGATAGCGGTTGTACGCGCTTTCTAAGGCTCTGATCGCTTTTAGATTTTGCACGCGGATAGGGCCAACAGAGGCGCAGGTATTGCCATGCGCACCCGCCCGCAACAGTGTTTCGATACCGAGTTATCGGGGTGTGGAAGTCCGCCGCCCCGAAGCTTTACGCGCTTCCGTCTCGCGAACTACTATTTTCATCATGCCCACACGGGCATCAGTTTGTAGTACGGGAGGCCGTCTACAAATGGTGAAAATTTCAAAGCGTTCCGTCGGGAAATTAAAAAGTTATGAGCATTAGAAGATCTTCCCATTAGGCCCCATTAGGCCACAGTAGCCGAACCCGCCTAAAACTTGCGCGGGTCACTTTCACGGACGGGCTCGAAACTGGTGCCAAAAGTTAGCCCCCGACCAGTGCTTCGTTGTGAGGCATTGCGTAAAATTTTCCGTCCCCCGAGTGCCGAGCAATAGCCCCTGAAAGGGCTTTCGGCACAATTTTCACGCGCTTATTTGAGCCACTTGTAGCCGAAGGAATTTTGCGCAAATGACTGAGAGGTGCTCCTGGGCACTGCTCATCACTTTGCAATAGGTTCCGGGGCTTTTCGCGAAGGTCGCGTTTTCTCAAACTTTGAGGGCATTAGTGGGTGGGGTGTGAAAACCTCCGAATGCATGGTTCTCAGCTCCTGCTGTGGGCAGCAAGCCAATTTTTTTTCCAAAATGTTGACCTATAAAAGAGCTTACTCGGGTGTGAAAATTATCATTGTGCGCGCGCGCCCCGGACCGCAATTATGATATTTCCTGTTTTCCCATAGGGCCCAAGGCAAATGGGGATAGCGGTTGTACGCGCTTTCTAAGGCTCTGATCGCTTTTAGATTTTGCACGCAGATAGGGCCAACAGAGGCGCAGGTATTGCCATGCGCACCCGCCCGCAACAGTGTTTCGATACCGAGTTATCGGGGTGTGGAAGTCCGCCGCCCCGAAGCTTTACGCGCTTCCGTCTCGCGAACTACTATTTTCATCATGCCCACACGGGCATCAGTTTGTAGTACGGGAGGCCGTCTACAAATGGTGAAAATTTCAAAGCGTTCCGTCGGGAAATTAAAAAGTTATGAGCATTAGAAGATCTTCCCATTAGGCCCCATTAGGCCACAGTAGCCGAACCCGCCTAAAACTTGCGCGGGTCACTTTCACGGACGGGCTCGAAACTGGTGCCAGAAGTTAGCCCCCGACCAGTGCTTCATTGTGAGGCATTGCGTAAAATTTTCCGTCCCCCGAGTGCCGAGCAATAGCCCCTGAAAGGGCTTTCGGCACAATTTTCACGCGCTTATTTGAGCCACTTGTAGCCGAAGGAATTTTGCGCAAATGACTGAGAGGTGCTCCTGGGCACTGCTCATCACTTTGCAATAGGTTCCGGGGCTTTTCGCGAAGGTCGCGTTTTCTCAAACTTTGAGGGCATTAGTGGGTGGGGTGTGAAAACCTCCGAATGCATGGTTCTCAGCTCCTGCTGTGGGCAGCAAGCCAATTTTTTTTCCAAAATGTTGACCTATAAAAGAGCTTACTCGGGTGTGAAAATTATCATTGTGCGCGCGCGCCCCGGACCGCAATTATGATATTTCCTGTTTTCCCATAGGGCCCAAGGCAAATGGGGATAGCGGTTGTACGCGCTTTCTAAGGCTCTGATCGCTTTTAGATTTTGCACGCGGATAGGGCCAACAGAGGCGCAGGTATTGCCATGCGCACCCGCCCGCAACAGTGTTTCGATATCGAGTTATCGGGGTGTGGAAGTCCGCCGCCCCGAAGCTTTACGCGCTTCCGTCTCGCGAACTACTATTTTCATCATGCCCACACGGGCATCAGTTTGTAGTACCGGAGGCCGTCTACAAATGGTGAAAATTTCAAAGCGTTCCGTCGGGAAATTAAAAAGTTATGAGCATTAGAAGATCTTCCCATTAGGCCCCATTAGGCCACAGTAGCCGAACCCGCCTAAAACTTGCGCGGGTCACTTTCACGGACGGGCTCGAAACTGGTGCCAGAAGTTAGCCCCCGACCAGTGCTTCATTGTGAGGCATTGCGTAAAATTTTCCGTCCCCCGAGTGCCGAGCAATAGCCCCTGAAAGGGCTTTCGGCACAATTTTCACGCGCTTATTTGAGCCACTTGTAGCCGAAGGAATTTTGCGCAAATGACTGAGAGGTGCTCCTGGGCACTGCTCATCACTTTGCAATAGGTTCCGGGGCTTTTCGCGAAGGTCGCGTTTTCTCAAACTTTGAGGGCATTAGTGGGTGGGGTGTGAAAACCTCCGAATGCATGGTTCTCAGCTCCTGCTGTGGGCAGCAAGCCAATTTTTTTTCCAAAATGTTGACCTATAAAAGAGCTTACTCGGGTGTGAAAATTATCATTGTGCGCGCGCGCCCCGGACCGCAATTATGATATTTCCTGTTTTCCCATAGGGCCCAAGGCAAATGGGGATAGCGGTTGTACGCGCTTTCTAAGGCTCTGATCGCTTTTAGATTTTGCACGCGGATAGGGCCAACAGAGGCGCAGGTATTGCCATGCGCACCCGCCCGCAACAGTGTTTCGATACCGAGTTATCGGGGTGTGGAAGTCCGCCGCCCCGAAGCTTTACGCGCTTCCGTCTCGCGAACTACTATTTTCATCATGCCCACACGGGCATCAGTTTGTAGTACGGGAGGCCGTCTACAAATGGTGAAAATTTCAAAGCGTTCCGTCGGGAAATTAAAAAGTTATGAGCATTAGAAGATCTTCCCATTAGGCCCCATTAGGCCACAGTAGCCGAACCCGCCTAAAACTTGCGCGGGTCACTTTCACGGACGGGCTCGAAACTGGTGCCAGAAGTTAGCCCCCGACCAGTGCTTCATTGTGAGGCATTGCGTAAAATTTTCCGTCCCCCGAGTGCCGAGCAATAGCCCCTGAAAGGGCTTTCGGCACAATTTTCACGCGCTTATTTGAGCCACTTGTAGCCGAAGGAATTTTGCGCAAATGACTGAGAGGTGCTCCTGGGCACTGCTCATCACTTTGCAATAGGTTCCGGGGCTTTTCGCGAAGGTCGCGTTTTCTCAAACTTTGAGGGCATTAGTGGGTGGGGTGTGAAAACCTCCGAATGCATGGTTCTCAGCTCCTGCTGTGGGCAGCAAGCCAATTTTTTTTCCAAAATGTTGACCTATAAAAGAGCTTACTCGGGTGTGAAAATTATCATTGTGCGCGCGCGCCCCGGACCGCAATTATGATATTTCCTGTTTTCCCATAGGGCCCAAGGCAAATGGGGATAGCGGTTGTACGTGCTTTCTAAGGCTCTGATCGCTTTTAGATTTTGCACGCGGATAGGGCCAACAGAGGCGCAGGTATTGCTATGCGCACCAGCCCGCAACAGTGTTTCGATACTGAGTTATCGGGGTGTGGAAGTCCGCCGCCCCGAAGCTTTACGCGCTTCCGTCTCGCGAACTACTATTTTCATCATGCCCACACGGGCATCAGTTTGTAGTACTGGAGGCCGTCTACAAATGGTGAAAATTTCAAAGCGTTCCGTCGGGAAATTAAAAAGTTATGAGCATAAGAAGATCTTCCCATTAGGCCCCATTAGGCCACAGTAGCCGAACCCGCCTAAAACTTGCGCGGGTCACTTTCACGGACGGGCTCGAAACTGGTGCCAGAAGTTAGCCCCCGACCAGTGCTTCATTGTGAGGCATTGCGTAAAATTTTCCGTCCCCCGAGTGCCGAGCAATAGCCCCTGAAAGGGCTTTCGGCACAATTTTCACGCGCTTATTTGAGCCACTTGTAGCCGAAGGAATTTTGCGCAAATGACTGAGAGGTGCTCCTGGGCACTGCTCATCACTTTGCAATAGGTTCCGGGGCTTTTTGCGAAGGTCGCGTTTTCTCAAACTTTGAGGGCATTAGTGGGTGGGGTGTGAAAACCTCCGAATGCATGGTTCTCAGCTCCTGCTGTGGGCAGCAAGCCAATTTTTTTTCCAAAATGTTGACCTATAAAAGAGCTTACTCGGGTGTGAAAATTATCATTGTGCGCCAGCGCCCCGGACCGCAATTATGATATTTCCTGTTTTCCCATAGGGCCCAAGGCAAATGGGGATAGCGGTTGTACGCGCTTTCTAAGGCTCTGATCGCTTTTAGATTTTGCACGCGGATAGGGCCAACAGAGGCGCAGGTATTGCCATGCGCACCCGCCCGCAACAGTGTTTCGATACCGAGTTATCGGGGTGTGGAAGTCCGCCGCCCCGAAGCTTTACGCGCTTCCGTCTCGCGAACTACTATTTTCATCATGCCCACACGGGCATCAGTTTGTAGTACGGGAGGCCGTCTACAAATGGTGAAAATTTCAAAGCGTTCCGTCGGGAAATTAAAAAGTTATGAGCATTAGAAGATCTTCCCATTAGGCCCCATTAGGCCACAGTAGCCGAACCCGCCTAAAACTTGCGCGGGTCACTTTCACTGACGGGCTCGAAACTGGTGCCAGAAGTTAGCCCCCGACCAGTGCTTCATTGTGAGGCATTGCGTAAAATTTTCCGTCCCCCGAGTGCCGAGCAATAGCCCCTGAAAGGGCTTTCGGCACAATTTTCACGCGCTTATTTGAGCCACTTGTAGCCGAAGGAATTTTGCGCAAATGACTGAGAGGTGCTCCTGGGCACTGCTCATCACTTTGCAATAGGTTCCGGGGCTTTTCGCGAAGGTCGCGTTTTCTCAAACTTTGAGGGCATTAGTGGGTGGGGTGTGAAAACCTCCGAATGCATGGTTCTCAGCTCCTGCTGTGGGCAGCAAGCCAATTTTTTTTCCAAAATGTTGACCTATAAAAGAGCTTACTCGGGTGTGAAAATTATCATTGTGCGCGCGCGCCCCGGACCGCAATTATGATATTTCCTGTTTTCCCATAGGGCCCAAGGCAAATGGGGATAGCGGTTGTACGCGCTTTCTAAGGCTCTGATCGCTTTTAGATTTTGCACGCGGATAGGGCCAACAGAGGCGCAGGTATTGCCATGCGCACCCGCGCGCAACAGTGTTTCGATACCGAGTTATCGGGGTGTGGAAGTCCGCCGCCCCGAAGCTTTACGCGCTTCTGTCTCGCGAACTACTATTTTCATCATGCCCACACGGGCATCAGTTTGTAGTACGGGAGGCCGTCTACAAATGGTGAAAATTTCAAAGCGTTCCGTCGGGAAATTAAAAAGTTATGAGCATTAGAAGATCTTCCCATTAGGCCCCATTAGGCCACAGTAGCCGAACCCGCCTAAAACTTGCGCGGGTCACTTTCACGGACGGGCTCGAAACTGGTGCCAGAAGTTAGCCCCCGACCAGTGCTTCATTGTGAGGCATTGCGTAAAATTTTCCGTCCCCCGAGTGCCGAGCAATAGCCCGTGAAAGGGCTTTCGGCACCATTTTCACGCGCTTATTTGAGCCACTTGTAGCCGAAGGAATTTTGCGCAAATGACTGAGAGGTGCTCCTGGGCACTGCTCATCACTTTGCAATAGGTTCCGGGGCTTTTCGCGAAGGTCGCGTTTTCTCAAACTTTGAGGGCATTAGTGGGTGGGGTGTGAAAACCTCCGAATGCATGGTTCTCAGCTCCTGCTGTGGGCAGCAAGCCAATTTTTTTTCCAAAATGTTGACCTATAAAAGAGCTTACTCGGGTGTGAAAATTATCATTGTGCGCGCGCGCCCCGGACCGCAATTATGATATTTCCTGTTTTCCCATAGGGCCCAAGGCAAATGGGGATAGCGGTTGTACGCGCTTTCTAAGGCTCTGATCGCTTTTAGATTTTGCACGCGGATAGGGCCAACAGAGGCGCAGGTATTGCCATGCGCACCCGCCCGCAACAGTGTTTCGATACCGAGTTATCGGGGTGTGGAAGTCCGCCGCCCCGAAGATTTACGCGCTTCCGTCTCGCGAACTGCTATTTTCATCATGCCCACACGGGCATCAGTTTGTAGTACGGGAGGCCGTCTACAAATGGTGAAAATTTCAAAGCGTTCCGTCGGGAAATTAAAAAGTTATGAGCATTAGAAGATCTTCCCATTAGGCCCCATTAGGCCACAGTAGCCGAACCGGCCTAAAACTTGCGCGGGTCACTTTCACGGACGGGCTCGAAACTGGTGCCAGAAGTTAGCCCCCGACCAGTGCTTCATTGTGAGGCATTGCGTAAAATTTTCCGTCCCCCGAGTGCCGAGCAATAGCCCCTGAAAGGGCTTTCGGCACAATTTTCACGCGCTTATTTGAGCCACTTGTAGCCGAAGGAATTTTGCGCAAATGACTGAGAGGTGCTCCTGGGCACTGCTCATCACTTTGCAATAGGTTCCGGGGCTTTTCGCGAAGGTCGCGTTTTCTCAAACTTTGAGGGCATTAGTGGGTGGGGTGTGAAAACCTCCGAATGCATGGTTCTCAGCTCCTGCTGTGGGCAGCAAGCCAATTTTTTTTCCAAAATGTTGACCTATAAAAGAGCTTACTCGGGTGTGAAAATTATCATTGTGCGCGCGCGCCCCGGACCGCAATTATGATATTTCCTGTTTTCCCATAGGGCCCAAGGCAAATGGGGATAGCGGTTGTACGCGCTTTCTAAGGCTCTGATCGCTTTTAGATTTTGCACGCGGATAGGGCCAACAGAGGCGCAGGTATTGCCATGCGCACCCGCCCGCAACAGTGTTTCGATACCGAGTTATCGGGGTGTGGAAGTCCGCCGCCCCGAAGCTTCACGCGCTTCCGTCTCGCGAACTACTATTTTCATCATGCCCACACGGGCATCAGTTTGTAGTACAGGAGGCCGTCTACAAATGGTGAAAATTTCAAAGCGTTCCGTCGGGAAATTAAAAAGTTATGAGCATTAGAAGATCTTCCCATTAGGCCCCATTAGGCCACAGTAGCCGAACCCGCCTAAAACTTGCGCGGGTCACTTTCACGGACGGGCTCGAAACTGGTGCCAGAAGTTAGCCCCCGACCAGTGCTTCATTGTGAGGCATTGCGTAAAATTTTCCGTCCCCCGAGTGCCGAGCAATAGCCCCTGAAAGGGCTTTCGGCACAATTTTCACGCGCTTATTTGAGCCACTTGTAGCCGAAGGAATTTTGCGCAAATGACTGAGAGGTGCTCCTGGGCACTGCTCATCACTTTGCAATAGGTTCCGGGGCTTTTCGCGAAGGTCGCGTTTTCTCAAACTTTGAGGGCATTAGTGGGTGGGGTGTGAAAACCTCCGAATGCATGGTTCTCAGCTCCTGCTGTAGGCAGCAAGCCAATTTTTTTTCCAAAATGTTGACCTATAAAAGAGCTTACTCGGGTGTGAAAATTATCATTGTGCGCGCGCGCCCCGGACCGCAATTATGATATTTCCTGTTTTCCCATAGGGCCCAAGGCAAATGGGGATAGCGGTTGTACGCGCTTTCTAAGGCTCTGATCGCTTTTAGATTTTGCACGCGGATAGGGCCAACAGAGGCGCAGGTATTGCCATGCGCACCCGCCCGCAACAGTGTTTCGATACCGAGTTATCGGGGTGTGGAAGTCCGCCGCCCCGAAGCTTTACGCGCTTCCGTCTCGCGAACTACTATTTTCATCATGCCCACACGGGCATCAGTTTGTAGTACGGGAGGCCGTCTACAAATGGTGAAAATTTCAAAGCGTTCCGTCGGGAAATTAAAAAGTTATGAGCATTAGAAGATCTTCCCATTAGGCCCCATTAGGCCACAGTAGCCGAACCGGCCTAAAACTTGCGCGGGTCACTTTCACGGACGGGCTCGAAACTGGTGCCAGAAGTTAGCCCCCGACCAGTGCTTCATTGTGAGGCATTGCGTAAAATTTTCCGTCCCCCGAGTGCCGAGCAATAGCCCCTGAAAGGGCTTTCGGCACAATTTTCACGCGCTTATTTGAGCCACTTGTAGCCGAAGGAATTTTGCGCAAATGACTGAGAGGTGCTCCTGGGCACTGCTCATCACTTTGCAATAGGTTCCGGGGCTTTTCGCGAAGGTCGCGTTTTCTCAAACTTTGAGGGCATTAGTGGGTGGGGTGTGAAAACCTCCGAATGCATGGTTCTCAGCTCCTGCTGTGGGCAGCAAGCCAATTTTTTTTCCAAAATGTTGACCTATAAAAGAGCTTACTCGGGTGTGAAAATTATCATTGTGCGCGCGCGCCACGGACCGCAATTATGATATTTCCTGTTTTCCCATAGGGCCCAAGGCAAATGGGGATAGCGGTTGTACGCGCTTTCTAAGGCTCTGATCGCTTTTAGATTTTGCACGCGGATAGGGCCAACAGAGGCGCAGGTATTGCCATGCGCACCCGCCCGCAACAGTGTTTCGATACCGAGTTATCGGGGTGTGGAAGTCCGCCGCCCCGAAGCTTTACGCGCTTCCGTCTCGCGAACTACTATTTTCATCATGCCCACACGGGCATCAGTTTGTAGTACGGGAGGCCGTCTACAAATGGTGAAAATTTCAAAGCGTTCCGTCGGGAAATTAAAAAGTTATGAGCATTAGAAGATCTTCCCATTAGGCCCCATTAGGCCACAGTAGCCGAACCCGCCTAAAACTTGCGCGGGTCACTTTCACGGACGGGCTCGAAACTGGTGCCAGAAGTTAGCCCCCGACCAGTGCTTCATTGTGAGGCATTGCGTAAAATTTTCCGTCCCCCGAGTGCCGAGCAATAGCCCCTGAAAGGGCTTTCGGCACAATTTTCACGCGCTTATTTGAGCCACTTGTAGCCGAAGGAATTTTGCGCAAATGACTGAGAGGTGCTCCTGGGCACTGCTCATCACTTTGCAATAGGTTCCGGGGCTTTTCGCGAAGGTCGCGTTTTCTCAAACTTTGAGGGCATTAGTGGGTGGGGTGTGAAAACCTCCGAATGCATGGTTCTCAGCTCCTGCTGTGGGCAGCAAGCCAATTTTTTTTCCAAAATGTTGACCTATAAAAGAGCTTACTCGGGTGTGAAAATTATCATTGTGCGCGCGCGCCCCGGACCGCAATTATGATATTTCCTGTTTTCCCATAGGGCCCAAGGCAAATGGGGATAGCGGTTGTACGCGCTTTCTAAGGCTCTGATCGCTTTTAGATTTTGCACGCAGATAGGGCCAACAAAGGCGCAGGTATTGCCATTCGCACCCGCCCGCAACAGTGTTTCGATACCGAGTTATCGGGGTGTGGAAGTCCGCCGCCCCGAAGCTTTACGCGCTTCCGTCTCGCGAACTACTATTTTCATCATGCCCACACGGGCATCAGTTTGTAGTACGGGAGGCCGTCTACAAATGGTGAAAATTTCAAAGCGTTCCGTCGGGAAATTAAAAAGTTATGAGCATTAGAAGATCTTCCCATTAGGCCCCATTAGGCCACAGTAGCCGAACCCGCCTAAAACTTGCGCGGGTCACTTTCACGGACGGGCTCGAAACTGGTGCCAGAAGTTAGCCCCCGACCAGTGCTTCATTGTGAGGCATTGCGTAAAATTTTCCGTCCCCCGAGTGCCGAGCAATAGCCCCTGAAAGGGCTTTCGGCACAATTTTCACGCGCTTATTTGAGCCACTTGTAGCCGAAGGAATTTTGCGCAAATGACTGAGAGGTGCTCCTGGGCACTGCTCATCACTTTGCAATAGGTTCCGGGGCTTTTCGCGAAGGTCGCGTTTTCTCAAACTTTGAGGGCATTAGTGGGTGGGGTGTGAAAACCTCCGAATGCATGGTTCTCAGCTCCTGCTGTGGGCAGCAAGCCAATTTTTTTTCCAAAATGTTGACCTATAAAAGAGCTTACTCGAGTGTGAAAATTATCATTGTGCGCGCGCGCCCCGGACCGCAATTATGATATTTCCTGTTTTCCCATAGGGCCCAAGGCAAATGGGGATAGCGGTTGTACGCGCTTTCTAAGGCTCTGATCGCTTTTAGATTTTGCACGCGGATAGGGCCAACAGAGGCGCAGGTATTGCCATGCGCACCCGCCCGCAACAGTGTTTCGATACCGAGTTATCGGGGTGTGGAAGTCCGCCGCCCCGAAGCTTTACGCGCTTCCGTCTCGCGAACTACTATTTTCATCATGCCCACACGGGCATCAGTTTGTAGTACGGGAGGCCGTCTACAAATGGTGAAAATTTCAAAGCGTTCCGTCGGGAAATTAAAAAGTTATGAGCATTAGAAGATCTTCCCATTAGGCCCCATTAGGCCACAGTAGCCGAACCCGCCTAAAACTTGCGCGGGTCACTTTCACGGACGGGCTCGAAACTGGTGCCAGAAGTTAGCCCCCGACCAGTGCTTCATTGTGAGGCATTGCGTAAAATTTTCCGTCCCCCGAGTGCCGAGCAATAGCCCCTGAAAGGGCTTTCGGCACAATTTTCACGCGCTTATTTGAGCCACTTGTAGCCGAAGGAATTTTGCGCAAATGACTGAGAGGTGCTCCTGGGCACTGCTCATCACTTTGCAATAGGTTCCGGGGCTTTTCGCGAAGGTCGCGTTTTCTCAAACTTTGAGGGCATTAGTGGGTGGGGTGTGAAAACCTCCGAATGCATGGTTCTCAGCTCCTGCTGTGGGCAGCAAGCCAATTTTTTTTCCAAAATGTTGACCTATAAAAGAGCTTACTCGAGTGTGAAAATTATCATTGTGCGCGCGCGCCCCGGACCGCAATTATGATATTTCCTGTTTTCCCATAGGGCCCAAGGCAAATGGGGATAGCGGTTGTACGCGCTTTCTAAGGCTCTGATCGCTTTTAGATTTTGCACGCGGATAGGGCCAACAGAGGCGCAGGTATTGCCATGCGCACCCGCCCGCAACAGTGTTTCGATACCGAGTTATCGGGGTGTGGAAGTCCGCCGCCCCGAAGCTTTACGCGCTTCCGTCTCGCGAACTACTATTTTCATCATGCCCACACGGGCATCAGTTTGTAGTACGGGAGGCCGTCTACAAATGGTGAAAATTTCAAAGCGTTCCGTCGGGAAATTAAAAAGTTATGAGCATTAGAAGATCTTCCCATTAGGCCCCATTAGGCCACAGTAGCCGAACCCGCCTAAAACTTGCGCGGGTCACTTTCACGGACGGGCTCGAAACTGGTGCCAGAAGTTAGCCCCCGACCAGTGCTTCATTGTGAGGCATTGCGTAAAATTTTCCGTCCCCCGAGTGCCGAGCAATAGCCCCTGAAAGGGCTTTCGGCACAATTTTCACGCGCTTATTTGAGCCACTTGTAGCCGAAGGAATTTTGCGCAAATGACTGAGAGGTGCTCCTGGGCACTGCTCATCACTTTGCAATAGGTTCCGGGGCTTTTCGCGAAGGTCGAGTTTTCTCAAACTTTGAGGGCATTAGTGGGTGGGGTGTGAAAACCTCCGAATGCATGGTTCTCAGCTCCTGCTGTGGGCAGCAAGCCAATTTTTTTTCCAAAATGTTGACCTATAAAAGAGCTTACTCGGGTGTGAAAATTATCATTGTGCGCGCGCGCCCCGGACCGCAATTATGATATTTCCTGTTTTCCCATAGGGCCCAAGGCAAATGGGGATAGCGGTTGTACGCGCTTTCTAAGGCTCTGATCGCTTTTAGATTTTGCACACGGATAGGGCCAACAGAGGCGCAGGTATTGCCATGCGCACCCGCCCGCAACAGTGTTTCGATACCGAGTTATCGGGGTGTGGAAGTCCGCCGCCCCGAAGCTTTACGCGCTTCCCTCTCGCGAACTACTATTTTCATCATGCCCACACGGGCATCAGTTTGTAGTACGGGAGGCCGTCTACAAATGGTGAAAATTTCAAAGCGTTCCGTCGGGAAATTAAAAAGTTATGAGCATTAGAAGATCTTCCCATTAGGCCCCATTAGGCCACAGTAGCCGAACCCGCCTAAAACTTGCGCGGGTCACTTTCACGGACGGGCTCGAAACTGGTGCCAGAAGTTAGCCCCCGACCAGTGCGTCATTGTGAGGCATTGCGTAAAATTTTCCGTCCCCCGAGTGCCGAGCAATAGCCCCTGAAAGGGCTTTCGGCACAATTTTCACGCGCTTATTTGAGCCACTTGTAGCCGAAGGAATTTTGCGCAAATGACTGAGAGGTGCTCCTGGGCACTGCTCATCACTTTGCAATAGGTTCCGGGGCTTTTCGCGAAGGTCGCGTTTTCTCAAACTTTGAGGGCATTAGTGGGTGGGGTGTGAAAACCTCCGAATGCATGGTTCTCAGCTCCTGCTGTGGGCAGCAAGCCAATTTTTTTTCCAAAATGTTGACCTATAAAAGAGCTTACTCGGGTGTGAAAATTATCATTGTGCGCGCGCGCCCCGGACCGCAATTATGATATTTCCTGTTTTCCCATAGGGCCCAAGGCAAATGGGGATAGCGGTTGTACGCGCTTTCTAAGGCTCTGATCGCTTTTAGATTTTGCACGCGGATAGGGCCAACAGAGGCGCAGGTATTGCCATGCGCACCCGCCCGCAACAGTGTTTCGATACCGAGTTATCGGGGTGTGGAAGTCCGCCGCCCCGAAGCTTTACGCGCTTCCCTCTCGCGAACTACTATTTTCATCATGCCCACACGGGCATCAGTTTGTAGTACGGGAGGCCGTCTACAAATGGTGAAAATTTCAAAGCGTTCCGTCGGGAAATTAAAAAGTTATGAGCATTAGAAGATCTTCCCATTAGGCCCCATTAGGCCACAGTAGCCGAACCCGCCTAAAACTTGCGCGGGTCACTTTCACGGACGGGCTCGAAACTGGTGCCAGAAGTTAGCCCCCGACCAGTGCGTCATTGTGAGGCATTGCGTAAAATTTTCCGTCCCCCGAGTGCCGAGCAATAGCCCCTGAAAGGGCTTTCGGCACAATTTTCACGCGCTTATTTGAGCCACTTGTAGCCGAAGGAATTTTGCGCAAATGACTGAGAGGTGCTCCTGGGCACTGCTCATCACTTTGCAATAGGTTCCGGGGCTTTTCGCGAAGGTCGCGTTTTCTCAAACTTTGAGGGCATTAGTGGGTGGGGTGTGAAAACCTCCGAATGCATGGTTCTCAGCTCCTGCTGTGGGCAGCAAGCCAATTTTTTTTCCAAAATGTTGACCTATAAAAGAGCTTACTCGGGTGTGAAAATTATCATTGTGCGCGCGCGCCCCGGACCGCAATTATGATTTTATCTGTTTTCCCATAGGGCCCAAGGCAAATGGGGATAGCGGTTGTACGCGCTTTCTAAGGCTCTGATCGCTTTTAGATTTTGCACGCGGATAGGGCCAACAGAGGCGCAGGTATTGCCATGCACACCCGCCCGCAACAGTGTTTCGATACCGAGTTATCGGGGTGTGGAAGTCCGCCGCCCCGAAGCTTTACGCGCTTCCGTCTCGCGAACTACTATTTTCATCATGCCCACACGGGCATCAGTTTGTAGTACGGGAGGCCGTCTACAAATGGTGAAAATTTCAAAGCGTTCCGTCGGGAAATTAAAAAGTTATGAGCATTAGAAGATCTTCCCATTAGGCCCCATTAGGCCACAGTAGCCGAACCCGCCTAAAACTTGCGCGGGTCACTTTCACGGACGGGCTCGAAACTGGTGCCAGAAGTTAGCCCCCGACCAGTGCTTCATTGTGAGGCATTGCGTAAAATTTTCCGTCCCCCGAGTGCCGAGCAATAGCCCCTGAAAGGGCTTTCGGCACAATTTTCACGCGCTTATTTGAGCCACTTGTAGCCAAAGGAATTTTGCGCAAATGACTGAGAGGTGCTCCTGGGCACTGCTCATCACTTTGCAATAGGTTCCGGGGCTTTTCGCGAAGGTCGCGTTTTCTCAAACTTTGAGGGCATTAGTGGGTGGGGTGTGAAAACCTCCGAATGCATGGTTCTCAGCTCCTGCTGTGGGCAGCAAGCCAATTTTTATTCCAAAATGTTGACCTATAAAAGAGCTTACTCGGGTGTGAAAATTATCATTGTGCGCGCGCGCCCCGGACCGCAATTATGATATTTCCTGTTTTCCCATAGGGCCCAAGGCAAATGGGGATAGCGGTTGTACGCGCTTTCTAAGGCTCTGATCGCTTTTAGATTTTGCACGCGGATAGGGCCAACAGAGGCGCAGGTATTGCCATGCGCACCCGCGCGCAACAGTGTTTCGATACCGAGTTATCGGGGTGTGGAAGTCCGCCGCCCCGAAGCTTTACGCGCTTCCGTCTCGCGAACTACTATTTTCATCATGCCCACACGGGCATCAGTTTGTAGTACGGGAGGCCGTCTACAAATGGTGAAAATTTCAAAGCGTTCCGTCGGGAAATTAAAAGTTATGAGCATTAGAAGATCTTCCCATTAGGCCCCATTAGGCCACAGTAGCCGAACCCGCCTAAAACTTGCGCGGGTCACTTTCACGGACGGGCTCGAAACTGGTGCCAGAAGTTAGCCCCCGACCAGTGCTTCATTGTGAGGCATTGCGTAAAATTTTCCGTCCCCCGAGTGCCGAGCAATAGCCCCTGAAAGGGCTTTCGGCACAATTTTCACGCGCTTATTTGAGCCACTTGTAGCCGAAGGAATTTTGCGCAAATGACTGAGAGGTGCTCCTGGGCACTGCTCATCACTTTCTAATAGGTTCCGGGGCTTTTCGCGAAGGTCGCGTTTTCTCAAACTTTGAGGGCATTAGTGGGTGGGGTGTGAAAACCTCCGAATGCATGGTTCTCAGCTCCTGCTGTGGGCAGCAAGCCAATTTTTTTTCCAAAATGTTGACCTATAAAAGAGCTTACTCGGGTGTGAAAATTATCATTGTGTGCGCGCGCCCCGGACCGCAATTATGATATTTCCTGTTTTCCCATAGGGCCCAAGGCAAATGGGGATAGCGGTTGTACGCGCTTTCTAAGGCTCTGATCGCTTTTAGATTTTGCACGCGGATAGGGCCAACAGAGGCGCAGGTATTGCCATGCGCACCCGCCCGCAACAGTGTTTCGATACCGAGTTATCGGGGTGTGGAAGTCCGCCGCCCCGAAGCTTTACGCGCTTCCGTCTCGCGAACTACTATTTTCATCATGCCCACACGGGCATCAGTTTGTAGTACGGGAGGCCGTCTACAAATGATGAAAATTTCAAAGCGTTCCGTCGGGAAATTAAAAAGTTATGAGCATTAGAAGATCTTCCCATTAGGCCCCATTAGGCCACAGTAGCCGAACCCGCCTAAAACTTGCGCGGGTCACTTTCACGGACGGGCTCGAAACTGGTGCCAGAAGTTAGCCCCCGACCAGTGCTTCATTGTGATGCATTGCGTAAAATTTTCCGTCCCCCGAGTGCCGAGCAATAGCCCCTGAAAGGGCTTTCGGCACAATTTTCACGCGCTTATTTGAGCCACTTGTAGCCAAAGGAATTTTGCGCAAATGACTGAGAGGTGCTCCTGGGCACTGCTCATCACTTTGCAATAGGTTCCGGGGCTTTTCGCGAAGGTCGCGTTTTCTCAAACTTTGAGGGCATTAGTGGGTGGGGTGTGAAAACCTCCGAATGCATGGTTCTCAGCTCCTGCTGTGGGCAGCAAGCCAATTTTTTTTCCAAAATGTTGACCTATAAAAGAGCTTACTCGGGTGTGAAAATTATCATTGTGCGCGCGCGCCCCGGACCGCAATTATGATATTTCCTGTTTTCCCATAGGGCCCAAGGCAAATGGGGATAGCGGTTGTACGCGCTTTCTAAGGCTCTGATCGCTTTTAGATTTTGCACGCGGATAGGGCCAACAGAGGCGCAGGTATTGCCATGCGCACCCGCCCGCAACAGTGTTTCGATACCGAGTTATCGGGGTGTGGAAGTCCGCCGCCCCGAAGCTTTACGCGCTTCCGTCTCGCGAACTACTATTTTCATCATGCCCACACGGGCATCAGTTTGTAGTACCGGAGGCCGTCTACAAATGGTGAAAATTTCAAAGCGTTCCGTCGGGAAATTAAAAAGTTATGAGCATTAGAAGATCTTCCCATTAGGCCCCATTAGGCCACAGTAGCCGAACCCGCCTAAAACTTGCGCGGGTCACTTTCACGGACGGGCTCGAAACTGGTGCCAGAAGTTAGCCCCCGACCAGTGCTTCATTGTGAGGCATTGCGTAAAATTTTCCGTCCCCCGAGTGCCGAGCAATAGCCCCTGAAAGGGCTTTCGGCACAATTTTCACGCGCTTATTTGAGCCACTTGTAGCCGAAGGAATTTTGCGCAAATGACTGAGAGGTGCTCCTGGGCACTGCTCATCACTTTGCAATAGGTTCCGGGGCTTTTCGCGAAGGTCGCGTTTTCTCAAACTTTGAGGGCATTAGTGGGTGGGGTGTGAAAACCTCCGAATGCATGGTTCTCAGCTCCTGCTGTGGGCAGCAAGCCAATTTTTTTTCCAAAATGTTGACCTATAAAAGAGCTTACTCGGGTGTGAAAATTATCATTGTGCGCGCGCGCCCCGGACCGCAATTATGATATTTCCTGTTTTCCCATAGGGCCCAAGGCAAATGGGGATAGCGGTTGTACGCGCTTTCTAAGGCTCTGATCGCTTTTAGATTTTGCACGCGGATAGGGCCAACAGAGGCGCAGGTATTGCCATGCGCACCCGCCCGCAACAGTGTTTCGATACCGAGTTATCGGGGTGTGGAAGTCCGCCGCCCCGAAGCTTTACGCGCTTCCGTCTCGCGAACTACTATTTTCATCATGCCCACACGGGCATCAGTTTGTAGTACGGGAGGCCGTCTACAAATGGTGAAAATTTCAAAGCGTTCCGTCGGGAAATTAAAAAGTTATGAGCATTAGAAGATCTTCCCATTAGGCCCCATTAGGCCACAGTAGCCGAACCCGCCTAAAACTTGCGCGGGTCACTTTCACGGACGGGCTCGAAACTGGTGCCAGAAGTTAGCCCCCGACCAGTGCTTCATTGTGAGGCATTGCGTAAAATTTTCCGTCCCCCGAGTGCCGAGCAATAGCCCCTGAAAGGGCTTTCGGCACAATTTTCACGCGCTTATTTGAGCCACTTGTAGCCGAAGGAATTTTGCGCAAATGACTGAGAGGTGCTCCTGGGCACTGCTCATCACTTTGCAATAGGTTCCGGGGCTTTTTGCGAAGGTCGCGTTTTCTCAAACTTTGAGGGCATTAGTGGGTGGGGTGTGAAAACCTCCGAATGCATGGTTCTCAGCTCCTGCTGTGGGCAGCAAGCCAATTTTTTTTCCAAAATGTTGACCTATAAAAGAGCTTACTCGGGTGTGAAAATTATCATTGTGCGCGCGCGCCCCGGACCGCAATTATGATATTTCCTGTTTTCCCATAGGGCCCAAGGCAAATGGGGATAGCGGTTGTACGCGCTTTCTAAGGCTCTGATCGCTTTTAGATTTTGCACGCGGATAGGGCCAACAGAGGCGCAGGTATTGCCATGCGCACCCGCCCGCAACAGTGTTTCGATACCGAGTTATCGGGGTGTGGAAGTCCGCCGCCCCGAAGCTTTACGCGCTTCCGTCTCGCGAACTACTATTTTCATCATGCCCACACGGGCATCAGTTTGTAGTACGGGAGGCCGTCTACAAATGGTGAAAATTTCAAAGCGTTCCGTCGGGAAATTAAAAAGTTATGAGCATTAGAAGATCTTCCCATTAGGCCCCATTAGGCCACAGTAGCCGAACCCGCCTAAAACTTGCGCGGGTCACTTTCACGGACGGGCTCGAAACTGGTGCCAGAAGTTAGCCCCCGACCAGTGCTTCATTGTGAGGCATTGCGTAAAATTTTCCGTCCCCCGAGTGCCGAGCAATAGCCCGTGAAAGGGCTTTCGGCACAATTTTCACGCGCTTATTTGAGCCACTTGTAGCCGAAGGAATTTTGCGCAAATGACTGAGAGGTGCTCCTGGGCACTGCTCATCACTTTGCAATAGGTTCCGGGGCTTTTCGCGAAGGTCGCGTTTTCTCAAACTTTGAGGGCATTAGTGGGTGGGGTGTGAAAACCTCCGAATGCATGGTTCTCAGCTCCTGCTGTGGGCAGCAAGCCAATTTTTTTTCCAAAATGTTGACCTATAAAAGAGCTTACTCGGGTGTGAAAATTATCATTGTGCGCGCGCGCCCCGGACCGCAATTATGATATTTCCTGTTTTCCCATAGGGCCCAAGGCAAATGGGGATAGCGGTTGTACGCGCTTTCTAAGGCTCTGATCGCTTTTAGATTTTGCACGCGGATAGGGCCAACAGAGGCGCAGGTGTTGCCATGCGCACCCGCCCGCAACAGTGTTTCGATACCGAGTTATCGGGGTGTGGAAGTCCGCCGCCCCGAAGCTTTACGCGCTTCCGTCTCGCGAACTACTATTTTCATCATGCCCACACGGGCATCAGTTTGTAGTACGGGAGGCCGTCTACAAATGGTGAAAATTTCAAAGCGTTCCGTCGGGAAATTAAAAAGTTATGAGCATTAGAAGATCTTCCCATTAGGCCCCATTAGGCCACAGTAGCCGAACCCGCCTAAAACTTGCGCGGGTCACTTTCACGGACGGGCTCGAAACTGGTGCCAGAAGTTAGCCCCCGACCAGTGCTTCATTGTGAGGCATTGCGTAAAATTTTCCGTCCCCCGAGTGCATAGCAATAGCCCCTGAAAGGGCTTTCGGCACAATTTTCACGCGCTTATTTGAGCCACTTGTAGCCGAAGGAATTTTGCGCAAATGACTGAGAGGTGCTCCTGGGCACTGCTCATCACTTTGCAATAGGTTCCGGGGCTTTTCGCGAAGGTCGCGTTTTCTCAAACTTTGAGGGCATTAGTGGGTGGGGTGTGAAAACCTCCGAATGCATGGTTCTCAGCTCCTGCTGTGGGCAGCAAGCCAATTTTTTTTCCAAAATGTTGACCTATAAAAGAGCTTACTCGGGTGTGAAAATTATCATTGTGCGCGCGCGCCCCGGACCGCAATTATGATATTTCCTGTTTTCCCATAGGGCCCAAGGCAAATGGGGATAGCGGTTGTACGCGCTTTCTAAGGCTCTGATCGCTTTTAGATTTTGCACGCGGATAGGGCCAACAGAGGCGCAGGTATTGCCATGCGCACCCGCCCGCAACAGTGTTTCGATACCGAGTTATCGGGGTGTGGAAGTCCGCCGCCCCGAAGCTTCACGCGCTTCCGTCTCGCGAGCTACTATTTTCATCATGCCCACACGGGCATCAGTTTGTAGTACGGGAGGCCGTCTACAAATGGTGAAAATTTCAAAGCGTTCCGTCGGGAAATTAAAAAGTTATGAGCATTAGAAGATCTTCCCATTAGGCCCCATTAGGCCACAGTAGCCGAACCCGCCTAAAACTTGCGCGGGTCACTTTCACGGACGGGCTCGAAACTGGTGCCAGAAGTTAGCCCCCGACCAGTGCTTCATTGTGAGGCATTGCGTAAAATTTTCCGTCCCCCGAGTGCATAGCAATAGCCCCTGAAAGGGCTTTCGGCACAATTTTCACGCGCTTATTTGAGCCACTTGTAGCCGAAGGAATTTTGCGCAAATGACTGAGAGGTGCTCCTGGGCACTGCTCATCACTTTGCAATAGGTTCCGGGGCTTTTCGCGAAGGTCGCGTTTTCTCAAACTTTGAGGGCATTAGTGGGTGGGGTGTGAAAACCTCCGAATGCATGGTTCTCAGCTCCTGCTGTGGGCAGCAAGCCAATTTTTTTTCCAAAATGTTGACCTATAAAAGAGCTTACTCGGGTGTGAAAATTATCATTGTGCGCGTGCGCCCCGGACCGCAATTATGATATTTCCTGTTTTCCCATAGGGCCCAAGGCAAATGGGGATAGCGGTTGTACGCGCTTTCTAAGGCTCTGATCGCTTTTAGATTTTGCACGCGGATAGGGCCAACAGAGGCGCAGGTATTGCCATGCGCACCCGCCCGCAACAGTGTTTTGATACCGAGTTATCGGGGTGTGGAAGTCCGCCGCCCCGAAGCTTTACGCGCTTCCGTCTCGCGAACTACTATTTTCATCATGCCCACACGGGCATCAGTTTGTAGTACGGGAGGCCGTCTACAAATGGTGAAAATTTCAAAGCGTTCCGTCGGGAAATTAAAAAGTTATGAGCATTAGAAGATCTTCCCATTAGGCCCCATTAGGCCACAGTAGCCGAACCGGCCTAAAACTTGCGCGGGTCACTTTCACGGACGGGCTCGAAACTGGTGCCAGAAGTTAGCCCCTGACCAGTGCTTCATTGTGAGGCATTGCGTAAAATTTTCCGTCCCCCGAGTGCCGAGCAATAGCCCCTGAAAGGGCTTTCGGCACAATTTTCACGCGCTTATTTGAGCCACTTGTAGCCGAAGGAATTTTGCGCAAATGACTGAGAGGTGCTCCTGGGCACTGCTCATCACTTTGCAATAGGTTCCGGGGCTTTTCGCGAAGGTCGCGTTTTCTCAAACTTTGAGGGCATTAGTGGGTGGGGTGTGAAAACCTCCGAATGCATGGTTCTCAGCTCCTGCTGTGGGCAGCAAGCCAATTTTTTTTCCAAAATGTTGACCTATAAAAGAGCTTACTCGGGTGTGAAAATTATCATTGTGCGCGCGCGCCCCGGACCGCAATTATGATATTTCCTGTTTTCCCATAGGGCCCAAGGCAAATGGGGATAGCGGTTGTACGCGCTTTCTAAGGCTCTGATCGCTTTTAGATTTTGCACGCGGATAGGGCCAACAGAGGCGCAGGTATTGCCATGCGCACCCGCCCGCAACAGTGTTTCGATACCGAGTTATCGGGGTGTGGAAGTCCGCCGCCCCGAAGCTTTACGCGCTTCCGTCTCGCGAACTACTATTTTCATCATGCCCACACGGGCATCAGTTTGTAGTACGGGAGGCCGTCTACAAATGGTGAAAATTTGAAAGCGTTCCGTCGGGAAATTAAAAAGTTATGAGCATTAGAAGATCTTCCCATTAGGCCCCATTAGGCCACAGTAGCCGAACCCGCCTAAAACTTGCGCGGGTCACTTTCACGGACGGGCTCGAAACTGGTGCCAGAAGTTAGCCCCCGACCAGTGCTTCATTGTGAGGCATTGCGTAAAATTTTCCGTCCCCCGAGTGCCGAGCAATAGCCCCTGAAAGGGCTTTCGGCACAATTTTCACGCGCTTATTTGAGCCACTTGTAGCCGAAGGAATTTTGCGCAAATGACTGAGAGGTGCTCCTGGGCACTGCTCATCACTTTGCAATAGGTTCCGGGGCTTTTCGCGAAGGTCGCGTTTTCTCAAACTTTGAGGGCATTAGTGGGTGGGGTGTGAAAACCTCCGAATGCATGGTTCTCAGCTCCTGCTGTGGGCAGCAAGCCAATTTTTTTTCCAAAATGTTGACCTATAAAAGAGCTTACTCGGGTGTGAAAATTATCATTGTGCGCGCGCGCCCCGGACCGCAATTATGATATTTCCTGTTTTCCCATAGGGCCCAAGGCAAATGGGGATAGCAGTTGTACGCGCTTTCTAAGGCTCTGATCGCTTTTAGATTTTGCACGCGGATAGGGCCAACAGAGGCGCAGGTATTGCCATGCGCACCCGCCCGCAACAGTGTTTCGATACCGAGTTATCGGGGTGTGGAAGTCCGCCGCCCCGAAGCTTTACGCGCTTCCGTCTCGCGAACTACTATTTTCATCATGCCCACACGGGCATCAGTTTGTAGTACGGGAGGCCGTCTACAAATGGTGAAAATTTCAAAGCGTTCCGTCGGGAAATTAAAAAGTTATGAGCATTAGAAGATCTTCCCATTAGGCCCCATTAGGCCACAGTAGCCGAACCCGCCTAAAACTTGCGCGGGTCACTTTCACGGACGGGCTCGAAACTGGTGCCAGAAGTTAGCCCCCGACCAGTGCTTCATTGTGAGGCATTGCGTAAAATTTTCCGTCCCCCGAGTGCCGAGCAATAGCCCCTGAAAGGGCTTTCGGCACAATTTTCACGCGCTTATTTGAGCCACTTGTAGCCGAAGGAATTTTGCGCAAATGACTGAGAGGTGCTCCTGGGCACTGCTCATCACTTTGCAATAGGTTCCGGGGCTTTTCGCGAAGGTCGCGTTTTCTCAAACTTTGAGGGCATTAGTGGGTGGGGTGTGAAAACCTCCGAATGCATGGTTCTCAGCTCCTGCTGTGGGCAGCAAGCCAATTTTTTTTCCAAAATGTTGACCTATAAAAGAGCTTACTCGAGTGTGAAAATTATCATTGTGCGCGCGCGCCCCGGACCGCAATTATGATATTTCCTGTTTTCCCATAGGGCCCAAGGCAAATGGGGATAGCGGTTGTACGCGCTTTCTAAGGCTCTGATCGCTTTTAGATTTTGCACGCGGATAGGGCCAACAGAGGCGCAGGTATTGCCATGCGCACCCGCCCGCAACAGTGTTTCGATACCGAGTTATCGGGGTGTGGAAGTCCGCCGCCCCGAAGCTTTACGCGCTTCCGTCTTGCGAACTACTATTTTCATCATGCCCACACGGGCATCAGTTTGTAGTACGGGAGGCCGTCTACAAATGGTGAAAATTTCAAAGCGTTCCGTCGGGAAATTAAAAAGTTATGAGCATTAGAAGATCTTCCCATTAGGCCCCATTAGGCCACAGTAGCCGAACCCGCCTAAAACTTGCGCGGGTCACTTTCACGGACGGGCTCGAAACTGGTGCCAGAAGTTAGCCCCCGACCAGTGCTTCATTGTGAGGCATTGCGTAAAATTTTCCGTCCCCCGAGTGCCGAGCAATAGCCCCTGAAAGGGCTTTCGGCACAATTTTCACGCGCTTATTTGAGCCACTTGTAGCCGAAGGAATTTTGCGCAAATGACTGAGAGGTGCTCCTGGGCACTGCTCATCACTTTGCAATAGGTTCCGGGGCTTTTCGCGAAGGTCGCATTTTCTCAAACTTTGAGGGCATTAGTGGGTGGGGTGTGAAAACCTCCGAATGCATGGTTCTCAGCTCCTGCTGTGGGCAGCAAGCCAATTTTTTTTCCAAAATGTTGACCTATAAAAGAGCTTACTCGAGTGTGAAAATTATCATTGTGCGCGCGCGCCCCGGACCGCAATTATGATATTTCCTGTTTTCCCATAGGGCCCAAGGCAAATGGGGATAGCGGTTGTACGCGCTTTCTAAGGCTCTGATCGCTTTTAGATTTTGCACGCGGATAGGGCCAACAGAGGCGCAGGTATTGCCATGCGCACCCGCCCGCAACAGTGTTTCGATACCGAGTTATCGGGGTGTGGAAGTCCGCCGCCCCGAAGCTTTACGCGCTTCCGTCTCGCGAACTACTATTTTCATCATGCCCACACGGGCATCAGTTTGTAGTACGGGAGGCCGTCTACAAATGGTGAAAATTTCAAAGCGTTCCGTCGGGAAATTAAAAAGTTATGAGCATTAGAAGATCTTCCCATTAGGCCCCATTAGGCCACAGTAGCCGAACCCGCCTAAAACTTGCGCGGGTCACTTTCACGGACGGGCTCGAAACTGGTGCCAGAAGTTAGCCCCCGACCAGTGCTTCATTGTGAGGCATTGCGTAAAATTTTCCGTCCCCCGAGTGCCGAGCAATAGCCCCTGAAAGGGCTTTCGGCACAATTTTCACGCGCTTATTTGAGCCACTTGTAGCCGAAGGAATTTTGCGCAAATGACTGAGAGGTGCTCCTGGGCACTGCTCATCACTTTGCAATAGGTTCCGGGGCTTTTCGCGAAGGTCGCGTTTTCTCAAACTTTGAGGGCATTAGTGGGTGGGGTGTGAAAACCTCCGAATGCATGGTTCTCAGCTCCTGCTGTGGGCAGCAAGCCAATTTTTTTTCCAAAATGTTGACCTATAAAAGAGCTTACTCGGGTGTGAAAATTATCATTGTGCGCGCGCGCCCCGGACCGCAATTATGATATTTCCTGTTTTCCCATAGGGCCCAAGGCAAATGGGGATAGCGGTTGTACGCGCTTTCTAAGGCTCTGATCGCTTTTAGATTTTGCACGCGGATAGGGCCAACAGAGGCGCAGGTATTGCCATGCGCACCCGCCCGCAACAGTGTTTCGATACCGAGTTATCGGGGTGTGGAAGTCCGCCGCCCCGAAGCTTTACGCGCTTCCGTCTCGCGAACTACTATTTTCATCATGCCCACACGGGCATCAGTTTGTAGTACGGGAGGCCGTCTACAAATGGTGAAAATTTCAAAGCGTTCCGTTGGGAAATTAAAAAGTTATGAGCATTAGAAGATCTTCCCATTAGGCCCCATTAGGCCACAGTAGCCGAACCCACCTAAAACTTGCGCGGGTCACTTTCACGGACGGGCTCGAAACTGGTGCCAGAAGTTAGCCACCGACCAGTGCGTCATTGTGAGGCATTGCGTAAAATTTTCCGTCCCCCGAGTGCCGAGCAATAGCCCCTGAAAGGGCTTTCGGCACAATTTTCACGCGCTTATTTGAGCCACTTGTAGCCGAAGGAATTTTGCGCAAATGACTGAGAGGTGCTCCTGGGCACTGCTCATCACTTTGCAATAGGTTCCGGGGCTTTTCGCGAAGGTCGCGTTTTCTCAAACTTTGAGGGCATTAGTGGGTGGGGTGTGAAAACCTCCGAATGCATGGTTCTCAGCTCCTGCTGTGGGCAGCAAGCCAATTTTTTTTCCAAAATGTTGACCTATAAAAGAGCTTACTCGGGTGTGAAAATTATCATTGTGCGCGCGCGCCCCGGACCGCAATTATGATATTTCCTGTTTTCCCATAGGGCCCAAGGCAAATGGGGATAGCGGTTGTACGCGCTTTCTAAGGCTCTGATCGCTTTTAGATTTTGCACGCGGATAGGGCCAACAGAGGCGCAGGTATTGCCATGCGCACCCGCCCGCAACAGTGTTTCGATACCGAGTTATCGGGGTGTGGAAGTCCGCCGCCCCGAAGCTTTACGCGCTTCCCTCTCGCGAACTACTATTTTCATCATGCCCACACGGGCATCAGTTTGTAGTACGGGAGGCCGTCTACAAATGGTGAAAATTTCAAAGCGTTCCGTCGGGAAATTAAAAAGTTATGAGCATTAGAAGATCTTCCCATTAGGCCCCATTAGGCCACAGTAGCCGAACCCGCCTAAAACTTGCGCGGGTCACTTTCACGGACGGGCTCGAAACTGGTGCCAGAAGTTAGCCCCCGACCAGTGCTTCATTGTGAGGCATTGCGTAAAATTTTCCGTCCCCCGAGTGCCGAGCAATAGCCCCTGAAAGGGCTTTCGGCACAATTTTCACGCGCTTATTTGAGCCACTTGTAGCCGAAGGAATTTTGCGCAAATGACTGAGAGGTGCTCCTGGGCACTGCTCATCACTTTGCAATAGGTTCCGGGGCTTTTCGCGAAGGTCGCGTTTTCTCAAACTTTGAGGGCATTAGTGGGTGGGGTGTGAAAACCTCCGAATGCATGGTTCTCAGCTCCTGCTGTGGGCAGCAAGCCAATTTTTTTTCCAAAATGTTGACCTATAAAAGAGCTTACTCGGGTGTGAAAATTATCATTGTGCGCGCGCGCCCCGGACCGCAATTATGATATTTCCTGTTTTCCCATAGGGCCCAAGGCAAATGGGGATAGCGGTTGTACGCGCTTTCTAAGGCTCTGATCGCTTTTAGATTTTGCACGCGGATAGGGCCAACAGAGGCGCAGGTATTGCCATGCGCACCCGCCCGCAACAGTGTTTCGATACCGAGTTATCGGGGTGTGGAAGTCCGCCGCCCCGAAGCTTTACGCGCTTCCGTCTCGCGAACTACTATTTTCATCATGCCCACACGGGCATCAGTTTGTAGTACGGGAGGCCGTCTACAAATGGTGAAAATTTCAAAGCGTTCCGTCGGGAAATTAAAAAGTTATGAGCATTAGAAGATCTTCCCATTAGGCCCCATTAGGCCACAGTAGCCGAACCCGCCTAAAACTTGCGCGGGTCACTTTCACGGACGGGCTTGAAACTGGTGCCAGAAGTTAGCCCCCGACCAGTGCTTCATTGTGAGGCATTGCGTAAAATTTTCCGTCCCCCGAGTGCCGAGCAATAGCCCCTGAAAGGGCTTTCGGCACAATTTTCACGCGCTTATTTGAGCCACTTGTAGCCAAAGGAATTTTGCGCAAATGACTGAGAGGTGCTCCTGGGCACTGCTCATCACTTTGCAATAGGTTCCGGGGCTTTTCGCGAAGGTCGCGTTTTCTCAAACTTTGAGGGCATTAGTGGGTGGGGTGTGAAAACCTCCGAATGCATGGTTCTCAGCTCCTGCTGTGGGCAGCAAGCCAATTTTTTTCCAAAATGTTGACCTATAAAAGAGCTTACTCGGGTGTGAAAATTATCATTGTGCGCGCGCGCCCCGGACCGCAATTATGATATTTCCTGTTTTCCCATAGGGCCCAAGGCAAATGGGGATAGCGGTTGTACGCGCTTTCTAAGGCTCTGATCGCTTTTAGATTTTGCACGCGGATAGGGCCAACAGAGGCGCAGGTATTGCCATGCGCATCTGCCCGCAACAGTGTTTCGATACCGAGTTATCGGGGTGTGGAAGTCCGCCGCCCCGAAGCTTTACGCGCTTCCGTCTCGCGAACTACTATTTTCATCATGCCCACACGGGCATCAGTTTGTAGTACGGGAGGCCGTCTACAAATGGTGAAAATTTCAAAGCGTTCCGTCGGGAAATTAAAAAGTTATGAGCATTAGAAGATCTTCCCATTAGGCCCCATTAGGCCACAGTAGCCGAACCCGCCTAAAACTTGCGCGGGTCACTTTCACGGACGGGCTCGAAACTGGTGCCAGAAGTTAGCCCCCGACCAGTGCTTCATTGTGAGGCATTGCGTAAAATTTTCCGTCCCCCGAGTGCCGAGCAATAGCCCCTGAAAGGGCTTTCGGCACAATTTTCACGCGCTTATTTGAGCCACTTGTAGCCGAAGGAATTTTGCGCAAATGACTGAGAGGTGCTCCTGGGCACTGCTCATCACTTTGCAATAGGTTCCGGGGCTTTTCGCGAAGGTCGCGTTTTCTCAAACTTTGAGGGCATTAGTGGGTGGGGTGTGAAAACCTCCGAATGCATGGTTCTCAGCTCCTGCTGTGGGCAGCAAGCCAATTTTTTTTCCAAAATGTTGACCTATAAAAGAGCTTACTCGGGTGTGAAAATTATCATTGTGCGCGCGCGCCCCGGACCGCAATTATGATATTTCCTGTTTTCCCATAGGGCCCAAGGCAAATGGGGATAGCGGTTGTACGCGCTTTCTAAGGCTCTGATCGCTTTTAGATTTTGCACGCGGATAGGGCCAACAGAGGCGCAGGTATTGCCATGCGCACCCGCCCGCAACAGTGTTTCGATACCGAGTTATCGGGGTGTGGAAGTCCGCCGCCCGAAGCTTTACGCGCTTCCGTCTCGCGAACTACTATTTTCATCATGCCCACACGGGCATCAGTTTGTAGTACGGGAGGCCGTCTACAAATGGTGAAAATTTGAAAGCGTTCCGTCGGGAAATTAAAAAGTTATGAGCATTAGAAGATCTTCCCATTAGGCCCCATTAGGCCACAGTAGCCGAACCCGCCTAAAACTTGCGCGGGTCACTTTCACGGACGGGCTCGAAACTGGTGCCAGAAGTTAGCCCCCGACCAGTGCTTCATTGTGAGGCATTGCGTAAAATTTTCCGTCCCCCGAGTGCCGAGCAATAGCCCCTGAAAGGGCTTTCGGCACAATTTTCACGCGCTTATTTGAGCCACTTGTAGCCGAAGGAATTTTGCGCAAATGACTGAGAGGTGCTCCTGGGCACTGCTCATCACTTTCTAATAGGTTCCGGGGCTTTTCGCGAAGGTCGCGTTTTCTCAAACTTTGAGGGCATTAGTGGGTGGGGTGTGAAAACCTCCGAATGCATGGTTCTCAGCTCCTGCTGTGGGCAGCAAGCCAATTTTTTTTCCAAAATGTTGACCTATAAAAGAGCTTACTCGGGTGTGAAAATTATCATTGTGCGCGCGCGCCCCGGACCGCAATTATGATATTTCCTGTTTTCCCATAGGGCCCAAGGCAAATGGGGATAGCGGTTGTACGCGCTTTCTAAGGCTCTGATCGCTTTTAGATTTTGCACGCGGATAGGGCCAACAGAGGCGCAGGTATTGCCATGCGCACCCGCCCGCAACAGTGTTTCGATACCGAGTTATCGGGGTGTGGAAGTCCGCCGCCCCGAAGCTTTACGCGCTTCCGTCTCGCGAACTACTATTTTCATCATGCCCACACGGGCATCAGTTTGTAGTACGGGAGGCCGTCTACAAATGGTGAAAATTTCAAAGCGTTCCGTCGGGAAATTAAAAAGTTATGAGCATTAGAAGATCTTCCCATTAGGCCCCATTAGGCCACAGTAGCCGAACCCGCCTAAAACTTGCGCGGGTCACTTTCACGGACGGGCTCGAAACTGGTGCCAGAAGTTAGCCCCCGACCAGTGCTTCATTGTGAGGCATTGCGTAAAATTTTCCGTCCCCCGAGTGCCGAGCAATAGCCCCTGAAAGGGCTTTCGGCACAATTTTCACGCGCTTATTTGAGCCACTTGTAGCCGAAGGAATTTTGCGCAAATGACTGAGAGGTGCTCCTGGGCACTGCTCATCACTTTGCAATAGGTTCCGGGGCTTTTCGCGAAGGTCGCGTTTTCTCAAACTTTGAGGGCATTAGTGGGTGGGGTGTGAAAACCTCCGAATGCATGGTTCTCAGCTCCTGCTGTGTGCAGCAAGCCAATTTTTTTTCCAAAATGTTGACCTATAAAAGAGCTTACTCGGGTGTGAAAATTATCATTGTGCGCGCGCGCCCCGGACCGCAATTATGATATTTCCTGTTTTCCCATAGGGCCCAAGGCAAATGGGGATAGCGGTTGTACGCGCTTTCTAAGGCTCTGATCGCTTTTAGATTTTGCACGCAGATAGGGCCAACAGAGGCGCAGGTATTGCCATGCGCACCCGCCCGCAACAGTGTTTCGATACCGAGTTATCGGGGTGTGGAAGTCCGCCGCCCCGAAGCTTTACGCGCTTCCGTCTCGCGAACTACTATTTTCATCATGCCCACACGGGCATCAGTTTGTAGTACGGGAGGCCGTCTACAAATGGTGAAAATTTCAAAGCGTTCCGTCGGGAAATTAAAAAGTTATGAGCATTAGAAGATCTTCCCATTAAGCCCCATTAGGCCACAGTAGCCGAACCCGCCTAAAACTTGCGCGGGTCACTTTCACGGACGGGCTCGAAACTGGTGCCAGAAGTTAATCCCCGACCAGTGCTTCATTGTGAGGCATTGCGTAAAATTTTCCGTCCCCCGAGTGCCGAGCAATAGCCCCTGAAAGGGCTTTCCGCACAATTTTCACGCGCTTATTTGAGCCACTTGTAGCCGAAGGATTATGCGCAAATGACTGAGAGGTGCTCCTGGGCACTGCTCATCACTTTGCAATAGGTTCCGGGGCTTTTCGCGAAGGTCGCGTTTTCTCAAACTTTGAGGGCATTAGTGGGTGGGGTGTGAAAACCTCCGAATGCATGGTTCTCAGCTCCTGCTGTGTGCAGCAAGCCAATTTTTTTTCCAAAATGTTGACCTATAAAAGAGCTTACTCGGGTGTGAAAATTATCATTGTGCGCGCGCGCCCCGGACCGCAATTATGATATTTCCTGTTTTCCCATAGGGCCCAAGGCAAATGGGGATAGCGGTTGTACGCGCTTTCTAAGGCTCTGATCGCTTTTAGATTTTGCACGCGGATAGGGCCAACAGAGGCGCAGGTATTGCCATGCGCACCCGCCCGCAACAGTGTTTCGATACCGAGTTATCGGGGTGTGGAAGTCCGCCGCCCCGAAGCTTTACGCGCTTCCGTCTCGCGAACTACTATTTTCATCATGCCCACACGGGCATCAGTTTGTAGTACGGGAGGCCGTCTACAAATGGTGAAAATTTCAAAGCGATCCGTCGGGAAATTAAAAAGTTATGAGCATTAGAAGATCTTCCCATTAGGCCCCATTAGGCCACAGTAGCCGAACCCGCCTAAAACTTGCGCGGGTCACTTTCACGGACGGGCTCGAAACTGGTGCCAGAAGTTAGCCCCCGACCAGTGCTTCATTGTGAGGCATTGCGTAAAATTTTCCGTCCCCCGAGTGCCGAGCAATAGCCCCTGAAAGGGCTTTCGGCACAATTTTCACGCGCTTATTTGAGCCACTTGTAGCCGAAGGAATTTTGCGCAAATGACTGAGAGGTGCTCCTGGGCACTGCTCATCACTTTGCAATAGGTTCCGGGGCTTTTCGCGAAGGTCGCGTTTTCTCAAACTTTGAGGGCATTAGTGGGTGGGGTGTGAAAACCTCCGAATGCATGGTTCTCAGCTCCTGCTGTGGGCAGCAAGCCAATTTTTTTTCCAAAATGTTGACCTATAAAAGAGCTTACTCGGGTGTGAAAATTATCATTGTGCGCGCGCGCCCCGGACCGCAATTATGATATTTCCTGTTTTCCCATAGGGCCCAAGGCAAATGGGGATAGCGGTTGTACGCGCTTTCTAAGGCTCTGATCGCTTTTAGATTTTGCACGCGGATAGGGCCAACAGAGGCGCAGGTATTGCCATGCGCACCCGCCCGCAACAGTGTTTCGATACCGAGTTATCGGGGTGTGGAAGTCCGCCGCCCCGAAGCTTTACGCGCTTCCGTCTCGCGAACTACTATTTTCATCATGCCCACACGGGCATCAGTTTGTAGTACGGGAGGCCGTCTACAAATGGTGAAAATTTCAAAGCGTTCCGTCGGGAAATTAAAAAGTTATGAGCATTAGAAGATCTTCCCATTAGGCCCCATTAGGCCACAGTAGCCGAACCCGCCTAAAACTTGCGCGGGTCACTTTCACGGACGGGCTCGAAACTGGTGCCAGAAGTTAGCCCCCGACCAGTGCTTCATTGTGAGGCATTGCGTAAAATTTTCCGTCCCCCGAGTGCCGAGCAATAGCCCCTGAAAGGGCTTTCGGCACAATTTTCACGCGCTTATTTGAGCCACTTGTAGCCGAAGGAATTTTGCGCAAATGACTGAGAGGTGCTCCTGGGCACTGCTCATCACTTTGCAATAGGTTCCGGGGCTTTTCGCGAAGGTCGCGTTTTCTCAAACTTTGAGGGCATTAGTGGGTGGGGTGTGAAAACCTCCGAATGCATGGTTCTCAGCTCCTGCTGTGGGCAGCAAGCCAATTTTTTTTCCAAAATGTTGACCTATAAAAGAGCTTACTCGGGTGTGAAAATTATCATTGTGCGCGCGCGCCCCGGACCGCAATTATGATATTTCCTGTTTTCCCATAGGGCCCAAGGCAAATGGGGATAGCGGTTGTACGCGCTTTCTAAGGCTCTGATCGCTTTTAGATTTTGCACGCGGATAGGGCCAACAGAGGCGCAGGTATTGCCATGTGCACCCGCCCGCAACAGTGTTTCGATACCGAGTTATCGGGGTGTGGAAGTCCGCCGCCCCGAAGATTTACGTGCTTCCGTCTCGCGAACTACTATTTTCATCATGCCCACACGGGCATCAGTTTGTAGTACGGGAGGCCGTCTACAAATGGTGAAAATTTCAAAGCGTTCCGTCGGGAAATTAAAAAGTTATGAGCATTAGAAGATCTTCCCATTAGGCCCCATTAGGCCACAGTAGCCGAACCCGCCTAAAACTTGCGCGGGTCACTTTCACGGACGGGCTCGAAACTGGTGCCAGAAGTTAGCCCCCGACCAGTGCTTCATTGTGAGGCATTGCGTAAAATTTTCCGTCCCCCGAGTGCCGAGCAATAGCCCCTGAAAGGGCTTTCGGCACAATTTTCACGCGCTTATTTGAGCCACTTGTAGCCGAAGGAATTTTGCGCAAATGACTGAGAGGTGCTCCTGGGCACTGCTCATCACTTTGCAATAGGTTCCGGGGCTTTTCGCGAAGGTCGCGTTTTCTCAAACTTTGAGGGCATTAGTGGGTGGGGTGTGAAAACCTCCGAATGCATGGTTCTCAGCTCCTGCTGTGGGCAGCAAGCCAATTTTTTTTCCAAAATGTTGACCTATAAAAGAGCTTACTCGGGTGTGAAAATTATCATTGTGCGCGCGCGCCCCGGACCGCAATTATGATATTTCCTGTTTTCCCATAGGGCCCAAGGCAAATGGGGATAGCGGTTGTACGCGCTTTCTAAGGCTCTGATCGCTTTTAGATTTTGCACGCAGATAGGGCCAACAGAGGCGCAGGTATTGCCATGTGCACCCGCCCGCAACAGTGTTTCGATACCGAGTTATCGGGGTGTGGAAGTCCGCCGCCCCGAAGATTTACGTGCTTCCGTCTCGCGAACTACTATTTTCATCATGCCCACACGGGCATCAGTTTGTAGTACGGGAGGCCGTCTACAAATGGTGAAAATTTCAAAGCGTTCCGTCGGGAAATTAAAAAGTTATGAGCATTAGAAGATCTTCCCATTAGGCCCCATTAGGCCACAGTAGCCGAACCCGCCTAAAACTTGCGCGGGTCACTTTCACGGACGGGCTCGAAACTGGTGCCAGAAGTTAGCCCCCGACCAGTGCTTCATTGTGAGGCATTGCGTAAAATTTTCCGTCCCCCAAGTGCCGAGCAATAGCCCCTGAAAGGGCTTTCGGCACAATTTTCACGCGCTTATTTGAGCCACTTGTAGCCGAAGGAATTTTGCGCAAATGACTGAGAGGTGCTCCTGGGCACTGCTCATCACTTTGCAATAGGTTCCGGGGCTTTTCGCGAAGGTCGCGTTTTCTCAAACTTTGAGGGCATTAGTGGGTGGGGTGTGAAAACCTCCGAATGCATGGTTCTCAGCTCCTGCTGTGGGCAGCAAGCCAATTTTTTTTTCCAAAATGTTGACCTATAAAAGAGCTTACTCGGGTGTGAAAATTATCATTTGGCGCGCGCGCCCCGGACCGCAATTATGATATTTCCTGTTTTCCCATAGGGCCCAAGGCAAATGGGGATAGCGGTTGTACGCGCTTTCTAAGGCTCTGATCGCTTTTAGATTTTGCACGCGGATAGGGCCAACAGAGGCGCAGGTATTGCCATGCGCACCCGCCCGCAACAGTGTTTCGATACCGAGTTATCGGGGTGTGGAAGTCCGCCGCCCCGAAGCTTTACGCGCTTCCGTCTCGCGAACTACTATTTTCATCATGCCCACACGGGCATCAGTTTGTAGTACGGGAGGCCGTCTACAAATGGTGAAAATTTCAAAGCGTTCCGTCGGGAAATTAAAAAGTTATGAGCATTAGAAGATCTTCCCATTAGGCCCCATTAGGCCACAGTAGCCGAACCCGCCTAAAACTTGCGCGGGTCACTTTCACGGACGGGCTCGAAACTGGTGCCAGAAGTTAGCCCCCGACCAGTGCTTCATTGTGAGGCATTGCGTAAAATTTTCCGTCCCCCGAGTGCCGAGCAATAGCCCCTGAAAGGGCTTTCGGCACAATTTTCACACGCTTATTTGAGCCACTTGTAGCCGAAGGAATTTTGCGCAAATGACTGAGAGGTGCTCCTGGGCACTGCTCATCACTTTGCAATAGGTTCCGGGGCTTTTCGCGAAGGTCGCGTTTTCTCAAACTTTGAGGGCATTAGTGGGTGGGGTGTGAAAACCTCCGAATGCATGGTTCTCAGCTCCTGCTGTGGGCAGCAAGCCAATTTTTTTTCCAAAATGTTGACCTATAAAAGAGCTTACTCGGGTGTGAAAATTATCATTGTGCGCGCGCGCGCCCCGGACCGCAATTATGATATTTCCTGTTTTCCCATAGGGCCCAAGGCAAATGGGGATAGCGGTTGTACGCGCTTTCTAAGGCTCTGATCGCTTTTAGATTTTGCACGCGGATAGGGCCAACAGAGGCGCAGGTATTGCCATGCGCACCCGCCCGCAACAGTGTTTCGATACCGAGTTATCGGGGTGTGGAAGTCCGCCGCCCCGAAGCTTTACGCGCTTCCGTCTCGCGAACTACTATTTTCATCATGCCCACACGGGCATCAGTTTGTAGTACGGGAGGCCGTCTACAAATGGTGAAAATTTCAAAGCGTTCCGTCGGGAAATTAAAAAGTTATGAGCATTAGAAGATCTTACCATTAGGCCCCATTAGGCCACAGTAGCCGAACCCGCCTAAAACTTGCGCGGGTCACTTTCACGGACGGGCTCGAAACTGGTGCCAAAAGTTAGCCCCCGACCAGTGCTTCGTTGTGAGGCATTGCGTAAAATTTTCCGTCCCCCGAGTGCCGAGCAATAGCCCCTGAAAGGGCTTTCGGCACAATTTTCACGCGCTTATTTGAGCCACTTGTAGCCGAAGGAATTTTGCGCAAATGACTGAGAGGTGCTCCTGGGCACTGCTCATCACTTTGCAATAGGTTCCGGGGCTTTTCGCGAAGGTCACGTTTTCTCAAACTTTGAGGGCATTAGTGGGTGGGGTGTGAAAACCTCCGAATGCATGGTTCTCAGCTCCTGCTGTGGGCAGCAAGCCAATTTTTTTTCCAAAATGTTGACCTATAAAAGAGCTTACTCGGGTGTGAAAATTATCATTGTGCGCGCGCGCCCCGGACCGCAATTATGATATTTCCTGTTTTCCCATAGGGCCCAAGGCAAATGGGGATAGCGGTTGTACGCGCTTTCTAAGGCTCTGATCGCTTTTAGATTTTGCACGCGGATAGGGCCAACAGAGGCGCAGGTATTGCCATGCGCACCCGCCCGCAACAGTGTTTCGATACCGAGTTATCGGGGTGTGGAAGTCCGCCGCCCCGAAGCTTTACGCGCTTCCGTCTCGCGAACTACTATTTTCATCATGCCCACACGGGCATCAGTTTGTAGTACGGGAGGCCGTCTACAAATGGTGAAAATTTCAAAGCGT
Organism: Loripinus fragilis; assembly: GCA_964019695.1. Taxonomy (NCBI): domain Eukaryota; kingdom Metazoa; phylum Mollusca; class Bivalvia; order Lucinida; family Lucinidae; genus Loripinus; species Loripinus fragilis. Next base: position 1,575,795 of record CAXHUL010000646.1, read on the forward strand.
TCCGTCGGGAAATTAAAAAGTTATGAGCATTAGAAGATCTTCCCATTAGGCCCCAATAGGCCACAGTAGCCGAACCCGCCTAAAACTTGCGCGGGTCACTTTCACGGACGGGCTCGAAACTGGTGCCAGAAGTTAGCCCCCGACCAGTGCTTCATTGTGAGGCATTGCGTAAAATTTTCCGTCCCCCGAGTGCCGAGCAATAGCCCCTGAAAGGGCTTTCGGCACAATTTTCACGCGCTTATTTGAGCCACTTGTAGCCGAAGGAATTTTGCGCAAATGACTGAGAGGTGCTCCTGGGCACTGCTCATCACTTTGCAATAGGTTCCGGGGCTTTTCGCGAAGGTCGCGTTTTCTCAAACTTTGAGGGCATTAGTGGGTGGGGTGTGAAAACCTCCGAATGCATGGTTCTCAGCTCCTGCTGTGGGCAGCAAGCCAATTTTTTTTCCAAAATGTTGACCTATAAAAGAGCTTACTCGGGTGTGAAAATTATCATTGTGCGCGCGCGCCCCGGACCGCAATTATGATATTTCCTGTTTTCCCATAGGGCCCAAGGCAAATGGGGATAGCGGTTGTACGCGCTTTCTAAGGCTCTGATCGCTTTTAGATTTTGCACGCGGATAGGGCCAACAGAGGCGCAGGTATTGCCATGCGCACCCGCCCGCAACAGTGTTTCGATACCGAGTTATCGGGGTGTGGAAGTCCGCCGCCCCGAAGCTTTACGCGCTTCCGTCTCGCGAACTACTATTTTCATCATGCCCACACGGGCATCAGTTTGTAGTACCGGAGGCCGTCTACAAATGGTGAAAATTTCAAAGCGTTCCGTCGGAATATTAAAAAGTTATGAGCATTAGAAGATCTTCCCATTAGGCCCCATTAGGCCACAGTAGCCGAACCCGCCTAAAACTTGCGCGGGTCACTTTCACGGACGGGCTCGAAACTGGTGCCAGAAGTTAGCCCCCGACCAGTGCTTCATTGTGAGGCATTGCGTAAAATTTTCCGTCCCCCGAGTGCCGAGCAATAGCCCCTGAAAGGGCTTTCGGCACAATTTTCACGCGCTTATTTGAGCCACTTGTAGCCAAAGGAATTTTGCGCAAATGACTGAGAGGTGCTCCTGGGCACTGCTCATCACTTTGCAATAGGTTCCGGGGCTTTTCGCGAAGGTCGCGTTTTCTCAAACTTTGAGGGCATTAGTGGGTGGGGTGTGAAAACCTCCGAATGCATGGTTCTCAGCTCCTGCTGTGGGCAGCAAGCCAATTTTTTTTCCAAAATGTTGACCTATAAAAGAGCTTACTCGGGTGTGAAAATTATCATTGTGCGCGCGCGCCCCGGACCGCAATTATGATATTTCCTGTTTTCCCATAGGGCCCAAGGCAAATGGGGATAGCGGTTGTACGCGCTTTCTAAGGCTCTGATCGCTTTTAGATTTTGCACGCGGATAGGGCCAACAGAGGCGCAGGTATTGCCATGCGCACCCGCCCGCAACAGTGTTTCGATACCGAGTTATCGGGGTGTGGAAGTCCGCCGCCCCGAAGCTTTACGCGCTTCCGTCTCGCGAACTACTATTTTCATCATGCCCACACGGGCATCAGTTTGTAGTACGGGAGGCCGTCTACAAATGGTGAAAATTTCAAAGCGTTCCGTCAGGAAATTAAAAAGTTATGAGCATTAGAAGATCTTCCCATTAGGCCCCATTAGGCCACAGTAGCCGAACCCGCCTAAAACTTGCGCGGGTCACTTTCACGGACGGGCTCGAAACTGGTGCCAGAAGTTAGCCCCCGACCAGTGCTTCATTGTGAGGCATTGCGTAAAATTTTCCGTCCCCCGAGTGCCGAGCAATAGCCCCTGAAAGGGCTTTCGGCACAATTTTCACGCGCTTATTTGAGCCACTTGTAGCCGAAGGAATTTTGCGCAAATGACTGAGAGGTGCTCCTGGGCACTGCTCATCACTTTGCAATAGGTTCCGGGGCTTTTCGCGAAGGTCGCGTTTTCTCAAACTTTGAGGGCATTAGTGGGTGGGGTGTGAAAACCTCCGAATGCATGGTTCTCAGCTCCTGCTGTGGGCAGCAAGCCAATTTTTTTTCCAAAATGTTGACCTATAAAAGAGCTTACTCGGGTGTGAAAATTATCATTGTGCGCGCGCGCCCCGGACCGCAATTATGATATTTCCTGTTTTCCCATAGGGCCCAAGGCAAATGGGGATAGCGGTTGTAAGCGCTTTCTAAGGCTCTGATCGCTTTTAGATTTTGCACGCGGATAGGGCCAACAGAGGCGCAGGTATTGCTATGCGCACCCGCCCGCAACAGTGTTTCGATACTGAGTTATCGGGGTGTGGAAGTCCGCCGCCCCGAAGCTTTACGCGCTTCCGTCTCGCGAACTACTATTTTCATCATGCCCACACGGGCATCAGTTTGTAGTACGGGAGGCCGTCTACAAATGGTGAAAATTTCAAAGCGTTCCGTCGGGAAATTAAAAAGTTATGAGCATAAGAAGATCTTCCCATTAGGCCCCATTAGGCCACAGTAGCCGAACCCGCCTAAAACTTGCGCGGGTCACTTTCACGGACGGGCTCGAAACTGGTGCCAGAAGTTAGCCCCCGACCAGTGCTTCATTGTGAGGCATTGCGTAAAATTTTCCGTCCCCCGAGTGCCGAGCAATAGCCCCTGAAAGGGCTTTCGGCACAATTTTCACGCGCTTATTTGAGCCACTTGTAGCCGAAGGAATTTTGCGCAAATGACTGAGAGGTGCTCCTGGGCACTGCTCATCACTTTGCAATAGGTTCCGGGGCTTTTTGCGAAGGTCGCGTTTTCTCAAACTTTGAGGGCATTAGTGGGTGGGGTGTGAAAACCTCCGAATGCATGGTTCTCAGCTCCTGCTGTGGGCAGCAAGCCAATTTTTTTTCCAAAATGTTGACCTATAAAAGAGCTTACTCGGGTGTGAAAATTATCATTGTGCGCGCGCGCCCCGGACCGCAATTATGATATTTCCTGTTTTCCCATAGGGCCCAAGGCAAATGGGGATAGCGGTTGTACGCGCTTTCTAAGGCTCTGATCGCTTTTAGATTTTGCATGCGGATAGGGCCAACAGAGGCGCAGGTATTGCCATGCGCACCCGCCCGCAACAGTGTTTCGATACCGAGTTATCGGGGTGTGGAAGTCCGCCGCCCCGAAGCTTTACGCGCTTCCGTCTCGCGAACTACTATTTTCATCATGCCCACACGGGCATCAGTTTGTAGTACGGGAGGCCGTCTACAAATGGTGAAAATTTCAAAGCGTTCCGTCAGGAAATTAAAAAGTTATGAGCATTAGAAGATCTTCCCATTAGGCCCCATTAGGCCACAGTAGCCGAACCCGCCTAAAACTTGCGCGGGTCACTTTCACTGACGGGCTCGAAACTGGTGCCAGAAGTTAGCCCCCGACCAGTGCTTCATTGTGAGGCATTGCGTAAAATTTTCCGTCCCCCGAGTGCCGAGCAATAGCCCCTGAAAGGGCTTTCGGCACAATTTTCACGCGCTTATTTGAGCCACTTGTAGCCGAAGGAATTTTGCGCAAATGACTGAGAGGTGCTCCTGGGCACTGCTTATCACTTTGCAATAGGTTCCGGGGCTTTTCGCGAAGGTCGCGTTTTCTCAAACTTTGAGGGCATTAGTGGGTGGGGTGTGAAAACCTCCGAATGCATGGTTCTCAGCTCCTGCTGTGGGCAGCAAGCCAATTTTTTTTCCAAAATGTTGACCTATAAAAGAGCTTACTCGGGTGTGAAAATTATCATTGTGCGCGCGCGCCCCGGACCGCAATTATGATATTTCCTGTTTTCCCATAGGGCCCAAGGCAAATGGGGATAGCGGTTGTACGCGCTTTCTAAGGCTCTGATCGCTTTTAGATTTTGCACGCGGATAGGGCCAACAGAGGCGCAGGTATTGCCATGCGCACCCGCGCGCAACAGTGTTTCGATACCGAGTTATCGGGGTGTGGAAGTCCGCCGCCCCGAAGCTTTACGCGCTTCTGTCTCGCGAACTACTATTTTCATCATGCCCACACGGGCATCAGTTTGTAGTACGGGAGGCCGTCTACAAATGGTAAAAATTTCAAAGCGTTCCGTCGGGAAATTAAAAAGTTATGAGCATTAGAAGATCTTCCCATTAGGCCCCATTAGGCCACAGTAGCCGAACCCGCCTAAAACTTGCGCGGGTCACTTTCACGGACGGGCTCGAAACTGGTGCCAGAAGTTAGCCCCCGACCAGTGCTTCATTGTGAGGCATTGCGTAAAATTTTCCGTCCCCCGAGTGCCGAGCAATAGCCCCTGAAAGGGCTTTCGGCACAATTTTCACGCGCTTATTTGAGCCACTTGTAGCCGAAGGAATTTTGCGCAAATGACTGAGAGGTGCTCCTGGGCACTGCTCATCACTTTGCAATAGGTTCCGGGGCTTTTCGCGAAGGTCGCGTTTTCTCAAACTTTGAGGGCATTAGTGGGTGGGGTGTGAAAACCTCCGAATGCATGGTTCTCAGCTCCTGCTGTGGGCAGCAAGCCAATTTTTTTTCCAAAATGTTGACCTATAAAAGAGCTTACTCGGGTGTGAAAATTATCATTGTGCGCGCGCGCCCCGGACCGCAATTATGATATATCCTGTGTTCCCATAGGGCCCAAGGCAAATGGGGATAGCGGTTGAACGCGCTTTCTAAGGCTCTGATCGCTTTTAGATTTTGCACGCGGATAGGGCCAACAGAGGCGCAGGTATTGCCATGCGCACCCGCCCGCAACAGTGTTTCGATACCGAGTTATCGGGGTGTGGAAGTCCGCCGCCCCGAAGCTTTACGCGCTTCCGTCTCGCGAACTACTATTTTCATCATGCCCACACGGGCATCAGTTTGTAGTACGGGAGGCCGTCTACAAATGGTGAAAATTTCAAAGCGTTCCGTCGGGAAATTAAAAAGTTATGAGCATTAGAAGATCTTCCCATTAGGCCCCATTAGGCCACAGTAGCCGAACCCGCCTAAAACTTGCGCGGGTCACTTTCACGGACGGGCTCGAAACTGGTGCCAGAAGTTAGCCCCCGACCAGTGCTTCATTGTGAGGCATTGCGTAAAATTTTCCGTCCCCCGAGTGCCGAGCAATAGCCCCTGAAAGGGCTTTCGGCACAATTTTCACGCGCTTATTTGAGCCACTTGTAGCCGAAGGAATTTTGCGCAAATGACTGAGAGGTGCTCCTGGGCACTGCTCATCACTTTGCAATAGGTTCCGGGGCTTTTCGCGAAGGTCGCGTTTTCTCAAACTTTGAGGGCATTAGTGGGTGGGGTGTGAAAACCTCCGAATGCATGGTTCTCAGCTCCTGCTGTGGGCAGCAAGCCAATTTTTTTTCCAAAATGTTGACCTATAAAAGAGCTTACTCGGGTGTGAAAATTATCATTGTGCGCGCGCGCCCCGGACCGCAATTATGATATTTCCTGTTTTCCCATAGGGCCCAAGGCAAATGGGGATAGCGGTTGTACGCGCTTTCTAAGGCTCTGATCGCTTTTAGATTTTGCACGCGGATAGGGCCAACAGAGGCGCAGGTATTGCCATGCGCACCCGCCCGCAACAGTGTTTCGATACCGAGTTATCGGGGTGTGGAAGTCCGCCGCCCCGAAGCTTCACGCGCTTCCGTCTCGCGAACTACTATTTTCATCATGCCCACACGGGCATCAGTTTGTAGTACGGGAGGCCGTCTACAAATGGTGAAAATTTCAAAGCGTTCCGTCGGGAAATTAAAAAGTTATGAGCATTAGAAGATCTTCCCATTAGGCCCCATTAGGCCACAGTAGCCGAACCCGCCTAAAACTTGCGCGGGTCACTTTCACGGACGGGCTCGAAACTGGTGCCAGAAGTTAGCCCCCGACCAGTGCTTCATTGTGAGGCATTGCGTAAAATTTTCCGTCCCTCGAGTGCCGAGCAATAGCCCCTGAAAGGGCTTTCGGCACAATTTTCACGCGCTTATTTGAGCCACTTGTAGCCGAAGGAATTTTGCGCAAATGACTGAGAGGTGCTCCTGGGCACTGCTCATCACTTTGCAATAGGTTCCGGGGCTTTTCGCGAAGGTTGCGTTTTCTCAAACTTTGAGGGCATTAGTGGGTGGGGTGTGAAAACCTCCGAATGCATGGTTCTCAGCTCCTGCTGTGGGCAGCAAGCCAATTTTTTTTCCAAAATGTTGACCTATAAAAGAGCTTACTCGGGTGTGAAAATTATCATTGTGCGCGCGCGCCCCGGACCGCAATTATGATATTTCCTGTTTTCCCATAGGGCCCAAGACAAATGGGGATAGCGGTTGTACGCGCTTTCTAAGGCTCTGATCGCTTTTAGATTTTGCACGCGGATAGGGCCAACAGAGGCGCAGGTATTGCCATGCGCACCCGCCCGCAACAGTGTTTCGATACCGAGTTATCGGGGTGTGGAAGTCCGCCGCCCCGAAGCTTTACGCGCTTCCGTCTCACGAACTACTATTTTCATCATGCCCACACGGGCATCAGTTTGTAGTACGGGAGGCCGTCTACAAATGGTGAAAATTTCAAAGCGTTCCGTCGGGAAATTAAAAAGTTATGAGCATTAGAAGATCTTCCCATTAGGCCCCATTAGGCCACAGTAGCCGAACCGGCCTAAAACTTGCGCGGGTCACTTTCACGGACGGGCTCGAAACTGGTGCCAGAAGTTAGCCCCCGACCAGTGCTTCATTGTGAGGCATTGCGTAAAATTTTCCGTCCCCCGAGTGCCGAGCAATAGCCCCTGAAAGGGCTTTCGGCACAATTTTCACGCGCTTATTTGAGCCACTTGTAGCCGAAGGAATTTTGCGCAAATGACTGAGAGGTGCTCCTGGGCACTGCTCATCACTTTGCAATAGGTTCCGGGGCTTTTCGCGAAGGTCGCGTTTTCTCAAACTTTGAGGGCATTAGTGGGTGGGGTGTGAAAACCTCCGAATGCATGGTTCTCAGCTCCTGCTGTGGGCAGCAAGCCAATTTTTTTTCCAAAATGTTGACCTATAAAAGAGCTTACTCAGGTGTGAAAATTATCATTGTGCGCGCGCGCCCCGGACCGCAATTATGATATTTCCTGTTTTCCCATAGGGCCCAAGGCAAATGGGGATAGCGGTTGTACGCGCTTTCTAAGGCTCTGATCGCTTTTAGATTTTGCACGCGGATAGGGCCAACAGAGGCGCAGGTATTGCCATGCGCACCCGCCCGCAACAGTGTTTCGATACCGAGTTATCGGGGTGTGGAAGTCCGCCGCCCCGAAGCTTTACGCGCTTCCGTCTCGCGAACTACTATTTTCATCATGCCCACACGGGCATCAGTTTGTAGTACGGGAGGCCGTCTACAAATGGTGAAAATTTCAAAGCGTTCCGTCGGGAAATTAAAAAGTTATGAGCATTAGAAGATCTTCCCATTAGGCCCCATTAGGCCACAGTAGCCGAACCCGCCTAAAACTTGCGCGGGTCACTTTCACGGACGGGCTCGAAACTGGTGCCAGAAGTTAGCCCCCGACCAGTGCTTCATTGTGAGGCATTGCGTAAAATTTTCCGTCCCCCGAGTGCCGAGCAATAGCCCCTGAAAGGGCTTTCGGCACAATTTTCACGCGCTTATTTGAGCCACTTGTAGCCGAAGGAATTTTGCGCAAATGACTGAGAGGTGCTCCTGGGCACTGCTCATCACTTTGCAATAGGTTCCGGGGCTTTTCGCGAAGGTCGCGTTTTCTCAAACTTTGAGGGCATTAGTGGGTGGGGTGTGAAAACCTCCGAATGCATGGTTCTCAGCTCCTGCTGTGGGCAGCAAGCCAATTTTTTTTCCAAAATGTTGACCTATAAAAGAGCTTACTCGAGTGTGAAAATTATCATTGTGCGCGCGCGCCCCGGACCGCAATTATGATATTTCCTGTTTTCCCATAGGGCCCAAGGCAAATGGGGATAGCGGTTGTACGCGCTTTCTAAGGCTCTGATCGCTTTTAGATTTTGCACGCGGATAGGGCCAACAGAGGCGCAGGTATTGCCATGCGCACCCGCCCGCAACAGTGTTTCGATACCGAGTTATCGGGGTGTGGAAGTCCGCCGCCCCGAAGCTTTACGCGCTTCCGTCTCGCGAACTACTATTTTCATCATGCCCACACGGGCATCAGTTTGTAGTACGGGAGGCCGTCTACAAATGGTGAAAATTTCAAAGCGTTCCGTCGGGAAATTAAAAAGTTATGAGCATTAGAAGATCTTCCCATTAGGCCCCATTAGGCCACAGTAGCCGAACCCGCCTAAAACTTGCGCGGGTCACTTTCACGGACGGGCTCGAAACTGGTGCCAGAAGTTAGCCCCCGACCAGTGCTTCATTGTGAGGCATTGCGTAAAATTTTCCGTCCCCCGAGTGCCGAGCAATAGCCCCTGAAAGGGCTTTCGGCACAATTTTCACGCGCTTATTTGAGCCACTTGTAGCCGAAGGAATTTTGCGCAAATGACTGAGAGGTGCTCCTGGGCACTGCTCATCACTTTGCAATAGGTTCCGGGGCTTTTCGCGAAGGTCGCGTTTTCTCAAACTTTGAGGGCATTAGTGGGTGGGGTGTGAAAACCTCCGAATGCATGGTTCTCAGCTCCTGCTGTGGGCAGCAAGCCAATTTTTTTTCCAAAATGTTGACCTATAAAAGAGCTTACTCGAGTGTGAAAATTATCATTGTGCGCGCGCGCCCCGGACCGCAATTATGATATTTCCTGTTTTCCCATAGGGCCCAAGGCAAATGGGGATAGCGGTTGTACGCGCTTTCTAAGGCTCTGATCGCTTTTAGATTTTGCACGCGGATAGGGCCAACAGAGGCGCAGGTATTGCCATGCGCACCCGCCCGCAACAGTGTTTCGATACCGAGTTATCGGGGTGTGGAAGTCCGCCGCCCCGAAGCTTTACGCGCTTCCGTCTCGCGAACTACTATTTTCATCATGCCCACACGGGCATCAGTTTGTAGTACGGGAGGCCGTCTACAAATGGTGAAAATTTCAAAGCGTTCCGTCGGGAAATTAAAAAGTTATGAGCATTAGAAGATCTTCCCATTAGGCCCCATTAGGCCACAGTAGCCGAACCCGCCTAAAACTTGCGCGGGTCACTTTCACGGACGGGCTCGAAACTGGTGCCAGAAGTTAGCCCCCGACAAGTGCTTCATTGTGAGGCATTGCGTAAAATTTTCCTTCCCCCGAGTGCCGAGCAATAGCCCCTGAAAGGGCTTTCGGCACAATTTTCACGCGCTTATTTGAGCCACTTGTAGCCGAAGGAATTTTGCGCAAATGACTGAGAGGTGCTCCTGGGCACTGCTCATCACTTTGCAATAGGTTCCGGGGCTTTTCGCGAAGGTCGCGTTTTCTCAAACTTTGAGGGCATTAGTGGGTGGGGTGTGAAAACCTCCGAATGCATGGTTCTCAGCTCCTGCTGTGGGCAGCAAGCCAATTTTTTTTCCAAAATGTTGACCTATAAAAGAGCTTACTCGGGTGTGAAAATTATTATTGTGCGCGCGCGCCCCGGACCGCAATTATGATATTTCCTGTTTTCCCATAGGGCCCAAGGCAAATGGGGATAGCGGTTGTACGCGCTTTCTAAGGCTCTGATCGCTTTTAGATTTTGCACGCGGATAGGGCCAACAGAGGCGCAGGTATTGCCATGCGCACCCGCCCGCAACAGTGTTTCGATACCGAGTTATCGGGGTGTGGAAGTCCGCCGCCCCGAAGCTTTACGCGCTTCCGTCTCGCGAACTACTATTTTCATCATGCCCACACGGGCATCAGTTTGTAGTACGGGAGGCCGTCTACAAATGGTGAAAATTTCAAAGCGTTCCGTCGGGAAATTAAAAAGTTATGAGCATTAGAAGATCTTCCCATTAGGCCCCATTAGGCCACAGTAGCCGAACCCGCCTAAAACTTGCGCGGGTCACTTTCACGGACGGGCTCGAAACTGGTGCCAGAAGTTAGCCCCCGACCAGTGCGTCATTGTGAGGCATTGCGTAAAATTTTCCGTCCCCCGAGTGCCGAGCAATAGCCCCTGAAAGGGCTTTCGGCACAATTTTCACGCGCTTATTTGAGCCACTTGTAGCCGAAGGAATTTTGCGCAAATGACTGAGAGGTGCTCCTGGGCACTGCTCATCACTTTGCAATAGGTTCCGGGGCTTTTCGCGAAGGTCGCGTTTTCTCAAACTTTGAGGGCATTAGTGGGTGGGGTGTGAAAACCTCCGAATGCATGGTTCTCAGCTCCTGCTGTGGGCAGCAAGCCAATTTTTTTTCCAAAATGTTGACCTATAAAAGAGCTTACTCGGGTGTGAAAATTATCATTGTGCGCGCGCGCCCCGGACCGCAATTATGATATTTCCTGTTTTCCCATAGGGCCCAAGGCAAATGGGGATAGCGGTTGTACGCGCTTTCTAAGGCTCTGATCGCTTTTAGATTTTGCACGCGGATAGGGCCAACAGAGGCGCAGGTATTGCCATGCGCACCCGCCCGCAACAGTGTTTCGATACCGAGTTATCGGGGTGTGGAAGTCCGCCGCCCCGAAGCTTTACGCGCTTCCCTCTCGCGAACTACTATTTTCATCATGCCCACACGGGCATCAGTTTGTAGTACGGGAGGCCGTCTACAAATGGTGAAAATTTCAAAGCGTTCCGTCGGGAAATTAAAAAGTTATGAGCATTAGAAGATCTTCCCATTAGGCCCCATTAGGCCACAGTAGCCGAACCCGCCTAAAACTTGCGCGGGTCACTTTCGCGGACGGGCTCGAAACTGGTGCCAGAAGTTAGCCCCCGACCAGTGCGTCATTGTGAGGCATTGCATAAAATTTTCCGTCCCCCGAGTGCCGAGCAATAGCCCCTGAAAGGGCTTTCGGCACAATTTTCACGCGCTTATTTGAGCCACTTGTAGCCGAAGGAATTTTGCGCAAATGACTGAGAGGTGCTCCTGGGCACTGCTCATCACTTTGCAATAGGTTCTGGGGCTTTTCGCGAAGGTCGCGTTTTCTCAAACTTTGAGGGCATTAGTGGGTGGGGTGTGAAAACCTCCGAATGCATGGTTCTCAGCTCCTGCTGTGGGCAGCAAGCCAATTTTTTTTCCAAAATGTTGACCTATAAAAGAGCTTACTCGGGTGTGAAAATTATCATTGTGCGCGCGCGCCCCGGACCGCAATTATGATATTTCCTGTTTTCCCATAGGGCCCAAGGCAAATGGGGATAGCGGTTGTACGCACTTTCTAAGGCTCTGATCGCTTTTAGATTTTGCACGCGGATAGGGCCAACAGAGGCGCAGGTATTGCCATGCGCACCCGCCCGCAACAGTGTTTCGATACCGAGTTATCGGGGTGTGGAAGTCCGCCGCCCCGAAGCTTTACGCGCTTCCGTCTCGCGAACTACTATTTTCATCATGCCCACACGGGCATCAGTTTGTAGTACGGGAGGCCGTCTACAAATGGTGAAAATTTCAAAGCGTTCCGTCGGGAAATTAAAAAGTTATGAGCATTAGAAGATCTTCCCATTAGGCCCCATTAGGCCACAGTAGCTGAACCCGCCTAAAACTTGCGCGGGTCACTTTCACGGACGGGCTCGAAACTGGTGCCAGAAGTTAGCCCCCGACCAGTGCTTCATTGTGAGGCATTGCGTAAAATTTTCCGTCCCCCGAGTGCCGAGCAATAGCCCCTGAAAGGGCTTTCGGCACAATTTTCACGCGCTTATTTGAGCCACTTGTAGCCAAAGGAATTTTGCGCAAATGACTGAGAGGTGCTCCTGGGCACTGCTCATCACTTTGCAATAGGTTCCGGGGCTTTTCGCGAAGGTCGCGTTTTCTCAAACTTTGAGGGCATTAGTGGGTGGGGTGTGAAAACCTCCGAATGCATGGTTCTCAGCTCCTGCTGTGGGCAGCAAGCCAATTTTTTTTCCAAAATGTTGACCTATAAAAGAGCTTACTCGGGTGTGAAAATTATCATTGTGCGCGCGCGCCCCGGACCGCAATTATGATATTTCCTGTTTTCCCATAGGGCCCAAGGCAAATGGGGATAGCGGTTGTACGCGCTTTCTAAGGCTCTGATCGCTTTTAGATTTTGCACGCGGATAGGGCCAACAGAGGCGCAGGTAATTCCATGCGCACCCGCCCGCAACAGTGTTTCGATACCGAGTTATCGGGGTGTGGAAGTCCGCCGCCCCGAAGCTTTACGCGCTTCCCTCTCGCGAACTACTATTTTCATCATGCCCACACGGGCATCAGTTTGTAGTACGGGAGGCCGTCTACAAATGGTGAAAATTTCAAAGCGTTCCGTCGGGAAATTAAAAAGTTATGAGCATTAGAAGATCTTCCCATTAGGCCCCATTAGGCCACAGTAGCCGAACCCGCCTAAAACTTGCGCGGGTCACTTTCACGGACGGGCTCGAAACTGGTGCCAGAAGTTAGCCCCCGACCAGTGCGTCATTGTGAGGCATTGCGTAAAATTTTCCGTCCCCCGAGTGCCGAGCAATAGCCCCTGAAAGGGCTTTCGGCACAATTTTCACGCGCTTATTTGAGCCACTTGTAGCCGAAGGAATTTTGCGCAAATGACTGAGAGGTGCTCCTGGGCACTGCTCATCACTTTGCAATAGGTTCCGGGGCTTTTCGCGAAGGTCGCGTTTTCTCAAACTTTGAGGGCATTAGTGGGTGGGGTGTGAAAACCTCCGAATGCATGGTTCTCAGCTCCTGCTGTGGGCAGCAAGCCAATTTTTTTTCCAAAATGTTGACCTATAAAAGAGCTTACTCGGGTGTGAAAATTATCATTGTGCGCGCGCGCCCCGGACCGCAATTATGATATTTCCTGTTTTCCCATAGGGCCCAAGGCAAATGGGGATAGCGGTTGTACGCGCTTTCTAAGGCTCTGATCGCTTTTAGATTTTGCACGCGGATAGGGCCAACAGAGGCGCAGGTATTGCCATGCGCACCCGCCCGCAACAGTGTTTCGATACCGAGTTATCGGGGTGTGGAAGTCCGCCGCCCCGAAGCTTTACGCGCTTCCGTCTCGCGAACTACTATTTTCATCATGCCCACACGGGCATCAGTTTGTAGTACGGGAGGCCGTCTACAAATGGTGAAAATTTCAAAGCGTTCCGTCGGGAAATTAAAAAGTTATGAGCATTAGAAGATCTTACCATTAGGCCCCATTAGGCCACAGTAGCCGAACCCGCCTAAAACTTGCGCGGGTCACTTTCACGGACGGGCTCGAAACTGGTGCCAGAAGTTAGCCCCCGACCAGTGCTTCATTGTGAGGCATTGCGTAAAATTTTCCGTCCCCCGAGTGCCGAGCAATAGCCCCTGAAAGGGCTTTCGGCACAATTTTCACGCGCTTATTTGAGCCACTTGTAGCCGAAGGAATTTTGCGCAAATGACTGAGAGGTGCTCCTGGGCACTGCTCATCACTTTGCAATAGGTTCCGGGGCTTTTCGCGAAGGTCGCGTTTTCTCAAACTTTGAGGGCATTAGTGGGTGGGGTGTGAAAACCTCCGAATGCATGGTTCTCAGCTCCTGCTGTGGGCAGCAAGCCAATTTTTTTTCCAAAATGTTGACCTATAAAAGAGCTTACTCGGGTGTGAAAATTATCATTGTGCGCGCGCGCCCCGGACCGCAATTATGATATTTCCTGTTTTCCCATAGGGCCCAAGGCAAATGGGGATAGCGGTTGTACGCGCTTTCTAAGGCTCTGATCGCTTTTAGATTTTGCACGCGGATAGGGCCAACAGAGGCGCAGGTATTGCCATGCGCACCCGCCCGCAACAGTGTTTCGATACCGAGTTATCGGGGTGTGGAAGTCCGCCGCCCCGAAGCTTTACGCGCTTCCGTCTCGCGAACTACTATTTTCATCATGCCCACACGGGCATCAGTTTGTAGTACGGGAGGCCGTCTACAAATGGTGAAAATTTCAAAGCGTTCCGTCGGGAAATTAAAAAGTTATGAGCATTAGAAGATCTTCCCATTAGGCCCCATTAGGCCACAGTAGCCGAACCCGCCTAAAACTTGCGCGGGTCACTTTCACGGACGGGCTCGAAACTGGTGCCAGAAGTTAGCCCCCGACCAGTGCTTCATTGTGAGGCATTGCGTAAAATTTTCCGTCCCCCGAGTGCCGAGCAATAGCCCCTGAAAGGGCTTTCGGCACAATTTTCACGCGCTTATTTGAGCCACTTGTAGCCGAAGGAATTTTGCGCAAATGACTGAGAGGTGCTCCTGGGCACTGCTCATCACTTTCTAATAGGTTCCGGGGCTTTTCGCGAAGGTCGCGTTTTCTCAAACTTTGAGGGCATTAGTGGGTGGGGTGTGAAAACCTCCGAATGCATGGTTCTCAGCTCCTGCTGTGGGCAGCAAGCCAATTTTTTTTCCAAAATGTTGACCTATAAAAGAGCTTACTCGGGTGTGAAAATTATCATTGTGCGCGCGCGCCCCGGACCGCAATTATGATATTTCCTGTTTTCCCATAGGGCCCAAGGCAAATGGGGATAGCGGTTGTACGCGCTTTCTAAGGCTCTGATCGCTTTTAGATTTTGCACGCGGATAGGGCCAACAGAGGCGCAGGTATTGCCATGCGCACCCGCCCGCAACAGTGTTTCGATACCGAGTTATCGGGGTGTGGAAGTCCGCCGCCCCGAAGCTTTACGCGCTTCCGTCTCGCGAACTACTATTTTCATCATGCCCACACGGGCATCAGTTTGTAGTACGGGAGGCCGTCTACAAATGGTGAAAATTTCAAAGCGTTCCGTCTGGAAATTAAAAAGTTATGAGCATTAGAAGATCTTCCCATTAGGCCCCATTAGGCCACAGTAGCCGAACCCGCCTAAAACTTGCGCGGGTCACTTTCACGGACGGGCTCGAAACTGGTGCCAGAAGTTAGCCCCCGACCAGTGCTTCATTGTGAGGCATTGCGTAAAATTTTCCGTCCCCCGAGTGCCGAGCAATAGCCCCTGAAAGGGCTTTCGGCACAATTTTCACGCGCTTATTTGAGCCACTTGTAGCCGAAGGAATTTTGCGCAAATGACTGAGAGGTGCTCCTGGGCACTGCTCATCACTTTGCAATAGGTTCCGGGGCTTTTTGCGAAGGTCGCGTTTTCTCAAACTTTGAGGGCATTAGTGGGTGGGGTGTGAAAACCTCCGAATGCATGGTTCTCAGCTCCTGCTGTGGGCAGCAAGCCAATTTTTTTTCCAAAATGTTGACCTATAAAAGAGCTTACTCGGGTGTGAAAATTATCATTGTGCGCGCGCGCCCCGGACCGCAATTATGATATTTCCTGTTTTCCCATAGGGCCCAAGGCAAATGGGGATAGCGGTTGTACGCGCTTTCTAAGGCTCTGATCGCTTTTAGATTTTGCACGCGGATAGGGCCAACAGAGGCGCAGGTATTGCCATGTGCACCCGCCCGCAAGAGTGTTTCGATACCGAGTTATCGGGGTGTGGAAGTCCGCCGCCCCGAAGATTTACGTGCTTCCGTCTCGCGAACTACTATTTTCATCATGCCCACACGGGCATCAGTTTGTAGTACGGGAGGCCGTCTACAAATGGTGAAAATTTCAAAGCGTTCCGTCGGGAAATTAAAAAGTTATGAGCATTAGAAGATCTTCCCATTAGGCCCCATTAGGCCACAGTAGCCGAACCCGCCTAAAACTTGCGCGGGTCACTTTCACGGACGGGCTCGAAACTGGTGCCAGAAGTTAGCCCCCGACCAGTGCTTCATTGTGAGGCATTGCGTAAAATTTTCCGTCCCCCGAGTGCCGAGCAATAGCCCCTGAAAGGGCTTTCGGCACAATTTTCACGCGCTTATTTGAGCCACTTGTAGCCGAAGGAATTTTGCGCAAATGACTGAGAGGTGCTCCTGGGCACTGCTCATCACTTTGCAATAGGTTCCGGGGCTTTTCGCGAAGGTCGCGTTTTCTCAAACTTTGAGGGCATTAGTGGGTGGGGTGTGAAAACCTCCGAATGCATGGTTCTCAGCTCCTGCTGTGGGCAGCAAGCCAATTTTTTTTTCCAAAATGTTGACCTATAAAAGAGCTTACTCGGGTGTGAAAATTATCATTTGGCGCGCGCGCCCCGGACCGCAATTATGATATTTCCTGTTTTCCCATAGGGCCCAAGGCAAATGGGGATAGCGGTTGTACGCGCTTTCTAAGGCTCTGATCGCTTTTAGATTTTGCACGCGGATAGGGCCAACAGAGGCGCAGGTATTGCCATGCGCACCCGCCCGCAACAGTGTTTCGATACCGAGTTATCGGGGTGTGGAAGTCCGCCGCCCCGAAGCTTTACGCGCTTCCGTCTCGCGAACTACTATTTTCATCATGCCCACACGGGCATCAGTTTGTAGTACGGGAGGCCGTCTACAAATGGTGAAAATTTCAAAGCGTTCCGTCGGGAAATTAAAAAGTTATGAGCATTAGAAGATCTTCCTATTAGGCCCCATTAGGCCACAGTAGCCGAACCCGCCTAAAACTTGCGCGGGTCACTTTCACGGACGGGCTCGAAACTGGTGCCAAAAGTTAGCCCCCGACCAGTGCTTCGTTGTGAGGCATTGCGTAAAATTTTCCGTCCCCCGAGTGCCGAGCAATAGCCCCTGAAAGGGCTTTCGGCACAATTTTCACGCGCTTATTTGAGCCACTTGTAGCCGAAGGAATTTTGCGCAAATGACTGAGAGGTGCTCCTGGGCACTGCTCATCACTTTGCAATAGGTTCCGGGGCTTTTCGCGAAGGTCGCGTTTTCTCAAACTTTGAGGGCATTAGTGGGTGGGGTGTGAAAACCTCCGAATGCATGGTTCTCAGCTCCTGCTGTGGGCAGCAAGCCAATTTTTTTTCCAAAATGTTGACCTATAAAAGAGCTTACTCGGGTGTGAAAATTATCATTGTGCGCGCGCGCCCCGGACCGCAATTATGATATTTCCTGTTTTCCCATAGGGCCCAAGGCAAATGGGGATAGCGGTTGTACGCGCTTTCTAAGGCTCTGATCGCTTTTAGATTTTGCACGCGGATAGGGCCAACAGAGGCGCAGGTATTGCCATGCGCACCCGCCCGCAACAGTGTTTCGATACCGAGTTATCGGGGTGTGGAAGTCCGCCGCCCCGAAGCTTTACGCGCTTCCGTCTCGCGAACTACTATTTTCATCATGCCCACACGGGCATCAGTTTGTAGTACGGGAGGCCGTCTACAAATGGTGAAAATTTCAAAGCGTTCCGTCGGGAAATTAAAAAGTTATGAGCATTAGAAGATCTTCCCATTAGGCCCCATTAGGCCACAGTAGCCGAACCCGCCTAAAACTTGCGCGGGTCACTTTCACGGACGGGCTCGAAACTGGTGCCAGAAGTTAGCCCCCGACCAGTGCTTCATTGTGAGGCATTGCGTAAAATTTTCCGTCCCCCGAGTGCCGAGCAATAGCCCCTGAAAGGGCTTTCGGCACAATTTTCACGCGCTTATTTGAGCCACTTGTAGCCGAAGGAATTTTGCGCAAATGACTGAGAGGTGCTCCTGGGCACTGCTCATCACTTTGCAATAGGTTCCGGGGCTTTTCGCGAAGGTCGCGTTTTCTCAAACTTTGAGGGCATTAGTGGGTGGGGTGTGAAAACCTCCGAATGCATGGTTCTCAGCTCCTGCTGTGGGCAGCAAGCCAATTTTTTTTCCAAAATGTTGACCTATAAAAGAGCTTACTCGGGTGTGAAAATTATTATTGTGCGCGCGCGCCCCGGACCGCAATTATGATATTTCCTGTTTTCCCATAGGGCCCAAGGCAAATGGGGATAGCGGTTGTACGCGCTTTCTAAGGCTCTGATCGCTTTTAGATTTTGCACGCGGATAGGGCCAACAGAGGCGCAGGTATTGCCATGCGCACCCGCCCGCAACAGTGTTTCGATACCGAGTTATCGGGGTGTGGAAGTCCGCCGCCCCGAAGCTTTACGCGCTTCCGTCTCGCGAACTACTATTTTCATCATGCCCACACGGGCATCAGTTTGTAGTACCGGAGGCCGTCTACAAATGGTGAAAATTTCAAAGCGTTCCGTCGGGAAATTAAAAAGTTATGAGCATTAGAAGATCTTCCCATTAGGCCCCATTAGGCCACAGTAGCCGAACCCGCCTAAAACTTGCGCGGGTCACTTTCACGGACGGGCTCGAAACTGGTGCCAGAAGTTAGCCCCCGACCAGTGCTTCATTGTGAGGCATTGCGTAAAATTTTCCGTCCCCCGAGTGCCGAGCAATAGCCCCTGAAAGGGCTTTCGGCACAATTTTCACGCGCTTATTTGAGCCACTTGTAGCCGAAGGAATTTTGCGCAAATGACTGAGAGGTGCTCCTGGGCACTGCTCATCACTTTGCAATAGGTTCCGGGGCTTTTCGCGAAGGTCGCGTTTTCTCAAACTTTGAGGGCATTAGTGGGTGGGGTGTGAAAACCTCCGAATGCATGGTTCTCAGCCCCTGCTGTGGGCAGCAAGCCAATTTTTTTTCCAAAATGTTGACCTATAAAAGAGCTTACTCGGGTGTGAAAATTATCATTGTGCGCGCGCGCCCCGGACCGCAATTATGATATTTCCTGTTTTCCCATAGGGCCCAAGGCAAATGGGGATAGCGGTTGTACGCGCTTTCTAAGGCTCTGATCGCTTTTAGATTTTGCACGCGGATAGGGCCAACAGAGGCGCAGGTATTGCCATGCGCACCCGCCCGCAACAGTGTTTCGATACCGAGTTATCGGGGTGTGGAAGTCCGCCGCCCCGAAGCTTTACGCGCTTCCGTCTCGCGAACTACTATTTTCATCATGCCCACACGGGCATCAGTTTGTAGTACGGGAGGCCGTCTACAAATGGTGAAAATTTCAAAGCGTTCCGTCGGGAAATTAAAAAGTTATGAGCATTAGAAGATCTTCCCATTAGGCCCCATTAGGCCACAGTAGCCGAACCCGCCTAAAACTTGCGCGGGTCACTTTCACGGACGGGCTCGAAACTGGTGCCAGAAGTTAGCCCCCGACCAGTGCTTCATTGTGAGGCATTGCGTAAAATTTTCCGTCCCCCGAGTGCCGAGCAATAGCCCCTGAAAGGGCTTTCGGCACAATTTTCACGCGCTTATTTGAGCCACTTGTAGCCGAAGGAATTTTGCGCAAATGACTGAGAGGTGCTCCTGGGCACTGCTCATCACTTTGCAATAGGTTCCGGGGCTTTTCGCGAAGGTCGCGTTTTCTCAAACTTTGAGGGCATTAGTGGGTGGGGTGTGAAAACCTCCGAATGCATGGTTCTCAGCTCCTGCTGTGGGCAGCAAGCCAATTTTTTTTCCAAAATGTTGACCTATAAAAGAGCTTACTCGGGTGTGAAAATTATCATTGTGCGCGCGCGCCCCGGACCGCAATTATGATATTTCCTGTTTTCCCATAGGGCCCAAGGCAAATGGGGATAGCGGTTGTACGCGCTTTCTAAGGCTCTGATCGCTTTTAGATTTTGCACGCGGATAGGGCCAACAGAGGCGCAGGTATTGCCATGCGCACCCGCCCGCAACAGTGTTTCGATACCGAGTTATCGGGGTGTGGAAGTCCGCCGCCCCGAAGCTTTACGCGCTTCCGTCTCGCGAACTACTATTTTCATCATGCCCACACGGGCATCAGTTTGTAGTACGGGAGGCCGTCTACAAATGGTGAAAATTTCAAAGCGTTCCGTCGGGAAATTAAAAAGTTATGAGCATTAGAAGATCTTCCCATTAGGCCCCATTAGGCCACAGTAGCCGAACCCGCCTAAAACTTGCGCGGGTCACTTTCACGGACGGGCTCGAAACTGGTGCCAGAAGTTAGCCCCCGACCAGTGCTTCATTGTGAGGCATTGCGTAAAATTTTCCGTCCCCCGAGTGCCGAGCAATAGCCCCTGAAAGGGCTTTCGGCACAATTTTCACGCGCTTATTTGAGCCACTTGTAGCCGAAGGAATTTTGCGCAAATGACTGAGAGGTGCTCCTGGGCACTGCTCATCACTTTGCAATAGGTTCCGGGGCTTTTCGCGAAGGTCGCGTTTTCTCAAACTTTGAGGGCATTAGTGGGTGGGGTGTGAAAACCTCCGAATGCATGGTTCTCAGCTCCTGCTGTGGGCAGCAAGCCAATTTTTTTTCCAAAATGTTGACCTATAAAAGAGCTTACTCGGGTGTGAAAATTATCATTGTGCGCGCGCGCCCCGGACCGCAATTATGATATTTCCTGTTTTCCCATAGGGCCCAAGGCAAATGGGGATAGCGGTTGTACGCGCTTTCTAAGGCTCTGATCGCTTTTAGATTTTGCACGCGGATAGGGCCAACAGAGGCGCAGGTATTGCTATGCGCACCCGCCCGCAACAGTGTTTCGATACTGAGTTATCGGGGTGTGGAAGTCCGCCGCCCCGAAGCTTTACGCGCTTCCGTCTCGCGAACTACTATTTTCATCATGCCCACACGGGCATCAGTTTGTAGTACGGGAGGCCGTCTACAAATGGTGAAAATTTCAAAGCGTTCCGTCGGGAAATTAAAAAGTTATGAGCATAAGAAGATCTTCCCATTAGGCCCCATTAGGCCACAGTAGCCGAACCCGCCTAAAACTTGCGCGGGTCACTTTCACGGACGGGCTCGAAACTGGTGCCAGAAGTTAGCCCCCGACCAGTGCTTCATTGTGAGGCATTGCGTAAAATTTTCCGTCCCCCGAGTGCCGAGCAATAGCCCCTGAAAGGGCTTTCGGCACAATTTTCACGCGCTTATTTGAGCCACTTGTAGCCGAAGGAATTTTGCGCAAATGACTGAGAGGTGCTCCTGGGCACTGCTCATCACTTTGCAATAGGTTCCGGGGCTTTTTGCGAAGGTCGCGTTTTCTCAAACTTTGAGGGCATTAGTGGGTGGGGTGTGAAAACCTCCGAATGCATGGTTCTCAGCTCCTGCTGTGGGCAGCAAGCCAATTTTTTTTCCAAAATGTTGACCTATAAAAGAGCTTACTCGGGTGTGAAAAATATCATTGTGCGCGCGCGCCCCGGACCGCAATTATGATATTTCCTGTTTTCCCATAGGGCCCAAGGCAAATGGGGATAGCGGTTGTACGCGCTTTCTAAGGCTCTGATCGCTTTTAGATTTTGCACGCGGATAGGGCCAACAGAGGCGCAGGTATTGCCATGCGCACCCGCCCGCAACAGTGTTTCGATACCGAGTTATCGGGTCGTGGAAGTCCGCCGCCCCGAAGCTTTACGCGCTTCCGTCTCGCGAACTACTATTTTCATCATGCCCACACGGGCATCAGTTTGTAGTACGGGAGGCCGTCTACAAATGGTGAAAATTTCAAAGCGTTCCGTCGGGAAATTAAAAAGTTATGAGCATTAGAAGATCTTCCCATTAGGCCCCATTAGGCCACAGTAGCCGAACCCGCCTAAAACTTGCGCGGGTCACTTTCACTGACGGGCTCGAAACTGGTGCCAGAAGTTAGCCCCCGACCAGTGCTTCATTGTGAGGCATTGCGTAAAATTTTCCGTCCCCCGAGTGCCGAGCAATAGCCCCTGAAAGGGCTTTCGGCACAATTTTCACGCGCTTATTTGAGCCACTTGTAGTCGAAGGAATTTTGCGCAAATGACTGAGAGGTGCTCCTGGGCACTGCTCATCACTTTGCAATAGGTTCCGGGGCTTTTCGCGAAGGTCGCGTTTTCTCAAACTTTGAGGGCATTAGTGGGTGGGGTGTGAAAACCTCCGAATGCATGGTTCTCAGCTCCTGCTGTGGGCAGCAAGCCAATTTTTTTTCCAAAATGTTGACCTATAAAAGAGCTTACTCGGGTGTGAAAATTATCATTGTGCGCGCGCGCCCCGGACCGCAATTATGATATTTCCTGTTTTCCCATAGGGCCCAAGGCAAATGGGGATAGCGGTTGTACGCGCTTTCTAAGGCTCTGATCGCTTTTAGATTTTGCACGCGGATAGGGCCAACAGAGGCGCAGGTATTGCCATGCGCACCCGCCCGCAACAGTGTTTCGATACCGAGTTATCGGGGTGTGGAAGTCCGCCGCCCCGAAGCTTTACGCGCTTCTGTCTCGCGAACTACTATTTTCATCATGCCCACACGGGCATCAGTTTGTAGTACGGGAGGCCGTCTACAAATGGTGAAAATTTCAAAGCGTTCCGTCGGGAAATTAAAAAGTTATGAGCATTAGAAGATCTTCCCATTAGGCCCCATTAGGCCACAGTAGCCGAACCCGCCTAAAACTTGCGCGGGTCACTTTCACGGACGGGCTCGAAACTGGTGCCAGAAGTTAGCCCCCGACCAGTGCTTCATTGTGAGGCATTGCGTAAAATTTTCCGTCCCCCGAGTGCCGAGCAATAGCCCGTGAAAGGGCTTTCGGCACAATTTTCACGCGCTTATTTGAGCCACTTGTAGCCAAAGGAATTTTGCGCAAATGACTGAGAGGTGCTCCTGGGCACTGCTCATCACTTTGCAATAGGTTCCGGGGCTTTTCGCGAAGGTCGCGTTTTCTCAAACTTTGAGGGCATTAGTGGGTGGGGTGTGAAAACCTCCGAATGCATGGTTCTCAGCTCCTGCTGTGGGCAGCAAGCCAATTTTTTTTCCAAAATGTTGACCTATAAAAGAGCTTACTCGGGTGTGAAAATTATCATTGTGCGCGCGCAATTATGATATTTCCTGTTTTCCCATAGGGCCCAAGGCAAATGGGGATAGCGGTTGTACGCGCTTTCTAAGGCTCTGATCGCTTTTAGATTTTGCACGCGGATAGGGCCAACAGAGGCGCAGGTATTGCCATGCGCACCCGCCCGCAACAGTGTTTCGATACCGAGTTATCGGGGTGTGGAAGTCCGCCGCCCCGAAGCTTTACGCGCTTCCGTCTCGCGAACTACTATTTTCATCATGCCCACACGGGCATCAGTTTGTAGTACGGGAGGCCGTCTACAAATGGTGAAAATTTCAAAGCGTTCCGTCGGGAAATTAAAAAGTTATGAGCATTAGAAGATCTTCCCATTAGGCCCCATTAGGCCACAGTAGCCGAACCCGCCTAAAACTTGCGCGGGTCACTTTCACGGACGGGCTCGAAACTGGTGCCAGAAGTTAGCCCCCGACCAGTGCTTCATTGTGAGGCATTGCGTAAAATTTTCCGTCCCCCGAGTGCCGAGCAATAGCCCCTGAAAGGGCTTTCGGCACAATTTTCACGCGCTTATTTGAGCCACTTGTAGCCGAAGGAATTTTGCGCAAATGACTGAGAGGTGCTTCTGGGCACTGCTCATCACTTTGCAATAGGTTCCGGGGCTTTTCGCGAAGGTCGCGTTTTCTCAAACTTTGAGGGCATTAGTGGGTGGGGTGTGAAAACCTCCGAATGCATGGTTCTCAGCTCCTGCTGTGGGCAGCAAGCCAATTTTTTTTCCAAAATGTTGACCTATAAAAGAGCTTACTCGGGTGTGAAAATTATCATTGTGCGCGCGCGCCCCGGACCGCAATTATGATATTTCCTGTTTTCCCATAGGGCCCAAGGCAAATGGGGATAGCGGTTGTACGCGCTTTCTAAGGCTCTGATCGCTTTTAGATTTTGCACGCGGATAGGGCCAACAGAGGCGCAGGTATTGCCATGCGCACCCGCCCGCAACAGTGTTTCGATACCGAGTTATCGGGGTGTGGAAGTCCGCCGCCCCGAAGCTTTACGCGCTTCCGTCTCGCGAACTACTATTTTCATCATGCCCACACGGGCATCAGTTTGTAGTACGGGAGGCCGTCTACAAATGGTGAAAATTTCAAAGCGTTCCTTCGGGAAATTAAAAAGTTATGAGCATTAGAAGATCTTCCCATTAGGCCCCATTAGGCCACAGTAGCCGAACCGGCCTAAAACTTGCGCGGGTCACTTTCACGGACGGGCTCGAAACTGGTGCCAGAAGTTAGCCCCCGACCAGTGCTTCATTGTGAGGCATTGCGTAAAATTTTCCGTCCCCCGAGTGCCGAGCAATAGCCCCTGAAAGGGCTTTCGGCACAATTTTCACGCGCTTATTTGAGCCACTTGTAGCCGAAGGAATTTTGCGCAAATGACTGAGAGGTGCTCCTGGGCACTGCTCATCACTTTGCAATAGGTTCCGGGGCTTTTCGCGAAGGTCGCGTTTTCTCAAACTTTGAGGGCATTAGTGGGTGGGGTGTGAAAACCTCCGAATGCATGGTTCTCAGCTCCTGCTGTGGGCAGCAAGCCAATTTTTTTTCCAAAATGTTGACCTATAAAAGAGCTTACTCGGGTGTGAAAATTATCATTGTGCGCGCGCGCCCCGGACCGCAATTATGATATTTCCTGTTTTCCCATAGGGCCCAAGGCAAATGGGGATAGCGGTTGTACGCGCTTTCTAAGGCTCTGATCGCTTTTAGATTTTGCACGCGGATAGGGCCAACAGAGGCGCAGGTATTGCCATGCGCACCCGCCCGCAACAGTGTTTCGATACCGAGTTATCGGGGTGTGGAAGTCCGCCGCCCCGAAGCTTTACGCGCTTCCGTCTCGCGAACTACTATTTTCATCATGCCCACACGGGCATCAGTTTGTAGTACGGGAGGCCGTCTACAAATGGTGAAAATTTCAAAGCGTTCCGTCGGGAAATTAAAAAGTTATGAGCATTAGAAGATCTTCCCATTAGGCCCCATTAGGCCACAGTAGCCGAACCCGCCTAAAACTTGCGCGGGTCACTTTCACGGACGGGCTCGAAACTGGTGCCAGAAGTTAGCCCCCGACCAGTGCTTCATTGTGAGGCATTGCGTAAAATTTTCCGTCCCCCGAGTGCCGAGCAATAGCCCCTGAAAGGGCTTTCGGCACAATTTTCACACGCTTATTTGAGCCACTTGTAGCCGAAGGAATTTTGCGCAAATGACTGAGAGGTGCTCCTGGGCACTGCTCATCACTTTGCAATAGGTTCCGGGGCTTTTCGCGAAGGTCGCGTTTTCTCAAACTTTGAGGGCATTAGTGGGTGGGGTGTGAAAACCTCCGAATGCATGGTTCTCAGCTCCTGCTGTGGGCAGCAAGCCAATTTTTTTTCCAAAATGTTGACCTATAAAAGAGCTTACTCGAGTGTGAAAATTATCATTGTGCGCGCGCGCCCCGGACCGCAATTATGATATTTCCTGTTTTCCCATAGGGCCCAAGGCAAATGGGGATAGCGGTTGTACGCGCTTTCTAAGGCTCTGATCGCTTTTAGATTTTGCACGCGGATAGGGCCAACAGAGGCGCAGGTATTGCCATGCGCACCCGCCCGCAACAGTGTTTCGATACCGAGTTATCGGGGTGTGGAAGTCCGCCGCCCCGAAGCTTTACGCGCTTCCGTCTCGCGAACTACTATTTTCATCATGCCCACACGGGCATCAGTTTGTAGTACGGGAGGCCGTCTACAAATGGTGAAAATTTCAAAGCGTTCCGTCGGGAAATTAAAAAGTTATGAGCATTAGAAGATCTTCCCATTAGGCCCCATTAGGCCACAGTAGCCGAACCCGCCTAAAACTTGCGCGGGTCACTTTCACGGACGGGCTCGAAACTGGTGCCAGAAGTTAGCCCCCGACCAGTGCTTCATTGTGAGGCATTGCGTAAAATTTTCCGTCCCCCGAGTGCCGAGCAATAGCCCCTGAAAGGGCTTTCGGCACAATTTTCACGCGCTTATTTGAGCCACTTGTAGCCGAAGGAATTTTGCGCAAATGACTGAGAGGTGCTCCTGGGCACTGCTCATCACTTTGCAATAGGTTCCGGGGCTTTTCGCGAAGGTCGCGTTTTCTCAAACTTTGAGGGCATTAGTGGGTGGGGTGTGAAAACCTCCGAATGCATGGTTCTCAGCTCCTGCTGTGGGCAGCAAGCCAATTTTTTTTCCAAAATGTTGACCTATAAAAGAGCTTACTCGAGTGTGAAAATTATCATTGTGCGCGCGCGCCCCGGACCGCAATTATGATATTTCCTGTTTTCCCATAGGGCCCAAGGCAAATGGGGATAGCGGTTGTACGCGCTTTCTAAGGCTCTGATCGCTTTTAGATTTTGCACGCGGATAGGGCCAACAGAGGCGCAGGTATTGCCATGCGCACCCGCCCGCAACAGTGTTTCGATACCGAGTTATCGGGGTGTGGAAGTCCGCCGCCCCGAAGCTTTACGCGCTTCCGTCTCGCGAACTACTATTTTCATCATGCCCACACGGGCATCAGTTTGTAGTACGGGAGGCTGTCTACAAATGGTGAAAATTTCAAAGCGTTCCGTCGGGAAATTAAAAAGTTATGAGCATTAGAAGATCTTCCCATTAGGCCCCATTAGGCCACAGTAGCCGAACCCGCCTAAAACTTGCGCGGGTCACTTTCACGGACGGGCTCGAAACTGGTGCCAGAAGTTAGCCCCCGACCAGTGCTTCATTGTGAGGCATTGCGTAAAATTTTCCGTCCCCCGAGTGCCGAGCAATAGCCCCTGAAAGGGCTTTCGGCACAATTTTCACGCGCTTATTTGAGCCACTTGTAGCCGAAGGAATTTTGCGCAAATGACTGAGAGGTGCTCCTGGGCACTGCTCATCACTTTGCAATAGGTTCCGGGGCTTTTCGCGAAGGTCGCGTTTTCTCAAACTTTGAGGGCATTAGTGGGTGGGGTGTGAAAACCTCCGAATGCATGGTTCTCAGCTCCTGCTGTGGGCAGCAAGCCAATTTTTTTTCCAAAATGTTGACCTATAAAAGAGCTTACTCGGGTGTGAAAATTATCATTGTGCGCGCGCGCCCCGGACCGCAATTATGATATTTCCTGTTTTCCAATAGGGCCCAAGGCAAATGGGGATAGCGGTTGTACGCGCTTTCTAAGGCTCTGATCGCTTTTAGATTTTGCACGCGGATAGGGCCAACAGAGGCGCAGGTATTGCCATGCGCACCCGCCCGCAACAGTGTTTCGATACCGAGTTATCGGGGTGTGGAAGTCCGCCGCCCCGAAGCTTTACGCGCTTCCGTCTCGCGAACTACTATTTTCATCATGCCCACACGGGCATCAGTTTGTAGTACGGGAGGCCGTCTACAAATGGTGAAAATTTCAAAGCGTTCCGTCGGGAAATTAAAAAGTTATGAGCATTAGAAGATCTTCCCATTAGGCCCCATTAGGCCACAGTAGCCGAACCCGCCTAAAACTTGCGCGGGTCACTTTCACGGACGGGCTCGAAACTGGTGCCAGAAGTTAGCCCCCGACCAGTGCGTCATTGTGAGGCATTGCGTAAAATTTTCCGTCCCCCGAGTGCCGAGCAATAGCCCCTGAAAGGGCTTTCGGCACAATTTTCACGCGCTTATTTGAGCCACTTGTAGCCGAAGGAATTTTGCGCAAATGACTGAGAGGTGCTCCTGGGCACTGCTCATCACTTTGCAATAGGTTCCGGGGCTTTTTGCGAAGGTCGCGTTTTCTCAAACTTTGAGGGCATTAGTGGGTGGGGTGTGAAAACCTCCGAATGCATGGTTCTCAGCTCCTGCTGTGGGCAGCAAGCCAATTTTTTTTCCAAAATGTTGACCTATAAAAGAGCTTACTCGGGTGTGAAAATTATCATTGTGCGCGCGCGCCCCGGACCGCAATTATGATATTTCCTGTTTTCCCTTAGGGCCCAAGGCAAATGGGGATAGCGGTTGTACGCGCTTTCTAAGGCTCTGATCGCTTTTAGATTTTGCACGCGGATAGGGCCAACAGAGGCGCAGGTATTGCCATGCGCACCCGCCCGCAACAGTGTTTCGATACCGAGTTATCGGGGTGTGGAAGTCCGCCGCCCCGAAGCTTTACGCGCTTCCCTCTCGCGAACTACTATTTTCATCATGCCCACACGGGCATCAGTTTGTAGTACGGGAGGCCGTCTACAAATGGTGAAAATTTCAAAGCGTTCCGTCGGGAAATTAAAAAGTTATGAGCATTAGAAGATCTTCCCATTAGGCCCCATTAGGCCACAGTAGCCGAACCCGCCTAAAACTTGCGCGGGTCACTTTCACGGACGGGCTCGAAACTGGTGCCAGAAGTTAGCCCCCGACCAGTGCGTCATTGTGAGGCATTGCGTAAAATTTTCCGTCCCCCGAGTGCCGAGCAATAGCCCCTGAAAGGGCTTTCGGCACAATTTTCACGCGCTTATTTGAGCCACTTGTAGCCGAAGGAATTTTGCGCAAATGACTGAGAGGTGCTCCTGGGCACTGCTCATCACTTTGCAATAGGTTCCGGGGCTTTTCGCGAAGGTCGCGTTTTCTCAAACTTTGAGGGCATTAGTGGGTGGGGTGTGAAAACCTCCGAATGCATGGTTCTCAGCTCCTGCTGTGGGCAGCAAGCCAATTTTTTTTCCAAAATGTTGACCTATAAAAGAGCTTACTCGGGTGTGAAAATTATCATTGTGCGCGCGCGCCCCGGACCGCAATTATGATATTTCCTGTTTTCCCATAGGGCCCAAGGCAAATGGGGATAGCGGTTGTACGCGCTTTCTAAGGCTCTGATCGCTTTTAGATTTTGCACGCGGATAGGGCCAACAGAGGCGCAGGTATTGCCATGCGCACCCGCCCGCAACAGTGTTTCGATACCGAGTTATCGGGGTGTGGAAGTCCGCCGCCCCGAAGCTTTACGCGCTTCCGTCTCGCGAACTACTATTTTCATCATGCCCACACGGGCATCAGTTTGTAGTACGGGAGGCCGTCTACAAATGGTGAAAATTTCAAAGCGTTCCGTCGGGAAATTAAAAAGTTATGAGCATTAGAAGATCTTCCCATTAGGCCCCATTAGGCCACAGTAGCCGAACCCGCCTAAAACTTGCGCGGGTCACTTTCACGGACGGGCTCGAAACTGGTGCCAGAAGTTAGCCCCCGACCAGTGCTTCATTGTGAGGCATTGCGTAAAATTTTCCGTCCCCCGAGTGCCGAGCAATAGCCCCTGAAAGGGCTTTCGGCACAATTTTCACGCGCTTATTTGAGCCACTTGTAGCCGAAGGAATTTTGCGCAAATGACTGAGAGGTGCTCCTGGGCACTGCTCATCACTTTGCAATAGGTTCCGGGGCTTTTCGCGAAGGTCGCGTTTTCTCAAACTTTGAGGGCATTAGTGGGTGGGGTGTGAAAACCTCCGAATGCATGGTTCTCAGCTCCTGCTGTGGGCAGCAAGCCAATTTTTTTTCCAAAATGTTGACCTATAAAAGAGCTTACTCGGGTGTGAAAATTATCATTGTGCGCGCGCGCCCCGGACCGCAATTATGATATTTCCTGTTTTCCCATAGGGCCCAAGGCAAATGGGGATAGCGGTTGTACGCGCTTTCTAAGGCTCTGATCGCTTTTAGATTTTGCACGCGGATAGGGCCAACAGAGGCGCAGGTATTGCCATGCGCACCCGCCCGCAACAGTGTTTCGATACCGAGTTATCGGGGTGTGGAAGTCCGCCGCCCCGAAGCTTTACGCGCTTCCGTCTCGCGAACTACTATTTTCATCATGCCCACACGGGCATCAGTTTGTAGTACGGGAGGCCGTCTACAAATGGTGAAAATTTCAAAGCGTTCCGTCGGGAAATTAAAAAGTTATGAGCATTAGAAGATCTTCCCATTAGGCCCCATTAGGCCACAGTAGCCGAACCCGCCTAAAACTTGCGCGGGTCACTTTCACGGACGGGCTCGAAACTGGTGCCAGAAGTTAGCCCCCGACCAGTGCTTCATTGTGAGGCATTGCGTAAAATTTTCCGTCCCCCGAGTGCCGAGCAATAGCCCCTGAAAGGGCTTTCGGCACAATTTTCACGCGCTTATTTGAGCCACTTGTAGCCGAAGGAATTTTGCGCAAATGACTGAGAGGTGCTCCTGGGCACTGCTCATCACTTTGCAATAGGTTCCGGGGCTTTTCGCGAAGGTCGCGTTTTCTCAAACTTTGAGGGCATTAGTGGGTGGGGTGTGAAAACCTCCGAATGCATGGTTCTCAGCTCCTGCTGTGGGCAGCAAGCCAATTTTTTTTCCAAAATGTTGACCTATAAAAGAGCTTACTCGGGTGTGAAAATTATCATTGTGCGCGCGCGCCCCGGACCGCAATTATGATATTTCCTGTTTTCCCATAGGGCCCAAGGCAAATGGGGATAGCGGTTGTACGCGCTTTCTAAGGCTCTGATCGCTTTTAGATTTTGCACGCGGATAGGGCCAACAGAGGCGCAGGTATTGCCATGCGCACCCGCCCGCAACAGTGTTTCGATACCGAGTTATCGGGGTGTGGAAGTCCGCCGCCCCGAAGCTTTACGCGCTTCCGTCTCGCGAACTACTATTTTCATCATGCCCACACGGGCATCAGTTTGTAGTACGGGAGGCCGTCTACAAATGGTGAAAATTTCAAAGCGTTCCGTCGGGAAATTAAAAAGTTATGAGCATTAGAAGATCTTCCCATTAGGCCCCATTAGGCCACAGTAGCCGAACCCGCCTAAAACTTGCGCGGGTCACTTTCACGGACGGGCTCGAAACTGGTGCCAGAAGTTAGCCCCCGACCAGTGCTTCATTGTGAGGCATTGCGTAAAATTTTCCGTCCCCCGAGTGCCGAGCAATAGCCCCTGAAAGGGCTTTCGGCACAATTTTCACGCGCTTATTTGAGCCACTTGTAGCCGAAGGAATTTTGCGCAAATGACTGAGAGGTGCTCCTGGGCACTGCTCATCACTTTGCAATAGGTTCCGGGGCTTTTCGCGAAGGTCGCGTTTTCTCAAACTTTGAGGGCGTTAGTGGGTGGGGTGTGAAAACCTCCGAATGCATGGTTCTCAGCTCCTGCTGTGGGCAGCAAGCCAATTTTTTTTCCAAAATGTTGACCTATAAAAGAGCTTACTCGGGTGTGAAAATTATCATTGTGCGCGCGCGCCCCGGACCGCAATTATGATATTTCCTGTTTTCCCATAGGGCCCAAGGCAAATGGGGATAGCGGTTGTACGCGCTTTCTAAGGCTCTGATCGCTTTTAGATTTTGCACGCGGATAGGGCCAACAGAGGCGCAGGTATTGCCATGCGCACCCGCCCGCAACAGTGTTTCGATACCGAGTAATCGGGGTGTGGAAGTCCGCCGCCCCGAAGCTTTACGCGCTTCCGTCTCGCGAACTACTATTTTCATCATGCCCACACGGGCATCAGTTTGTAGTACGGGAAGCCGTCTACAAATGGTGAAAATTTCAAAGCGTTCCGTCGGGAAATTAAAAAGTTATGAGCATTAGAAGATCTTCCCATTAGGCCCCATTAGGCCACAGTAGCCGAACCCGCCTAAAACTTGCGCGGGTCACTTTCACGGACGGGCTCGAAACTGGTGCCAGAAGTTAGCCCCCGACCAGTGCTTCATTGTGAGGCATTGCGTAAAATTTTCCGTCCCCCGAGTGCCGAGCAATAGCCCCTGAAAGGGCTTTCGGCACAATTTTCACGCGCTTATTTGAGCCACTTGTAGCCGAAGGAATTTTGCGCAAATGACTGAGAGGTGCTCCTGGGCACTGCTCATCACTTTGCAATAGGTTCCGGGGCTTTTCGCGAAGGTCGCGTTTTCTCAAACTTTGAGGGCATTAGTGGGTGGGGTGTGAAAACCTCCGAATGCATGGTTCTCAGCTCCTGCTGTGGGCAGCAAGCCAATTTTTTTTCCAAAATGTTGACCTATAAAAGAGCTTACTCGGGTGTGAAAATTATCATTGTGCGCGCGCGCCCCGGACCGCAATTATGATATTTCCTGTTTTCCCATAGGGCCCAAGGCAAATGGGGATAGCGGTTGTACGCGCTTTCTAAGGCTCTGATCGCTTTTAGATTTTGCACGCGGATAGGGCCAACAGAGGCGCAGGTATTGCCATGCGCACCCGCCCGCAACAGTGTTTCGATACCGAGTTATCGGGGTGTGGAAGTCCGCCGCCCCGAAGCTTTACGCGCTTCCGTCTCGCGAACTACTATTTTCATCATGCCCACACGGGCATCAGTTTGTAGTACGGGAGGCCGTCTACAAATGGTGAAAATTTCAAAGCGTTCCGTCGGGAAATTAAAAAGTTATGAGCATTAGAAGATCTTCCCATTAGGCCCCATTAGGCCACAGTAGCCGAACCCGCCTAAAACTTGCGCGGGTCACTTTCACGGACGGGCTCAAAACTGGTGCCAGAAGTTAGCCCCCGACCAGTGCTTCATTGTGAGGCATTGCGTAAAATTTTCCGTCCCCCGAGTGCCGAGCAATAGCCCCTGAAAGGGCTTTCGGCACAATTTTCACGCGCTTATTTGAGCCACTTGTAGCCGAAGGAATTTTGCGCAAATGACTGAGAGGTGCTCCTGGGCACTGCTCATCACTTTGCAATAGGTTCCGGGGCTTTTCGCGAAGGTCGCGTTTTCTCAAACTTTGAGGGCATTAGTGGGTGGGGTGTGAAAACCTCCGAATGCATGGTTCTCAGCTCCTGCTGTGGGCAGCAAGCCAATTTTTTTTCCAAAATGTTGACCTATAAAAGAGCTTACTCGGGTGTGAAAATTATCATTGTGCGCGCGCGCCCCGGACCGCAATTATGATATTTCCTGTTTTCCCATAGGGCCCAAGGCAAATGGGGATAGCGGTTGTACGCGCTTTCTAAGGCTCTGATCGCTTTTAGATTTTGCACGCGGATAGGGCCAACAGAGGCGCAGGTATTGCCATGCGCACCCGCCCGCAACAGTGTTTCGATACCGAGTTATCGGGGTGTGGAAGTCCGCCGCCCCGAAGCTTTACGCGCTTCCGTCTCGCGAACTACTATTTTCATCATGCCCACACGGGCATCAGTTTGTAGTACGGGAGGCCGTCTACAAATGGTGAAAATTTCAAAGCGTTCCGTCGGGAAATTAAAAAGTTATGAGCATTAGAAGATCTTCCCATTAGGCCCCATTAGGCCACAGTAGCCGAACCCGCCTAAAACTTGCGCGGGTCACTTTCACGGACGGGCTCGAAACTGGTGCCAGAAGTTAGCCCCCGACCAGTGCTTCATTGTGAGGCATTGCGTAAAATTTTCCGTCCCCCGAGTGCCGAGCAATAGCCCCTGAAAGGGCTTTCGGCACAATTTTCACGCGCTTATTTGAGCCACTTGTAGCCGAAGGAATTTTGCGCAAATGACTGAGAGGTGCTCCTGGGCACTGCTCATCACTTTGCAATAGGTTCCGGGGCTTTTCGCGAAGGTCGCGTTTTCTCAAACTTTGAGGGCATTAGTGGGTGGGGTGTGAAAACCTCCGAATGCATGGTTCTCAGCTCCTGCTGTGGGCAGCAAGCCAATTTTTTTTCCAAAATGTTGACCTATAAAAGAGCTTACTCGAGTGTGAAAATTATCATTGTGCGCGCGCGCCCCGGACCGCAATTATGATATTTCCTGTTTTCCCATAGGGCCCAAGGCAAATGGGGATAGTGGTTGTACGCGCTTTCTAAGGCTCTGATCGCTTTTAGATTTTGCACGCGGATAGGGCCAACAGAGGCGCAGGTATTGCCATGCGCACCCGCCCGCAACAGTGTTTCGATACCGAGTTATCGGGGTGTGGAAGTCCGCCGCCCCGAAGCTTTACGCGCTTCCCTCTCGCGAACTACTATTTTCATCATGCCCACACGGGCATCAGTTTGTAGTACGGGAGGCCGTCTACAAATGGTGAAAATTTCAAAGCGTTCCGTCGGGAAATTAAAAAGTTATGAGCATTAGAAGATCTTCCCATTAGGCCCCATTAGGCCACAGTAGCCGAACCCGCCTAAAACTTGCGCGGGTCACTTTCACGGACGGGCTCGAAACTGGTGCCAGAAGTTAGCCCCCGACCAGTGCGTCATTGTGAGGCATTGCGTAAAATTTTCCGTCCCCCGAGTGCCGAGCAATAGCCCCTGAAAGGGCTTTGGGCACAATTTTCACGCGCTTATTTGAGCCACTTGTAGCCGAAGGAATTTTGCGCAAATGACTGAGAGGTGCTCCTGGGCACTGCTCATCACTTTGCAATAGGTTCCGGGGCTTTTCGCGAAGGTCGCGTTTTCTCAAACTTTGAGGGCATTAGTGGGTGGGGTGTGAAAACCTCCGAATGCATGGTTCTCAGCTCCTGCTGTGGGCAGCAAGCCAATTTTTTTTCCAAAATGTTGACCTATAAAAGAGCTTACTCGGGTGTGAAAATTATCATTGTGCGCGCGCGCCCCGGACCGCAATTATGATATTTCCTGTTTTCCCATAGGGCCCAAGGCAAATGGGGATAGCGGTTGTACGCGCTTTCTAAGGCTCTGATCGCTTTTAGATTTTGCACGCGGATAGGGCCAACAGAGGCGCAGGTATTGCCATGCGCACCCGCCCGCAACAGTGTTTCGATACCGAGTTATCGGGGTGTGGAAGTCCGCCGCCCCGAAGCTTTACGCGCTTCCGTCTCGCGAACTACTATTTTCATCATGCCCACATGGGCATCAGTTTGTAGTACGGGAGGCCGTCTACAAATGGTGAAAATTTCAAAGCGTTCCGTCGGGAAATTAAAAAGTTATGAGCATTAGAAGATCTTCCCATTAGGCCCCATTAGGCCACAGTAGCCGAACCCGCCTAAAACTTGCGCGGGTCACTTTCACGGACGGGCTCGAAACTGGTGCCAGAAGTTAGCCCCCGACCAGTGCTTCATTGTGAGGCATTGCGTAAAATTTTCCGTCCCCCGAGTGCCGAGCAATAGCCCCTGAAAGGGCTTTCGGCACAATTTTCACGCGCTTATTTGAGCCACTTGTAGCCAAAGGAATTTTGCGCAAATGACTGAGAGGTGCTCCTGGGCACTGCTCATCACTTTGCAATAGGTTCCGGGGCTTTTCGCGAAGGTCGCGTTTTCTCAAACTTTGAGGGCATTAGTGGGTGGGGTGTGAAAACCTCCGAATGCATGGTTCTCAGCTCCTGCTGTGGGCAGCAAGCCAATTTTTTTTCCAAAATGTTGACCTATAAAAGAGCTTACTCGGGTGTGAAAATTATCATTGTGCGCGCGCGCCCCGGACCGCAATTATGATATTTCCTGTTTTCCCATAGGGCCCAAGGCAAATGGGGATAGCGGTTTTACGCGCTTTCTAAGGCTCTGATCGCTTTTAGATTTTGCACGCGGATAGGGCCAACAGAGGCGCAGGTATTGCCATGCGCACCCGCCCGCAACAGTGTTTCGATACCGAGTTATCGGGGTGTGGAAGTCCGCCGCCCCGAAGCTTTACGCGCTTCCGTCTCGCGAACTACTATTTTCATCATGCCCACACGGGCATCAGTTTGTAGTACGGGAGGCCGTCTACAAATGGTGAAAATTTCAAAGCGTTCCGTCAAGAAATTAAAAAATTATGAGCATTAGAAGATCTTCCCATTAGGCCCCATTAGGCCACAGTAGCCGAACCCGCCTAAAACTTGCGCGGGTCACTTTCACGGACGGGCTCGAAACTGGTGCCAGAAGTTAGCCCCCGACCAGTGCTTCATTGTGAGGCATTGCGTAAAATTTTCCGTCCCCCGAGTGCCGAGCAATAGCCCCTGAAAGGGCTTTCGGCACAATTTTCACGCGCTTATTTGAGCCACTTGTAGCCAAAGGAATTTTGCGCAAATGACTGAGAGGTGCTCCTGGGCACTGCTCATCACTTTGCAATAGGTTCCGGGGCTTTTCGCGAAGGTCGCATTTTCTCAAACTTTGAGGGCATTAGTGGGTGGGGTGTGAAAACCTCCGAATGCATGGTTCTCAGCTCCTGCTGTGGGCAGCAAGCCAATTTTTTTTCCAAAATGTTGACCTATAAAAGAGCTTACTCGGGTGTGAAAATTATCATTGTGCGCGCGCGCCCCGGACCGCAATTATGATATTTCCTGTTTTCCCATAGGGCCCAAGGCAAATGGGGATAGCGGTTGTACGCGCTTTCTAAGGCTCTGATCGCTTTTAGATTTTGCACGCGGATAGGGCCAACAGAGGCGCAGGTATTGCCATGCGCACCCGCCCGCAACAGTGTTTCGATACCGAGTTATCGGGGTGTGGAAGTCCGCCGCCCCGAAGCTTTACGCGCTTCCGTCTCGCGAACTACTATTTTCATCATGCCCACACGGGCATCAGTTTGTAGTACGGGAGGCCGTCTACAAATGGTGAAAATTTCAAAGCGTTCCGTCGGGAAATTAAAAAGTTATGAGCATTAGAAGATCTTCCCATTAGGCCCCATTAGGCCACAGTAGCCGAACCCGCCT
This sequence comes from Loripinus fragilis, assembly GCA_964019695.1. Classification (NCBI taxonomy): domain Eukaryota; kingdom Metazoa; phylum Mollusca; class Bivalvia; order Lucinida; family Lucinidae; genus Loripinus; species Loripinus fragilis. The sequence continues at coordinate 1,611,857 of CAXHUL010000646.1, forward strand.
AAAACTTGCGCGGGTCACTTTCACGGACGGGCTCGAAACTGGTGCCAGAAGTTAGCCCCCGACCAGTGCTTCATTGTGAGGCATTGCGTAAAATTTTCCGTCCCCCGAGTGCCGAGCAATAGCCCCTGAAAGGGCTTTCGGCACAATTTTCACGCGCTTATTTGAGCCACTTGTAGCCGAAGGAATTTTGCGCAAATGACTGAGAGGTGCTCCTGGGCACTGCTCATCACTTTCTAATAGGTTCCGGGGCTTTTCGCGAAGGTCGCGTTTTCTCAAACTTTGAGGGCATTAGTGGGTGGGGTGTGAAAACCTCCGAATGCATGGTTCTCAGCTCCTGCTGTGGGCAGCAAGCCAATTTTTTTTCCAAAATGTTGACCTATAAAAGAGCTTACTCGGGTGTGAAAATTATCATTGTGCGCGCGCGCCCCGGACCGCAATTATGATATTTCCTGTTTTCCCATAGGGCCCAAGGCAAATGGGGATAGCGGTTGTACGCGCTTTCTAAGGCTCTGATCGCTTTTAGATTTTGCACGCGGATAGGGCCAACAGAGGCGCAGGTATTGCCATGCGCACCCGCCCGCAACAGTGTTTCGATACCGAGTTATCGGGGTGTGGAAGTCCGCCGCCCCGAAGCTTTACGCGCTTCCGTCTCGCGAACTACTATTTTCATCATGCCCACACGGGCATCAGTTTGTAGTACGGGAGGCCGTCTACAAATGGTGAAAATTTCAAAGCGTTCCGTCGGGAAATTAAAAAGTTATGAGCATTAGAAGATCTTCCCATTAGGCCCCATTAGGCCACAGTAGCCGAACCCGCCTAAAACTTGCGCGGGTCACTTTCACGGACGGGCTCGAAACTGGTGCCAGAAGTTAGCCCCCGACCAGTGCTTCATTGTGAGGCATTGCGTAAAATTTTCCGTCCCCCGAGTGCCGAGCAATAGCCCCTGAAAGGGCTTTCGGCACAATTTTCACGCGCTTATTTGAGCCACTTGTAGCCGAAGGAATTTTGCGCAAATGACTGAGAGGTGCTCCTGGGCACTGCTCATCACTTTGCAATAGGTTCCGGGGCTTTTCGCGAAGGTCGCGTTTTCTCAAACTTTGAGGGCATTAGTGGGTGGGGTGTGAAAACCTCCGAATGCATGGTTCTCAGCTCCTGCTGTGTGCAGCAAGCCAATTTTTTTTCCAAAATGTTGACCTATAAAAGAGCTTACTCGGGTGTGAAAATTATCATTGTGCGCGCGCGCCCCGGACCGCAATTATGATATTTCCTGTTTTCCCATAGGGCCCAAGGCAAATGGGGATAGCGGTTGTACGCGCTTTCTAAGGCTCTGATCGCTTTTAGATTTTGCACGCGGATAGGGCCAACAGAGGCGCAGGTATTGCCATGCGCACCCGCCCGCAACAGTGTTTCGATACCGAGTTATCGGGGTGTGGAAGTCCGCCGCCCCGGAACTTTACGCGCTTCCGTCTCGCGAACTACTATTTTCATCATGCCCACACGGGCATCAGTTTGTAGTACGGGAGGCCGTCTACAAATGGTGAAAATTTCAAAGCGTTCCGTCGGGAAATTAAAAAGTTATGAGCATTAGAAGATCTTCCCATTAGGCCCCATTAGGCCACAGTAGCCGAACCCGCCTAAAACTTGCGCGGGTCACTTTCACGGACGGGCTCGAAACTGGTGCCAGAAGTTAGCCCCCGACCAGTGCTTCATTGTGAGGCATTGCGTAAAATTTTCCGTCCCCCGAGTGCCGAGCAATAGCCCCTGAAAGGGCTTTCGGCACAATTTTCACGCGCTTATTTGAGCCACTTGTAGCCGAAGGAATTTTGCGCAAATGACTGAGAGGTGCTCCTGGGCACTGCTCATCACTTTGCAATAGGTTCCGGGGCTTTTCGCGAAGGTCGCGTTTTCTCAAACTTTGAGGGCATTAGTGGGTGGGGTGTGAAAACCTCCGAATGCATGGTTCTCAGCTCCTGCTGTGTGCAGCAAGCCAATTTTTTTTCCAAAATGTTGACCTATAAAAGAGCTTACTCGGGTGTGAAAATTATCATTGTGCGCGCGCGCCCCGGACCGCAATTATGATATTTCCTGTTTTCCCATAGGGCCCAAGGCAAATGGGGATAGCGGTTGTACGCGCTTTCTAAGGCTCTGATCGCTTTTAGATTTTGCACGCGGATAGGGCCAACAGAGGCGCAGGTATTGCCATGCGCACCCGCCCGCAACAGTGTTTCGATACCGAGTTATCGGGGTGTGGAAGTCCGCCGCCCCGAAGCTTTACGCGCTTCCGTCTCGCGAACTACTATTTTCATCATGCCCACACGGGCATCAGTTTGTAGTACGGGAGGCCGTCTACAAATGGTGAAAATTTCAAAGCGTTCCGTCGGGAAATTAAAAAGTTATGAGCATTAGAAGATCTTCCCATTAGGCCCCATTAGGCCACAGTAGCCGAACCCGCCTAAAACTTGCGCGGGTCACTTTCACGGACGGGCTCGAAACTGGTGCCAGAAGTTAGCCCCCGACCAGTGCTTCATTGTGAGGCATTGCGTAAAATTTTCCGTCCCCCGAGTGCCGAGCAATAGCCCCTGAAAGGGCTTTCGGCACAATTTTCACGCGCTTATTTGAGCCACTTGTAGCCGAAGGAATTTTGCGCAAATGACTGAGAGGTGCTCCTGGGCACTGCTCATCACTTTGCAATAGGTTCCGGGGCTTTTCGCGAAGGTCGTGTTTTCTCAAACTTTGAGGGCATTAGTGGGTGGGGTGTGAAAACCTCCGAATGCATGGTTCTCAGCTCCTGCTGTGTGCAGCAAGCCAATTTTTTTTCCAAAATGTTGACCTATAAAAGAGCTTACTCGGGTGTGAAAATTATCATTGTGCGCGCGCGCCCCGGACCGCAATTATGATATTTCCTGTTTTCCCATAGGGCCCAAGGCAAATGGGGATAGCGGTTGTACGCGCTTTCTAAGGCTCTGATCGCTTTTAGATTTTGCACGCGGATGGTGCCAACAGAGGCGCAGGTATTGCCATGCGCACCCGCCCGCAACAGTGTTTCGATACCGAGTTATCGGGGTGTGGAAGTCCGCCGCCCCGAAGCTTTACGCGCTTCTGTCTCGCGAACTACTATTTTCATCATGCCCACACGGGCATCAGTTTGTAGTACGGGAGGCCGTCTACAAATGGTGAAAATTTCAAAGCGTTCCGTCGGGAAATTAAAAAGTTATGAGCATTAGAAGATCTTCCCATTAGGCCCCATTAGGCCACAGTAGCCGAACCCGCCTAAAACTTGCGCGGGTCACTTTCACGGACGGGCTCGAAACTGGTGCCAGAAGTTAGCCCCCGACCAGTGCTTCATTGTGAGGCATTGCGTAAAATTTTCCGTCCCCCGAGTGCCGAGCAATAGCCCCTGAAAGGGCTTTCGGCACAATTTTCACGCGCTTATTTGAGCCACTTGTAGCCGAAGGAATTTTGCGCAAATGACTGAGAGGTGCTCCTGGGCACTGCTCATCACTTTGCAATAGGTTCCGGGGCTTTTCGCGAAGGTCGCGTTTTCTCAAACTTTGAGGGCATTAGTGGGTGGGGTGTGAAAACCTCCGAATGCATGGTTCTCAGCTCCTGCTGTGTGCAGCAAGCCAATTTTTTTTCCAAAATGTTGACCTATAAAAGAGCTTACTCGGGTGTGAAAATTATCATTGTGCGCGCGCGCCCCGGACCGCAATTATGATATTTCCTGTTTTCCCATAGGGCCCAAGGCAAATGGGGATAGCGGTTGTACGCGCTTTCTAAGGCTCTGATCGCTTTTAGATTTTGCACGCGGATAGGGCCAACAGAGGCGCAGGTATTGCCATGCGCACCCGCCCGCAACAGTGTTTCGATACCGAGTTATCGGGGTGTGGAAGTCCGCCGCCCCGAAGCTTTACGCGCTTCCGTCTCGCGAACTACTATTTTCATCATGCCCACACGGGCATCAGTTTGTAGTACGGGAGGCCGTCTACAAATGGTGAAAATTTCAAAGCGTTCCGTCGGGAAATTAAAAAGTTATGAGCATTAGAAGATCTTCCCATTAGGCCCCATTAGGCCACAGTAGCCGAACCCGCCTAAAACTTGCGCGGGTCACTTTCACGGACGGGCTCGAAACTGGTGCCAGAAGTTAGCCCCCGACCAGTGCTTCATTGTGAGGCATTGCGTAAAATTTTCCGTCCCCCGAGTGCCGAGCAATAGCCCCTGAAAGGGCTTTCGGCACAATTTTCACGCGCTTATTTGAGCCACTTGTAGCCGAAGGAATTTTGCGCAAATGACTGAGAGGTGCTCCTGGGCACTGCTCATCACTTTGCAATAGGTTCCGGGGCTTTTCGCGAAGGTCGCGTTTTCTCAAACTTTGAGGGCATTAGTGGGTGGGGTGTGAAAACCTCCGAATGCATGGTTCTCAGCTCCTGCTGTGTGCAGCAAGCCAATTTTTTTTCCAAAATGTTGACCTATAAAAGAGCTTACTCGGGTGTGAAAATTATCATTGTGCGCGCGCGCCCCGGACCGCAATTATGATATTTCCTGTTTTCCCATAGGGCCCAAGGCAAATGGGGATAGCGGTTGTACGCGCTTTCTAAGGCTCTGATCGCTTTTAGATTTTGCACGCGGATAGGGCCAACAGAGGCGCAGGTATTGCCATGCGCACCCGCCCGCAACAGTGTTTCGATACCGAGTTATCGGGGTGTGGAAGTCCGCCGCCCCGAAGATTTACGCGCTTCCGTCTCGCGAACTACTATTTTCATCATGCCCACACGGGCATCAGTTTGTAGTACGGGAGGCCGTCTACAAATGGTGAAAATTTCAAAGCGTTCCGTCGGGAAATTAAAAAGTTATGAGCATTAGAAGATCTTCCCATTAGGCCCCATTAGGCCACAGTAGCCGAACCCGCCTAAAACTTGCGCGGGTCACTTTCACGGACGGGCTCGAAACTGGTGCCAGAAGTTAGCCCCCGACCAGTGCTTCATTGTGAGGCATTGCGTAAAATTTTCCGTCCCCCGAGTGCCGAGCAATAGCCCCTGAAAGGGCTTTCGGCACAATTTTCACGCGCTTATTTGAGCCACTTGTAGCCGAAGGAATTTTGCGCAAATGACTGAGAGGTGCTCCTGGGCACTGCTCATCACTTTGCAATAGGTTCCGGGGCTTTTCGCGAAGGTCGCGTTTTCTCAAACTTTGAGGGCATTAGTGGGTGGGGTGTGAAAACCTCCGAATGCATGGTTCTCAGCTCCTGCTGTGTGCAGCAAGCCAATTTTTTTTCCAAAATGTTGACCTATAAAAGAGCTTACTCGGGTGTGAAAATTATCATTGTGCGCGCGCGCCCCGGACCGCAATTATGATATTTCCTGTTTTCCCATAGGGCCCAAGGCAAATGGGGATAGCGGTTGTACGCGCTTTCTAAGGCTCTGATCGCTTTTAGATTTTGCACGCGGATAGGGCCAACAGAGGCGCAGGTATTGCCATGCGCACCCGCCCGCAACAGTGTTTCGATACCGAGTTATCCGGGTGTGGAAGTCCGCCGCCCCGAAGCTTTACGCGCTTCCGTCTCGCGAACTACTATTTTCATCATGCCCACACGGGCATCAGTTTGTAGTACGAGAGGCCGTCTACAAATGGTGAAAATTTCAAAGCGTTCCGTCGGGAAATTAAAAAGTTATGAGCATTAGAAGATCTTCCCATTAGGCCCCATTAGGCCACAGTAGCCGAACCCGCCTAAAACTTGCGCGGGTCACTTTCACGGACGGGCTCGAAACTGGTGCCAGAAGTTAGCCCCCGACCAGTGCTTCATTGTGAGGCATTGCGTAAAATTTTCCGTCCCCCGAGTGCCGAGCAATAGCCCCTGAAAGGGCTTTCGGCACAATTTTCACGCGCTTATTTGAGCCACTTGTAGCCGAAGGAATTTTGCGCAAATGACTGAGAGGTGCTCCTGGGCACTGCTCATCACTTTGCAATAGGTTCCGGGGCTTTTCGCGAAGGTCGCGTTTTCTCAAACTTTGAGGGCATTAGTGGGTGGGGTGTGAAAACCTCCGAATGCATGGTTCTCAGCTCCTGCTGTGTGCAGCAAGCCAATTTTTTTTCCAAAATGTTGACCTATAAAAGAGCTTACTCGGGTGTGAAAATTATCATTGTGCGCGCGCGCCCCGGACCGCAATTATGATATTTCCTGTTTTCCCATAGGGCCCAAGGCAAATGGGGATAGCGGTTGTACGCGCTTTCTAAGGCTCTGATCGCTTTTAGATTTTGCACGCGGATAGGGCCAACAGAGGCGCAGGTATTGCCATGCGCACCCGCCCGCAACAGTGTTTCGATACCGATTTATAGGGGTGTGGAAGTCCGCCGCCCCGAAGCTTTACGCGCTTCCGTCTCGCGAACTACTATTTTCATCATGCCCACACAGGCATCAGTTTGTAGTACGGGAGGCCGTCTACAAATGGTGAAAATTTCAAAGCGTTCCGTCGGGAAATTAAAAAGTTATGAGCATTAGAAGATCTTCCCATTAGGCCCCATTAGGCCACAGTAGCCGAACCCGCCTAAAACTTGCGCGGGTCACTTTCACGGACGGGCTCGAAACTGGTGCCAGAAGTTAGCCCCCGACCAGTGCTTCATTGTGAGGCATTGCGTAAAATTTTCCGTCCCCCGAGTGCCGAGCAATAGCCCCTGAAAGGGCTTTCGGCACAATTTTCACGCGCTTATTTGAGCCACTTGTAGCCGAAGGAATTTTGCGCAAATGACTGAGAGGTGCTCCTGGGCACTGCTCATCACTTTGCAATAGGTTCCGGGGCTTTTCGCGAAGGTCGCGTTTTCTCAAACTTTGAGGGCATTAGTGGGTGGGGTGTGAAAACCTCCGAATGCATGGTTCTCAGCTCCTGCTGTGTGCAGCAAGCCAATTTTTTTTCCAAAATGTTGACCTATAAAAGAGCTTACTCGGGTGTGAAAATTATCATTGTGCGCGCGCGCCCCGGACCGCAATTATGATATTTCCTGTTTTCCCATAGGGCCCAAGGCAAATGGGGATAGCGGTTGTACGCGCTTTCTAAGGCTCTGATCGCTTTTAGATTTTGCACGCGGATAGGGCCAACAGAGGCGCAGGTATTGCCATGCGCACCCGCCCGCAACAGTGTTTCGATACCGAGTTATCGGGGTGTGGAAGTCCGCCGCCCCGAAGCTTTACGCGCTTCCGTCTCGCGAACTACTATTTTCATCATGCCCACACGGGCATCAGTTTGTAGTACGGGAGGCCGTCTACAAATGGTGAAAATTTCAAAGCGTTCCGTCGGGAAATTAAAAAGTTATGAGCATTAGAAGATCTTCCCATTAGGCCCCATTAGGCCACAGTAGCCGAACCCGCCTAAAACTTGCGCGGGTCACTTTCACGGACGGGCTCGAAACTGGTGCCAGAAGTTAGCCCCCGACCAGTGCTTCATTGTGAGGCATTGCGTAAAATTTTCCGTCCCCCGAGTGCCGAGCAATAGCCCCTGAAAGGGCTTTCGGCACAATTTTCACGCGCTTATTTGAGCCACTTGTAGCCGAAGGAATTTTGCGCAAATGACTGAGAGGTGCTCCTGGGCACTGCTTATCACTTTGCAATAGGTTCCGGGGCTTTTCGCGAAGGTCGCGTTTTCTCAAACTTTGAGGGCATTAGTGGGTGGGGTGTGAAAACCTCCGAATGCATGGTTCTCAGCTCCTGCTGTGTGCAGCAAGCCAATTTTTTTTCCAAAATGTTGACCTATAAAAGAGCTTACTCGGGTGTGAAAATTATCATTGTGCGCGCGCGCCCCGGACCGCAATTATGATATTTCCTGTTTTCCCATAGGGCCCAAGGCAAATGGGGATAGCGGTTGTACGCGCTTTCTAAGGCTCTGATCGCTTTTAGATTTTGCACGCGGATAGGGCCAACAGAGGCGCAGGTATTGCCATGCGCACCCGCCCGCAACAGTGTTTCGATACCGAGTTATCGGGGTGTGGAAGTCCGCCGCCCCGAAGCTTTACGCGCTTCCGTCTCGCGAACTACTATTTTCATCATGCCCACACGGGCATCAGTTTGTAGTACGGGAGGCCGTCTACAAATGGTGAAAATTTCAAAGCGTTCCGTCTGGAAATTAAAAAGTTATGAGCATTAGAAGATCTTCCCATTAGGCCCCATTAGGCCACAGTAGCCGAACCCGCCTAAAACTTGCGCGGGTCACTTTCACGGACGGGCTCGAAACTGGTGCCAGAAGTTAGCCCCCGACCAGTGCTTCATTGTGAGGCATTGCGTAAAATTTTCCGTCCCCCGAGTGCCGAGCAATAGCCCCTGAAAGGGCTTTCGGCACAATTTTCACGCGCTTATTTGAGCCACTTGTAGCCGAAGGAATTTTGCGCAAATGACTGAGAGGTGCTCCTGGGCACTGCTCATCACTTTGCAATAGGTTCCGGGGCTTTTCGTGAAGGTCGCATTTTCTCAAACTTTGAGGGCATTAGTGGGTGGGGTGTGGAGCGGGCCCAGCACTGAGCCCTGAGGTACACCAGAGGTCACTTTGACCTCCTCAGATGACTCCCCACCTAGTACAACAGTTTGAGTGCGACCTATCAAGAATGACTGGATCCAATTTACAGTGTTTCCTTTTACACCAAAACAAGAAAGTTTATATAAAAGTTTTAGATGATTTACTGTGCTCCATAACTTTACATAAAATACATGTTAAAGAAATGGGCCTATAGTTAGAAGGTTCTGTTTTGTCGCCTTTTTTGAATAAGGGACAAACTTGTGCCTTTTCCAATCAGAAGGGAGTTGTCCGGTTTGCAGTGTTTTCTCAAAATGGGGACGTTTTACCAATCTTGTTTTCGTGTGTTGGGGACGTTTTGACCAATTCGGGGGCGTTTGACTAGGGACGTTTTGACTTACACCCCAGCAAAGATATACCCGCCGTAGCTTTATTATTGACCAATCATGAAGCACCTTACAACTTAAAAATATTGTGCTGAGCTTCCACCCACCTTTTGAGCCAATCACTGCCCTTTTTACAACTGCAGGCATGTGACCATATGGATTTGTAGTCTGGTACCCGGCGTCTCTTTGTGTACGAAAAGTAGACGTTTGATGGTCGCCTACACAGATCGAAAACAAAATGGCTGCTTGCCGTACAAAGCATATGGAGCTCTGCCAAAATCCGTGATTGCGACTGACAGAGGCCCGGCAAAATGTAGGTATTCAGCTGATATTTCACCCAACTCATACAGATTTAGAAAATATTCATCTGCATATTTGCCGTGAGTAGATTTATTCTAAATTTCTGAGAGAAAACTTGGTTTATATCCTCGAAGTACCAGTTTCAGTGACCCTAAGGGCTCTTGGCAAAATTATCAAACTGCTGAGAAACAGTTATTTTCTGTGTATAGCCCACTTTAGAACTATCTTTGGGCAATATGTTTGACATAGAATAGTGTTCAGAAAAAATACAACAAAACAATTGACACTGTTTATCTTGACCTTCCCCTACTCCCATTCATGAGAGTTCTGCGTTCCAGTTATTCATATTTCACATTTATATATTGTCATTTTCATTTTTTATTATCATTCGGAACGCACATCTAGAAAAAGTCAAATCAATAAATGGGTGCATGTGTACGTCTAACCTGTTACAGAAATTGGTTGGGACCTGTTTCAGTGACCCCCACTTATTTTTTTAAAGATTAACATCAGTCAGTCAAAAGCATGTGTTCCTTGTTAACTATCACAACCTTAAGACAAAACAATGTTAAAGCAGTTTCTGTCTTTCTTTATAATGAAATACAGTTCGCATTTATGATACTGGTTATGTATCACAAACATACTGTAAAGCCTAAGGGGGTAGAGTTAAAAAAAACAGCACAAAAATAAGTGAAGAATCAAATTGATTTCATATAATTTTGCTTAATGATGCAAGAAGATGCTAAGTGTCAATTTATTAAATTGTTGAGACAGTGGTAATCTTATTGCAAGTTTTTCAGAAGTAAAAAAATGATAATCATTTTTACGATTGACTAAGATATCTATTTAAAAGATATAAGAACACCACATATTTTAAACTGGTCTCTTTCACAAACTATCTAGCTGATCAGTTCTTTTTGCATGTGAAGTGATAGAAAACAAGATGGAAGTCATATCAAAACAGAAAACACATTCAGATGTTGCTTTTAACCAAAGTTGTAGGCCTGAATTGGAAAGGGTAAAAAAGTTATAAGAAAAATGCCAAAAAAATGGGGTTGCCATGGAAATTACAAGTCTGTCAAACTTTGCCTGTTTGTACATTGCTGATTTTCAGTCCCATAGGAAGTCAAACATCGTAGGATGACCTGTTTCAGTGACCTTTTGAAAATGAGCTGCTATTTCCAAATGCAATGTTTCATACAACTGAACATAGTTTAGATGTTATACTCGTTGTCAAGCAAGCCTGTAGGCTGTGGGAAAGCCAAATTCGAGTTCAGATAAAATGCGTCATAGCGATTGACAGTGACCCGGCAAAATGTAGGCATTAAGCCGATATTTCAACCCAACTCATGCAGATTTATAAAATATCTATCTTGATATTTTGCCGTGAGTATTTATTCTATTTTTGCGAGAATACTTGGTTACCCGTTGCCAAGCAAGCCTGTAGGCTGTGGGAAAGCCAAATTCGAGTTCAGATAAAATCCGCCATAGCGATTGACAGTGACCCGGCAAAATGTAGGCATTAAGCCGATATTTCAACCAACTCGTGCAGATTTATAAAATATCTATCTTGATATTTTGCCGTGAGTATTTATTCTATTTTTGCGAGAATACTTGGTTACTCGCTGTCGAAAAAGTTGTTGTAGAAAGGTAATTGAAGGTCAGACAAAATCACCATTAGACTCTTACAGCAGCCCGGCATTCTACCGGCACTAAGCTTGTATTTCGACCAACTGATACAGATTTCGAAAATATACATCTTGATATTTTTCCATATATGATCATGTATATTATTCCAAACAAACAAACCTAGAGAACATGTAGATGGGCAATTTGGGGTCAGAGAAAATTCCTATAATGCACTAACAGGAACCCGGCATTTTATTGGCACTAAGCTGATAGTTCAACCAAATGATACAGATTTTAAAAAAATGCCGTGAAAATTTAATTTAATCTAAATTTATGAGCAAACTTGGGGGGGGGGGAGGGGGGTTCTGGCAAAAATCCCCTATTAGCCAGCCTTTAACCCCACTAAGCCATTAGTTCACTGTAAATTGATTTAGAAAATAACCACCTTGATAAAATATTGTGAATAATTTAAATTTCTGAGAGAAAACTTAGTCAGGACTGGGCTTCACAATAAAAATATCCACAATATCCTATCAATAGTCATTACGAAACCTAGCTACAATGAGTCGGTTGGCACCGATGATACCCCTGCTTAGAGCAGATAATACGGTTTTGACCGGGGGACTAGGTGCCTTGTAATTAAAACTGAATAGTTGCTGTATGCAGGGCTGCGGAAATAACATGCCTGACTTGTCCGACCTGGTCCCATTTCATCCAGGACAAGTTGAAAATTTCTATTTACTTGTCCGTGGACAAGTACAAATGTATTAAGTTAATACAATTCTGTATTTCATATTTTGATTAATTATTACGAGCTCACATCTTGCATTGAAAACAGTGTGGATCCTGATCAGCTGGCCACTTCAGAAGACAGCTGATCAGGATCCATACTGTTTGCAAGAGTTGATATGTATCTGGTTTCATACTGTTTTTGAAAGAATAAATTGTTTAGGCACAGTACGCTATAAGCTAATTTGTTCTTTCTGACAAGTAAAATTTTCTATGGACAACTTCATTTTGGTTATTTACTTGTCCTTGAACAAGTAGAAAATTTTACTATTTCCACAAGCCCTGCTGTATGTATCTATTTGTGAAATAAGTAGTCTAAACCAATAATCATATCAAATTTTCTGAAAATTGACAGAGTTCAGAAGTTGAGAAGCTGCTTCTTGCCAATATTTAGGTAATACCTACTTAGGCCAACCTTTAAAATATTTTTGTTTCCCCTTACCCGACCCTGATTTACAAGTATGGGTCGGTTGGTCGGAAACTTATCTTTTTTAACTAAATATCTCAAATTGGATAACCATTAAACTTAATTGTATACAGTAAAACCTGTCTTAAGAGGCCACTCAAAAAAAGACATCGAAAAATGCAGGTCAAAAGTATTGCAAAATGTGTATATCTTTGTGTGGCCGTTTTAGGCAACATATTAAAGCGTACTTGAAAAGCTTTAATCCTTTGTATACTAATGTATTCTTACAATAAGCTAGGGGTAGTCCATTGTTAATACATGTATCCAAGGTTGGGTGGTCGAAACCACCCCTGGTTTTAACCGGTTAAAACCGCCCCAGTCAATATGCCAAAAAGTGGTCAATACTGGTCAATACAGCTCATTAAACCATTAAATTTGAATGGGAAACAGGCCCATTTATAAGGCCCATCTTTATTTGGGCCAGTAGTATCCCTGTTGTTGGTATGGAGGAGGGGTGATTAGATTTTGATGGCTTGACTTAATTTTGTAATTATTTTTTATTGATTTAATAGTTTAAACATTAGAATATGAGCTTTTGGTGCTCAAAAGAGCCATTTCATTGAGTCAGTTCTTTTGAGTACTCACAGTATATGTTTGAATGAGAAATAAGAAAAAATCATAACACACTCTTATCTCCAGGCCTGTCATAGGCTGCCAATCTTTTGGAGTTTCAAAATAAATTTTAGTCGGTTTAAGAAAAAGTTGAGAAATAACCTTAACACAAATAATACGCACGGTTATAAGTTTCTGTCATTTCAATTCATTTGGCATCCCGACATGACCATAGCAGTTAACTGGGAGGTTAAGCATCAAACCAAATAAAAAAATCAATTATTTTGATATAAAAATTAAACAGTGAATTGATGCCAGACTATAACATGATTTTTATTCAAAGAAATACTGGTCTTTATACAAAGTGGCGGAGGCTAGACTTTAATATTTTCATGTATACCTAGGCTGGGACCATTTTTGGGGTTCAGACATTTGAATTTCAGTATTTTGGGGGGTTTTCAGAAAAGAGTATTTTTTGGGGTATGATGAAATTGTGGACATTTTTTTGGGGGCATCACAACTGGACTTTTTTTTTTGGGGGGGTGGGGTCATTGATATTATATATATACTTTTTAGAGCTTTTTCTAAAGGTCAAAGTTCAGAATTTGAGGATGCTATATGTTAAATATTTTTGGGGTATGCCTGATGTTCCTGATATATTTTTGGGGGTAAACAGTAGATGATGGGTCCAAGCCTACAAAGAAATTAGAGTACACTTGCTTAACCCCTGGGTAGAGTTTGAGTCAAAAATCATCTTTTAAAATGTAGGTTCCTTGATATATCAAGTGACAGGGCATTAACCCTTTGTATTCTTGTGGATTTCCCCACACAGAATAATGCAACAAATATGGGATAATCCATGTTATATTTTAAGGGTTCACAGGTTGGAATTACCAAGAAATGATGTATTTCTATCTCTGGAATTTTTTCGCTAGCCACAAAATAGTAATGCAGCATTTCATCTGGGTCCACTGTGTTTATGGATTTCTAGTTTACAAAAAAACCCTAATGAGGTATCCTTTTTTGTTCATTTTAAGCATAAAAATGCTGATATTTTGATTATGACATCTGAATAAAATAAAGGAAGCCACTTTTTTTTTAATTCAGGTCTGAAAAAAAGACACCTGAGGGGCTTTTGAAACAGATTAGGGAGGGCCTGAGAAACTATTAACTTTTTTGGGGGGCCTTATATATGTCTTGAAATTTTAATAATGCATGCTGGTGATCACTCAGTTACCATGCTGTATATTTATCAAATATCTACAATGCTATTTCTCTTTTATCCTTAAATATGTTATCTTCTTTTGGGGTTTAAAATATTTTACAGTGCTCTCACTTAAACTGCTAATTAGCAGTCCTGAACTCCTTTTTTTTTTGGTGCTGGATCCCTATTTTTTGAAGGAGGCTATATTTTTTTGTATGTCGGAACCCCTGGGGTGGGTACTCTGATATTTTCACACATACGTAGGCTCGGGCTATTTTTTTTGGTTCAAAATTCTGAATTTCAATATTTTTGGGGTTTTCAGAAAAATGAATATTTTTTTGGATATGAAGATTTTGCGGATATTTTTTGGGGGGTCATCACAAAATTGGGCTACTTTTAGGGTAATTTCTATGCATTTTAGGGTCTTTTTTTAAGTCAAAGGTACAGAATTGGGATATTTTTTGGGGTTGCTAAAATTTCAAATATTTTTTTTGGATGCTTGATATTCCTGATATTTTTGGGGGTGAACTGTAGACCCTGGGTCCGAGCCTACGTATACAGAAAAATAAGAGTATCCCCCCTGGGGGTGGAACTACCACTTTTTGGCAAAGAGAGCTCTGGGACTCCTGTTTACAAAATCCTAGTGAGAGCTCTGTTTTATTTACATAAATAAACTTTGTCTTGGAAATAATGGCTATTCCTCAGTTACTGGTCTCCATGAATATTTAAAATCTTTAAATTCATCACTATTTGAGAAAATTTCACCCCCAATGAAATAAGCTTGATCAGTGTGAGTGAGCAAATAGGAGATTTGTAATACAATATCTTGTATGTGGTAGTGAACTTTCCTTTCCCAGCACTGCCCATTTTAATGCCAGACAGCAAATAAGCTGCAAGTGAATGAAGGGATTATAGGCTGATGTTTCATTCCCTTGTATCTTATTTGCTGTCTGGCATTAAAATGGGCAGTGCTGGGAATGTAAGGTCGTGTAATAGGAACCAACCAACGAGTGTTGGCAGCCGAAGGCTGCCAACACGAGAGTTGGTTGCTTTTACGATTAGACATGCTTTTTCAGTGACATACCCCACCCACTTCTACATACTAGGCCATAATTTTTCGACCGTCAAAGCAACTTCCGGCTACTGGAGCCTGGAGGTTGTTTCCGGTGTATTTCCGCACTGAATACAAGTATCTCGCTAAATTAAACCCTCAGAGCAATGCTTCCATCGCCACTTGTTAGAAATAAAACAAACCTTATTCTAGAAGATCTGTTGCGATTTTTTTCCAAACGGAAACCGCTCCGACAAACTTTTCATTTCCATTTCGACGGATCATAACACATGAAATAAGTCACATCAATACTGCAGTCTTTTTTGCGACAATACCCTTTCCGTCACAAACTCTTTTATTTTCGTTTGATAAAACGTCCGATAAAACATGTGGAAGCGATTTCCTTAACTTCCACTTGCTGTCAATTCATTGTTGTTGTTTTTGCAATCCATTGCGTCATTCAAAATGTAAATGACGTCACGTCATCATGTTCATTGTAACACAAAGGACAAACTCCCCAACAGTTGCCAACGCCCCAGACTCGGGACCAAATTCGGGGAGCATCAAAATCGTATTTAAAATGCAAATATCAACCTGTAAATGGATCACAAGTTCATAAAAAAGTGACAGTAAAAATAATTTGACGATAATGTCCAAAGCACATGACATGCACATCTTCAAACCATGAGCAAAACATCTGAAGAGTGGTTTTCATGCGAGGATCCAGAGTGGGAAAGTGGGTCCGAACCAATCCCCCAGGAAAATCACAAGTTATTTGGATTCTTATACATTGACCCCTCCCCCCCCCCCCCCCCCGGGTAAAGTTTGACCCCCCCCCCCCCCCGAAATGTTGGACCCTCTCTGGAGTCTTGGAAAATTATAGTTTTCTTTAAAAAGAAACGTAAATTAAGTTGATGACTGAAAAAAACTTGTGGTGGATGGGCCTGGACCCCCCCCCCCCCCCGCTCCCCCGACGATATTTCCTGGGTCCACGCATGCAGTATGATCAGGAAATACCACAATCTTACAATGCAGACTAACCCACAGTAACGTTAGAAAGAGCCACAGACAAAAGCTTAGGCATCGGTAGGACAACTAAATAAAGCAGCCATCTCCATGTATAGAGTTAAGTCGGGTATATTCGGACAGATGGCTAATTTCGGACAGCAACATGGTTTGTTTCATATTTCAAATACTGGAATAAAAATAAATTACCTAAGCAAATAGTGAAACTCCTGATGTGACGGCTCATAAGGAGCCGTCTCATCTGGATTAGCACTATTTGCAAATATGTGTCCGAATTTACCTGATGTCCGACTTTACCCTACCGGGTAGGTTACACATGTAGTGAGGTAGAGTTATCCGGCGATGAGACCATGTGCGGATCCAGAGGGGGTGATAGGGGGTCCGGACCCTCCCCCCCCCACAGAATCACAAGTTATATGGATTTCTATAGAAATTAACACTTGGACCCTGGACCCCCCCCCACCCCTTAGAAAAGTTGGACCCCCTCGACCGGGCCCCTCGATCCTTTGAAAAGTATAGTTTTTTCTGTAATAAAACCATTGGACCCCCTCCGTAAACTGTAAAATAAGTTGAGGACTAAAAGAAAACAAACAAATAAAAACGTTGTCAAGGCTGTGCTTTCCGGCCGTCAGACTACCCCCCCCCCCACCCCGACAAAAATTCCTAGATCCGCGCATGGAGACTACGCATTCTACTAAAGATCACCAGCCATCAGCCGATGCGCGTTCATAGACGTATACGTGTTTGCGTGCCCAAAACTTACTCTTCGATCTCTGGATTTAGAGGCCATCTAAACAAAAAACATGCCATGTAATGGTGTTAACATAAGGTCCTCAATGCAAGAAAACTTGTCTTTGGGGCCGAGGGTGTGAACAGCAAAGGCGCTGACCGGTGCGGGCCGATCTGCGCCTTTGTTATTCGCCTTTTGGAAAGCATCATATCTGAATTTGCATCAAGCTTTAATTTTCCAGCTAGTCACCGTAGCTGAGCAAACTGGTTTGAATCTTAATAAGACCTTTTTTGTCGCATCGAGGCCCATATATTTTCTATTATTATATACGGCTATTCATGAACACTCCCATCCAATCTGGAAAATAACAAAGCATAATGTATAAACTTTCCTAGAAATACTTGTCCGGACACCTTGGAAAATCACATGACGAAACTGCAGATGCCAAAATATATTTAAGAACAGGGGCAAATATGTGTTCACCAGAGATACGAAATGTAAGCTCTAAACGGGAGTACTTTTACAAACAGAGAAGACCCGATTCAAAATTGAAAAGCAACATCATGCTGCATTTCACCAGGGTCTACACTGTTTGCTATGGTAAAAAAGAGCTCCAGGTACACAAATACAATATTTTAGAAAAGTTTACCTGACACCCTTTTTCCCATACAATGGACTATCCCAAGTTTGTAATTGTTATAAACCAGAAAGTGAAAATTCATTAATATTATACAAAAGTTAAAGTTAAAGAGGGTGAGCTGCGAACTTTGTTTGGTTTGATTCTTTAAGTCCCATCAACACTCTTTCAGTTATCTATACGGACGGATCTTCCTGGGTTGAACCAGTACTAAGCTATGATTAATGTTCTTGCTCAAGGACATAAGACAGTGGCGCCGGTGAGGTTCGAACCCGCGGCGGCCCGTAGTCTCGGTTCAAACACTCTACCACTGACCCACTGCGCTCCCATGAGCTGCGAACTAACAAAGAAGTGCAAGAACATAGCATCGTCAGAGCTCTCACAAACTGCTGATTGGCAGTCCTGAACCCCTAATTTTGGTGCTGGGACTCTCATTTTTGAAGGAGGCTAAATTCTTTAGTATGGCGGCACTCCCACTTTTTGCAAAGAGGGCTATGGGACTATTCATATGCATATAAAAATATATGAGTACCCCACCCCCTAGAATCAGCCTCTCGGAACTAAGGGGGCATGCACAGATCCGGGACCTCCTCTCTATAACTGTAATTTTAATGTAAAATTTTAAAGTTGAGTACTAAAAAATGTCAGGGTTATTTTCAGGCAGCCCCCTCCCCCCCCCCCCCCCCCAAAAAAAAAAAAAAAAAAAAAAAAAAAACCCTGGATCCGCATATTGGAGACTGACTATTCATGCATTGATTCCCTGCATGGACCTCCTTTTAATCAAATAACAGCCTGTATCACAAAAATGTACAAATAACACCAATAAATCTTGAGCTTGCAGCGTTTCAAAGACATGGGGGTCCCAGAATTTCTTTCTTTCTTATAGTACTGACACGATCAAATTTTGATCATTACACCAGGGAGTGCGGTTTTGGAATTTTGAAGAAATAAAAACAAAACATGTAGTTCGTCCATCAGCTTGGCGACCCCTTTCGGATCAACTGTTATGTCCCCCACTGGGGAGAACGGACTAGCCCCTTTAGAGGGCGGGTCAGAGTCGCCTTCGCTGATTGAAACTGCCTATAGCATATATAGGCTTTTACCTTTGTTTCTGTCTTAAGAATTCCATTTTCTCTGAGTGATGCGATCCCAAACACGTCTTTTTTAAGAGATTCGACAAATGACCATTTTTGTATGTCTCCCTGTACTAAAATGAGCAGGGGTGTCCAGGGGATTTCGTCATACACTTACACAAAGTAAGTAAGGGTGCAAAGATCAGGAATACAGTGGGACAGTGATAAACTAACAGTTAGACACCACAAACGAGAGCCAAGAGGTCAGCCCTTTCCCAGCAGGTGAATCATTAAAGCCAAATGCTATTAACCATTGGTTGGTTGCAGTTAGGTCGCACCTATTTCATATTACGTATGAAGTTGCTATCCTGACATGTGGGAGGGAGAGGGGGTAAACAAATGTGCATAAAATTAAGATTTTCTATTTCATCAGATTTAAGCTCGACTCTAAAGACAGAGTCGGAGAGGCAGGGTACCAGACTAATGTATTTGGAGATACAATACACGGTGGTCGGGCAAACAGTCTTATCTAACCGAACGTTATACCAATAGTCTAGCGAAGCTTCCAAAGACTGACAAAATATTTTGATCGAACCCTTTTATAACTGTTTTGTACAGTTAGTTTAGCTATAATAATTGTATTTTAAACACACAAGCATTTCTTCAGACCAAAATATGTCGATGTTTGGAATAATCGTGTCGGGACGTTTGGTAAATTTTCTGTCATTAGTTTTCGTGGCTAACATTGTTCTTTCTTTCTATGTAGACTATACTCAGGCGATCAGAATCTGATCATTATCAGAGATGCGTGAATTTTTGGGAGAAATTGTAAATAGTATTGTGAAGATTTTTGCAGATACCAAAATTTAATGTGAGAGGTGCAGACCTGGTTACTCCTACGTTTTATGCGTATTTTCTACGCTTTTGGGCTCTGAGGTAATTCCAAAGGGAAAATCTTTGGGTCCTCCAGGATTCGAACCCAGAACTCCTGCGTGACAGTCGACCACTCTAACCATGTCGCTAAAGAGTTAACCCAACAGCGAGGCTGTTAGGAATGGCACTGTCACTACAGCTCCAAAATACGCACTACGGATCACTATTACAGAACTACGCACAAGAGAAAGTCCCGATTTTTAGCTTGAAATTTTCATTCTTTTTGATTTTATGTCTGCAATGACCCGTAACCGCATGATTGTGATTGTAAGCACTGTAATCAAGCAAGCAGATTAGTCACGCTGTATATATATAAGCACGTTAGAGCCAATTAACCCTAAAGCTGCTCAGGTATAACAATAGGCTTTGTCATTGATTTCATTTTCAGGAATAACACTTAATTTTAGTAGCATTTGATTGCATATTGTCATTGTAATGGGTTTTCTTGACCTATTTTTTACCGACGCAGGTGTAGGGTGTATGTTATTTACAAACTAATTTACCTGATCTGATAGTAAAAATGATACAACATGTCATATAAATGTTCTACTTTCCAGTATTATAAATCAAACAAATAAAAATGTAGCTTTAATCCCAAAGCTAGGTAGAGAGTCACACCACACTGGCACATGGGCTCTATGGACCACATGATGTATTTGACATATGTATCTTTTTCATATCTATTTAAGGTTAATTTAGGGGGAAAGGCTGTGCATTGGACGTGGACATTTACTAGTCAAGACTCTTGTAGTCATAATGAGCCAATGCATCACGCCCACCTTTTCCCCTTACTTCTGTCTTGCCCATATCTTTAACAGGCCTGTACAATGTGATGAAGAAAATGTCAAAAATGCAAAAATACAGGGGAACCTATGCCCAATTTTTTCTTAGTGTTGGACTTTTTATCAGAAACGACGCCCTGTCACTGGTTTTAAACATATCTGTCTTCTACATGGCAATGGCCCTGCTCATGCCTCTGAAATAGCTACAGTGTTTTTGAAGAAAGAAAAAGTAACTATTTTGCCTTACCTCCTGCATTCCATAGATCTTGCCCCATGTGATTTCTTTATGTTTCCAAAATTGAAATAATTCCTTGCTGGGCGGAAATACCAGTTATTTTATAGGACCATTTGTATTTGAAGAACATGTACTATTTCATTTTCTTACTTTCTGTGACTTTAGGCCTTCAGGTTCGTGACCAGATGTTCCACTCTTTTGAACAAAATGACTGCCAGAGCTCTAGCTAAGAAACTTCTTTTAACAGAATTTTATCCTGAACAACTGGCCCAAAAGCATGTTAATTTCACAGAACTGTCCCCTATGGTATATTCTACCAATTTTGCACAAATGGTTCCACTCCACTGAACAATGGATCCGCAAAAGCTCCAGATAAGTAATGCCTTTGAATGATTTCTCCTCCTGAACCAATGATCCAAAATGTACAATAATTTCACAAACTTGGCCCTAATGATGCACTCTACCAAATTATACAATTGGTTTGACTCTGCCATTAAGAGACTTCATTCAAGCTTGCACATAATGTCTATGGTGGCGATTAAGTAAAAGTAGGAAAAACATATACAAAAGTGGACAGAACTTTATCAAATCAGTTCTTGATTATCATTGATTTCTTTGAATAAGTGGGTGGATTTGTATTAGGTAAGATACTAGGAAACACTTTCCCTCATCCTCATAAGATCTTTAACCAACAGAAACCA
This sequence comes from Loripinus fragilis, assembly GCA_964019695.1. NCBI lineage: Eukaryota > Metazoa > Mollusca > Bivalvia > Lucinida > Lucinidae > Loripinus > Loripinus fragilis. The sequence goes on from CAXHUL010000646.1 coordinate 1,632,846, forward strand.
AATGGAAATCTGAAGGAGAAAAAAAACATGCCACGGTATTAGGAAACAAATTACAACTGTTCAGTTTTGGTTGTGCCAAACAAAGTTAAGAGAAAATTGTTTACCGCTTACCTGCCTGAAGAGCTTTCACAAACATTTATTGAGGGATCATTTTAACACTCTATAATAAAAGCGTTTGAAAATAAAGTTTGATTATTCACTTCTTAAGTTAGCAATTATCATCTGGTTTCTTGCATTGTTCAATATTGGATTACATTTGATAAACTCTCCCCAAAAAGGCTGTTTTTGTCCAATGAACAAATGCCAATGTCTTCAGAAAGATTGCTTTCCCATTTCACTTTGTGGCAATATGTTTGACCCTACATCAGAGACGGGGCTTCCAGTTTCCATTTGCCAGTTATAGAAAAGATATCTAACTAACAACCTCCCTATTTGAAAGCTTCAATGCAGCCGTCCCCACCAGTACTCTCAGTGCTTTGATTTTTCATGTTGGATAACTCTTACATGCTTTAACAATAGATATACATTCAACTGTGTTATAGGATACTTAGACTTGGGTTGGACCCTGAGGAAATTTTAAGAAATGGTTATTGAAGATCAAACTAAATCCTATCTTTCAGGTTCTTAGATTGACAAATGAATAGATCATAGGCCCAGGTCAGTAAAACTTCTGACATTCAATTTGGCACATCATTGCAAGTTGGTGCACACTATTCGGCGGGATCCACGCTTTAATTATCCGGGATCCATGGTAGGTCGTGTTGGTTCGACATTAATATCTCGATAACTACATATCAGATCTTTAAAACTTTGGTATCAGTTTAAAGGGGAGTAATTTATCTTTCATGTGATGTAAAGAAATTGCAAAAATTCGTATTTTTTATATGAATTTTTTACTCGCAAAAATTGCGGGATCCTCGAAAATACTGCTTTTACCATCCGGGACGCATGGGGGTGGTGTTGTTTCGACATAATTATCTCAAAATTTACATATCATATTTTAATAAACTTGGTAACATATTAAAGAGGAGTTATATATCTTTTAGATGATGTAAAGAAAATTAAAAAAAAATCGGAAATTAAGTATGTTTTTGTTACCTTCAAAATTTGCGGGATCCTCTAAATTTTGGTTAAAATTATGCGTTATGCATGGGGGTGATGTTCATTCGACATGGATATCTCAAAATATACACATCAGAATTTTATAAACTTGGTATCAGTTTAAAAAGGAGATATATGTCTATAAGATGGTGTAATGCGAATATTCTTATTAGTTCTAAGATTTTTTTACTCGCAAAAATTGCGGGATCCTCGAGATTTTGGGTTTAATTATGCGGGATGCATGTGGGGTGGTGTTGATTCGACTAGAATATCACACTATTTGCACATCAGATTTTTATAAATTTGGTATCAGCTTAAAGAGAAGTAATCGATCTATTAGATGGACTAAGGGAAATGGGGAAATTACCGAATTATGATATGATTTATAACTTTCATATTTTGCGGGATCATCGATAATTTGGCAATTTGGCATTACACGTGTTTAATTGTTTCTATCTTTGTGCAATTTTCAGCGTCCCATTTTAGAAAAGACGAGACATATAAATTTACTTCCGTTAGCCAGAATTAACTTTGTACAGAAAGCTAATTCTGTTGCCCCCTGCTCACCACGGGGAGGTGGAAGTTTTGAGCAGGATGTTTTTGGTTATTATTTCAAAGTGTTAGACTAATCTTTACACAAAAGTAAGAGTCAGGTCAGCTGCCAAGAAATTTGGTATAAAGTTACTCTTATCCTGATACTGTATAAAAGACAAATGTTTTTTGCAAGGACTGTTATCGAACAAGGCTTCGCTTTAAAAACTGATTACACAAAAAGAGTGGCAGCTCAGCTGCCACCAAATTTGGTGTAAGGTTACTGATATCTGATACTATATAAAAGACAGTGTTTTTTTTTTTTTTTTTGCACGGACTTTTATAGATCAAGGTTTCGCTTTAAAACTGGTTACACAAAAAGAGTGGCAGCTCAGCTGCCATCAAATTTGGTTTAAAGTTACTGATTCTATATAAAAGACAGTTCATTTTTTTGCAAGGACTGTTATCGTTCATGGTTTCGCTTTAAAACTGGTTACACAAAAAGAGTGCGAATCTTTGCCTTATAGATAGATAGCTTTATTTCCAAGTCCAAAAGGCTATGAAGCCCATGAGGATACAAACAACATATACAATAAGATGACACTAACAAAGACAGTGAAAACAGTCTTAGTCATAATTAAACAACTGTGGATAGATATGATATTTGTTGCTTTGACCTAATATTCTCAGTTTCGTGGAGAAGGTGTTTTAAAGTCCTAGTTCTGGTTGCAAGTTGGATATCTCAAAGAGAAGTCCAACAAGCAACCACAACAAGCTTCGATTAACAGTTGGCTGCAGCTTGGGTTGCCATTTGAGGCTGTGTATGTTAGTAAAAATATTAACTTACAAACATTGTAGAAACCAGAACGGTTCCTGATCAGCTGGTTTGTCATAAGCCAGCTAGTCTGGATCTGTGCTGTTTTAAGACAATATATCTGCGAAGAACACTCAAAGTGGGAGAGTGCTGCCCGGGGAATGCTGGCAGTTTCGTTGAAACTAGTTCATATCCGCTTACCACATACAAATATATTAACTTCTATATAATGATAATGGCCATGTATGTGCACTTTTTATTATCTTCATGAGAAAGCGCTGTTACTTTTCAACAGGGAGATTTCGACAGGGGATAAACATGTAATATGTTAAGATACTTAATTTCAATTTATCAGTAGATCCTTCAGTTGTTCAAAGTTATAACGGTTTTTGGATTTACCATAAAGGAATTGAGGAATAGTAACTGTTTTATAACCATTTTATGTCAACCGGAACCTTTATCAGTTGGACTAATCCATTTCAGTTTTATGACATATGTTGAATAGCGTTTTACATTTTTTCTTTAATATTATATTTCGTGAACAAACAGTAAAGAATCTGATCGACGCCGCATCTTGCGACTTCTGATCTGGTTATGTACTGTTTACTGATGTCCCGACTATGGTTATATTAGACCAGGGTTCGCAACAAGATCCTCAAAACTGCAGGTACATCAACGTCATGAAAAATGCTATGTTGAATCTATTCAGAGATAATAATTGATAATCGGGGCCACACTTCACAAATTAAGTAAACTAATTACTTTTTAACGGTCCATTAACGCCGATTTGGGAATTAACGACCCGTACAATTCTCTCTTTGCCAGCGGCGAGTCGAAGGCCAGCTAGAACTCAGCTCAGTACATACAGTATACATGTTCTGATCTGAATCCAAACCGTTTGAAAGACTAAATAAAAAAAATTAAAACAATTACATAGAACTGTGTGTGAATTTCGCTTGTTTCATTTGATTCAACTTTTTAGTAATGAACTGGCTTTGGTATTCTGATAGCCTATTTAAAAAAAGAATTATTAAAATTGAATAAATATCATAAACATAATTTATTTAAGAAAAATACAATCTAAAAGAAATTTACAAAAAATACACAGTAGTATTAAATATAGGATATGCATTTAAAAAACCTTCAGTATTCTTTTGAGAAAATCTGATAACGTATTTTTAAAAAGATGAATTATCAAAAATAAAATAAGAATCATAAAAATAAAAAAAAATTAGGAAAATTTGAAAAATCTTTATTCTTTTGAGAAAATCAATGTTTGGTAGTCTGATAGCCTATTAAGAAAAAAAGATCAATTATTAAAATTAAAGTAAGAATCATAAAAATAATAATGTTAAGAAAATACTATTTTAACGAAATTTAAAGAAAAAGAGAGAAAATTTAAATAAAATATACATGGTAACATTAAATAGGCTACGGGATATGCTTTTTTTTTAAATTATTCTTTTCAGAAAATCAAGCTTTATATGAATAATAAACTGGTCTGTGCCGACAGTTGCGATAAGATTTATCAAGTGATTTCAAGTTTGAAAGCAACATCTTATATATCATTCTATGGCTTATGTGACAAGTGAGTTGAATGTCAAAAAGAGTGAATTCAGGTAATTAAGCGTGTGCGCTTGTATCATCGTGCAAGTGAAAATGAAACCTGAGCTTGCACTCATCCAGTTTGCAGTTTTCAATCACTGGGCTGTGTCTTTGATTAATTACCAAGCTACACCGTACTTATTTTATTTTATTATCTCGGACCCAATATACAAACTGGGTCCGAGTAATTATATTGTCCAATATTGCTGGCTTCGGGAATTCCAAAGAAATAAACCCTTATAATATAAACATTAATAATACAAAAAGTTTGCATTTTTCAAATAGTACGATATGCATTGGAATAGGAATTTATCAAAGTATCACAAGGTAACAAAATATGATGATAAGTTAATAATATCCGTCACTTAAAATTCATCCGCATAATTATACCCAAATTTTTAGGATCCCACAAATTTTGACAGTAAATTATTCATATGAAAAGTCTGAATTTTTGCAATTTCTTAATATTTCTGAATAGGTTTATACCTCTTCTTTAAACTGATACCAAGTTTACAAAAATCTGACGTGTATGTATTGAGATATTCATGTCGAACCAACAACACCCCCCATGCGTACCGCACACAATTAACCAAATTTTCGAGGATCCCGCAAATTTTGACAGTAAAATATTCATATGAAATTCCGAATTTTTGCATTTTTTTAACATCACCGAATAGATGAATACCTCCTCTATGAAGTGATAATAAGTTTATAAAAATCTGATGTGTATATATTGAGATATCTATGTCGAACCAACAAGACCCCCATGCGTACCGCACAAAATTAACCAAATTTTCGAGGATCCCGCAAATTTTGAAAGACATAAAAACATACTAAAATTCCGATTTTTCCAATTTCTTTACATCATCTGAAAGATTAATACCTCCTCTTTAAACTGTTACCAAGATTATAAACATGTGATGTAAAGATATTGAGATAACTATGTCGAACCAATATCACCCCCCATGAGTCCCGGATGATAAAAGCAGTATTTTCGAGGATCCCGCAAATTTTGAAAGTCATAAAAACATATTAAAATTCCGAATTTTTGCAATTTCTTTACATCATCTGAAAGATAAATACCTCCTCTTTGAACTGATATCAAATTTATAAAAATCTGATTCATACCTATTGAGATATTCATGTCGAACCAACACCACCCACCATGGATCCCGGATAATTTAATATAGGATCCCACCGAATAGTGTAGGCCTTGCAAGTTGTGAAAATCATCAAATCATAGATCTGCATATGTGTATTTAGATATGGTTAGGGAACAGGGGCAGCCCTTCCTCTGGAAAGTAAAATGTTCTATAATTATAGGAATTAATAATGTGACCCGGGCCACCCCACCCCTGGAAAAAGTGGGGTCCCCTTTAGAAAATGCTGGACCAACGAGCTGTAACCTTGATAAACCATTGATCACCTGTGTTAAGTCAGCTGAGGATTAAAATAATCAATCTGTCAAAACTTGTCAGTTAGGCCTGGACCCCAGCCCCACAAGGGAGAGGAAGATTCCTGGATGATCTATGACTATCTGTATATCCGAGACCGAGGTCAAACAGGAGAAGGACATTTATATTTCATTGATCTAGGGGAACAAAATGGAAATTTTGAGGGTGTTTGTCGGGGAGGGGGGGGGCGAACAAATGCAATAGGGCCTATTGGGGAACACTAAAACATAAGAAAACAAATTTTCATTTTTGGGGGGAACAAGCTTATCTTTATTTCAGGGGAACAAGGGAACAGGTACCCCCACCCCACGGGAGGGCTTCATACCGTAAATTACTAGAAAAGCACACATAATCTGTAAATTTAATGCCTTCTGAATTTTCCGGACTTGGTTTTGAACTTTTGAGGTAGCAGACGAATTTTCTTTCGATTTCCTTTTAATTTTGAAGACGGATTCGACAGAGTGTTAAAAGAGTGATCAGGTCGATAATTAGATCTTAATTGTACCTCCATTTTGTTTTTCTTCATTTAGAACTCGAATGCGAGCTTTTTAGCCACGCGAAGAACAGCCATGAAAACTCGTTAAAACAAACATAAAAAGTTAGTGCAGCGTCTTTTTTCTAATATCTTCAAATTTTCGAAGTAATTCATGATAAAATAATATTTTTTATGAAGAAAACTTATACTTTCTGATGTACTTAACTCAGAATTATCCGGTGACAGAAGAAATCTTATTCACCCCATTTGTTGCGATTTGCAACAAAACAGCCTAACCCTGTGGCAGTGATGTTTTCAGAAGAATTCATTCGAGGAGACATCGCTGCCGGGGAGTTTGGAATCAAATATTAACAATGTCATTTTTTTCACTGTTCTTTTTTAACGGGAAGTGGATAATGACAACGGTCCCCGCATGGTGCGTTTCTGCGCATGCGTCATTTGTTTTTAAAATAGACAGCCAAAAAACCCAATGTCTATTAATAGCGCTTAACAAGATGCAGCTTTTAAAAAAGATAATACTTTATGGAGATGTCATATTTTAAGATGTCTGAAATGAGGATGGATGCCTCTATGGAGGCTTAATGTAAATAATTGCACATCATTTCCCATGCGCGGATCTAGAAATTTTTTCAGAGGGGGTCCAACTTTGACTACGTATTTCTTTTGTTGATGATGGGAGAGATGATCCAAATACCAATATAAGCGGGCCATCATGAGGGTCTAGATGGGGTATAATGATTAGTGAATAATGGCCCTTTTTTATAATGAATAGTGAATAATGAGCCAAAAAATAATGAATAGTGAATAATGAGAGCCTAAAAAATAATGAATAATCCTATTTTTTTAATGAATAGAAGGAAAAATTAATGAATAGTGAATAATCAGTTTTCTTTGCCACCTTTCTTACTTTAAATGAATAACACTGCATGAAAAGTCCGTTTTACTGAAATTTATCAGGGGGTGTAAATAAGTGATAAATATTCAAGCTGTATGAAATACTCTTTTACATACCTGTTTGATTTCGGTGTTCATACCATACATGTTTAATCACCCTTATGCTATGCATAAATATATGGTAAATATAATGACTATATTTATCGTTTGGGTAAACATGTATGCATACTGCCCATAAATTTATCGTATCTCAATAAGTTGGGTAAAGGTTGTTTCATATAGGCATTTATCGCAACATTTATCCAGCATCTGTAAAGTACAGTATTGACCGCATTTATATGTCTGTATTTAAATGCATTAAACATGGTCAAATATTAGTCAAATGTTTGACCTAAAATGCTGACCTATGACAACATATGCGCATATAGCTCACTTATTTGTACATGTTTGGTTAGACTCATAAAGTTTGTTTCATGTGAGTATTTATTGCAACATTTACATAGCGTCTGTAAAATACAGTGGATGCCGCATTTATGTGTCTGTATTATTATGCATTAAACATGGTCAAATGTTAGTCACATGTTTGACCTAACATGCTGACCTTTGGCTACATAAGCGCATATAGCTCACTTATTTGTATGTGTTTGCTCAGACTCATAAAGTTTGTTTCATGTGAGTATTTATTGCAACATTTATATAGCGGCTGTAAAATATAGCGCATACCGCATTTATATGTCTGTATTTTTATGCATTAAACATGGTCAAATGTTAGTCACATGTTTGACCTAAACTGCAGACCATTGGCTACATATGCGCATATTGCTCACTCTTTTGTACGTGTTTATTCAGACAAATAAAGTGTGTTTCATATAGGTATTTGTGACAACATTTATCTATCATCTGCAAAGTGCAGCGGATACAGCATTTATAGGTCTGTATTTTATGTATTAAACATAGTGAAATATTAGTCAAATGTTTACCTAATCTGCTGATCTATGGTTACATATGCGCATATAGGCTACTTATTTGTGCACGCTTACCTTAACTTATTAAGATTGTTTCATGTAAACGGTTATAGCATCATTTATCCATCATCTGTGAAGACCAGTGGATACGACATTTATGTCTGCATTTTTATGCATTAATATTGTGAAATATAAATCAATATTTTGACTTAAAATGCTAATCTATGGCTATGTATGCGCATTTAGCTCGCTTATCTGTTTATGAAGTAAATCTGAAACACATGCGAGAATGTTAGAATTTAATAATTTATTTACGTGATTACCATGTATTAAACTCTGCTTATATCTCTGAGACATTGGTTTTTTGTGTTTTTTGTTTTTATTTGATTCTTTACGTCCCATCAACAATCTTTCAGTTAAACAGGGACGGGTCTTCCTGGGTTGAACCAGTACTAAGGTAGGATAAATGTATCTAGCTCAAGGACCACAACGCAGTGACGCCGTTGAGGCTCGAACCCGCTGCCTCTCGGTCTCGAGTCAAGCACTCTACCACTGAGCCACTGCGCTCCCATGAGACATTATGTGACTTTGTAAAAAACATCCAATTGGAGATGCGTTCTTTTAAGATTGTAAAAATACCATGAGGCTTGGGTTAAGAAACCAAAGGGAATAGTTGGTCTATATAATCAATTTCTGCAAATGAACATGTTACTGTATAAGCTTGTTGTCTCGCCTGGCATCCTTATCATATCCCTTCTTATAAGCGAGTTGTATAGTTGTCTTATCTAATCACAGCAGGTACGTCTGGATAAAACATAATCCAGTGTGTTGTAATAACTGATAATATATGCCATATAATTATGAAGCATCTGCCTGGGATGCATACGAACGACAAAGATTCAGATCAGTCTATGCATCTTCACAGTCTATATTGGAAAGTATTATAAGCTTGCTTTATAGTTAGACAAATCAAAATTCTACGAATTCTTCAACAAACCACTTCACAGAAGTATCAAAGCTAATCTTCTTACAAACATTCAGATGCAATAAAGTCCACGTAACTTCTGATAGTTGTGGATTTACCCCCCTCCCCACCACCCTCCACCCTTCTGACTATACCGGCTCAGGTGTGCTAGATCGATAGCTATGCATACAGGCAAGCGCAGATCGCTTATGCCAATGTATAAAGAACAACTTCTAGGGGCGTGCGAATTGTTGCACTTTCTATTAGTTTTCATGAACAGACTCAATAAAACCAAATCTGCTGTTTTCTGATATTGTAGGTTCTCTCTATTTCTGAAGACTGTGTGTATTCAGATTAGTCTGTCTCCAAATAAATTTAATCCATATCTACGAGCATTTTGTACGATAAGTTCCAAACTACTACATGTTTATTTAGGGTATGATACCAAACTCCATACCTGTGATGTTGACAGACTATAATTGAAAAATAGTCTAGTTTACTGTGTCCAGCACCGGGTCCAGCATTGTCAATTTATTGAAAATCGAGTTTCTACATTAATGACAGCTGAAAATATTCAAATTTAGCAGCCGTTAATTATGAGCTTATTGCATAGGAATAACTTAATGTAATTCGACCTGTCATGTAATCAAATCAGCACCAAACGGGGAGGTATGACTAGGTCTTGCTGTAAAGAACTGTGAGAAACACATTCCTACAAGGCTCGATTTATTTACAACCATTTGCCGACCTTCTTATTACCATTTTTGCAAAAAAAAGTACCGATTCAGACCAGCTGACTTTTGATATTGCCAGCTGATCTGGATCTACACTACTTTTTTTAATCCAAATAAAAAATTAATTGCTAGGTGCGACTTTTGTCGTGTGCTGATATCTTTTGCAAACAGTTTAAATCCAGATCAAATCTGACATTTTATCAGAGCTGTTCTGGGTCATCAAACCGCTTGTCACTCTTATAGCAAGCCAGAAGGAAATTTTGGGTTTTCAATCAACGGCCAGCATATCAGTATGACCGTTCATGAAATTTCAAATGGGTGTCAATCAGTGCCGATCCAGATCAGCTGCTTCTGATGAAGCCAGCGGATCAGGATCTACACTGTTATTTTTCAGATAAACACTTTCCTTGCTAGTGACGATTTTTGTCGTATTGCCGATAACCTTTGCAAATCATTTAGATCCAGATCAGGCCCTACCTTTTGTCTGGCCTGGTTTGGATCCAAACTGGTGGTATTCCCGAAAGCTATTTCTGATGTTCTCTCATTATGCATTTTAAAAATGTGCTATCTTCACCAATTATAATAGCCACATGACCTCTCGTGATGTTTCACGCCGAGATATATCAGTGCATATTCAGATCAGATGGCTTCTGATGAAACCAGTGGATCATGGTCTACACTGTTTTACCACAATGATAGAGCGGCGCAGATATGGATCCATCTAATGATGTGTTTCACACATTTTTGCCATATCACTAAGCCTATGTTAAAACAGAATAAAAAGCATTTTTTAATTCAATTATTTTATTTAATGATTAATGAACAACACGCAAGCAAACAATCAATAGCTAAACAATATTTTATACTTTAACTAATAATAATTCATGAGCCTCGCCATCGAAAACATGCGAACAACAAAGATATAGATTAGACTGCATATTTATGCAGACTGATCAATGTCATTGTCGTTTGCTACATACATTAGGCGAGAAACAGAGCTGAAGCTGAGTAGTCAGCAAAATAATCGCAGCAAACAGGTTTTATGGCATATTCCATTGGGATTTTCGACCAAAAAAGCTCAAACAAGTTAACACAGCTACAGAGACAAGCTAGGAAAGTAATTTTTGCGTGCCACTAGTTTTACTATTGTACTTTAAAGAGCGTGAATAACAAAGGCGCAGACGAGACTGCGCGGATGCACAGACTGATCCGTGCCTTTGTTATTTTCATGAAAAATGCATTTTTTTTTATTAACTTGTCAAACGCATTATTTCAAAATTGGCATCAGTTGATTTTTATTTTTACAAATTGTTTCGAAAAGTTATTTAGAAAATATCATCAAAGTATTAAAAAGTTTGGATCCAGATCAGGCCTGGCATTTTCCGGGCCAGATCTTGGTCTAAGCTGTTTGAAAGACACTCGTATGCAGCAAAGTCGGGTTTTCTCTAGAAGAATCAGATGAGCCTGCTGATCTTCATAATCACACAAAAGCGCCCACAGCTGGCGTGTGCAACCTATCACCACGGGATAGCTAAGCGCATGCCATGTGTTAATAAGCTTTTTTTATTGGTAACGAGGGGGGGGGGGGGGTAAACGACCCACTTATCGATACATGTATATGCATTCAGTGAAGACTCAATTGAGATGCTGTATTTTGATTAAGTTCCACAATGTCTGTTCTCATATATACATGTATAGTAAACGTAACGACTGTTAATAGGCTATTCATAACTTCATTTTAGCAAACAGTGTCGACCCAGATCAGGCTGCTCCCTCGACCCAGATTAGGCTGCTCCTAAAGGGAACAGCCTGATCTGGGTCCACACTGTTGGTCTGTAAGCCGAAATTTGTCCTTGACGTAAATCCTGAACTTTAGAGATTCAAATATTTGCATTATGCCTACAAAAATAATAATCAGAGAAGCTTTTATAATCTCCCTAATTCAGCATATTGAGGCTGACTTTCTATGAAAAGTCAGCCTCAAAATTCTGAATTCAGGTTCAATCCTGAAAACTTTTACCCATGTACATCATTTAGAGACTTGATAATTGTAGCTTAGTACTGGTTCAACCCAGGAAGACCCTTCCCTATATATCTGAAAGCTTGTTAATGGGACGTAAATAATCAATCAATCAAAAGCAGGCTCGATATTAAAATGTGTTTATGCGTTAAGTTGCTGCTTGGAAAATGCACAAACTATTGAACACATGCAATTTTGCACAGGTTCCATGTTTTGTACATTTTTATGGCAAAGAGCAAATAAACGTAAACCTAACATTACCATACCACCATAGAGTTAAATAGTTTCGGTCCAGATCAGGCCCGAAGTTTATAAGACAACTCGGACCAAATTCATTAGAAATCTCGGCCCACATTTTATTTGAAGTACATACGACCTGCATGCACATGTATGATGTAACCAGAATGTCTGTGCATTAGAACACCTGTACATGGATGTCTCTATAAGCAGTGGCGGATCCAGAGGGGATCAGGGGATTCGCTAGAAACATGCCCCCCCCCCCCCCCCCCCCCCCCCCCCCGTTTTTAAATATCCTATGAAAATGAAATATGAAATAATTTGATCTCAGTGAGACCGAATTATTTCATTTTCATGGGAAATTTAAGGAAAATAACAGGAGCTAGAATATTCAAATGCCAATCACTTATATGAGCCGCGTCGGGAGAAAACGTTTCTTTGGAGTACAGCGACCATGTAGATACAGAAACAAACATCAATCTTTTTTTACTTTCTATACTGTCCTCGCTCATACTTACGAAAGCCTAGAAGGTCCACTTTTAAAAAAGAAAAAAACTATCTCGTTATAACGAGATAACTAACTCGTTAAAACGAGATAACTAACTCGTAATAACGAGATGATTAACTCGTTATAACGAGAAAATTAAGTCGTAATAACGAGAAAAATATATATATATATCGTACTAACGAGAAAAATAACCCGTAATAACGAGAAAACAAACTCGAAATAACGAGATAATTAACTCGTAGTAACGAGATAATTAACCCGTTATAACGAGATGACTAACTCGTTATTAAGAGATAACTAATTATCTCGTAATTACGAGAAAAAAAAACTAACTGGTTATTACGAGATAACTTGTTAGGCACCAGAGATTCCTGGAAGTCTGCTAAGGCGCCAGAGACAGTCGCAGACTGGTGCATTGAGCTTAGGGGGTCCATAGAGGTCGACACTGGTCTAAACTTGTTTGGCACCAGGGATTCCTTGAAGTCTGCAATGGCACCAGGGGCAGTCGAATACAAGTGCTTGTGACTGGGGGGAGTCAAGATAGTTCGAAACTGGTCTAAAGTGTTTGACTTTGAAGATCCTGGAAGTCTGTGACGGTGTCAGAGACAGTCGCAAACCAGTGCTAGAACGGGAGAAATTCTCTAGAGGCTTTATATTGAGATCTTAAACTGGTCTTAACCCGATTGCCACCAGGGAATCCTGGAAATCTGCCGGTATATATGGGTCCCATGAAGCCTAAATCGGCCTAACCCGATTGACACTAGGGATTCCTGGAAGTCTGAGAGACGACACAGAAAGTCGGATATCGGTGCATTTAACGAGGGAGCATCCATAGAGGCCGAAACTGGTTTGAGCTTGTTAATTGGTCTTATTTAAATGAATAACCCAAAATTTTAATGAGATGAATAATGGGCTTAATTTTTAATGAATAGTGAATACCAGACCCCCCCATACAGACCCTCCATCATCGGCCCAGCAGCGGAACGCCATTTAAATGGCGTTTCGCTGGCGGGCCGTTGGTTGCCCAACATTGAAAGTTTGCTTGGTAGCTGTGTGATTTTACAGGGGATCCGGAACAGTATAGTACAGAAACCCTATATTTTTGTGATTTTTCAGGGGGGGGGGTCCGGACCCCCTGTCCCCCCTCTGGATCCGCACATGTTTCCTACAATGTGCCCCCGACCTCAATCCTCCATTTAGGCTCAGATCAGCCTGTGCGTATGTGCAGTTGTAAACGTATCAGCATATTTGCTATTTCCGTTATGAAGATGACATTCACAAGCAACAGCCACCAGTTTTTTTTTGCCACACCAGAATTTGGCAAAATCACATCATCTTTCTAGTGATGCAAAAGACTCAAAACCACTAAATTACATAAATACAGACATAAGGAAGCAAAACATTTATAATTATGACTAAAAAAATATATGCCATCATGGTGAAAAAAATGGTCAAAGTTAAAAACCCCGCGGGGTTTTTGAAAAACCCCGCGGGGTTTTTCCAACCCTGCGCGGGGTTTTTCCCCCACATTTTCAAATGGGGGAAAAACCCCGCAGGGTTTTTTCAAAAAAATAAATATTAAAATTTGTTCAAGAAACAAGTTTGTTTGATTGTAATTATTGCAGAAAATGATTGATATGGCTTAATTCCAAACTTTGATTTCCCCTGCGGGGTTTTTCTCCCATTTCAGATTGTGGGGGAAAAACCCCGCAGGGTTTTTTGAAAAATTCAAATTGACTTTTTGGAATTATTATTCATCACAATGCATAATAAAAGGTATATCAAAAACTTTCAGCATTATATTGTGCCTCTAGAGGAAAAAGAAAATTCCCCCGCAGGGTTTTTCCCCCGCGGGGTTTTTCCCCCACAAAATAAAATGGGAGAAAAACCCTGCGGGGTTTTTTATCCAAAAATAATAGTTTCAGTTTTTAGCTCAAAGAAGCATTTTACACTTTGTGTTCAAAGTTGTGAGAGTTTTATATCAAAACAGAGAGATTTCAATTTCTCCCTTGGTGAGAAATCCTAAATATACGTTACCGAAATGGCAATGTATCATTGTTAGACTGATGGCTGAGAATGTTTTGCTCCCCGTTAAAGAATTTTGCAGACACATCGTATCTAAAAAGAATATTTCAAGTTGCGTAGAACAAGAGATGTTTGCATGTGTACGATTGGGTGTTTGCCTCTGACAGTCTGTTACATATGTTACCATATAAAATTCAGAAATTGAAAAGTAAAAGTCTGTGCAATAAGAAGGCATTAAACTCCCGATTAAACTCACTATTTAAATTACGCATATAGTTTGCCTACTGGATACCTAGAATACTTATAAAAGTTTTAAAGCAAAATAACTGCATCCTAATGTGTTATGTGCGTTACTTAAATTAAACTACCCTTAAAAATGGTAATTGTGACCAATGTTATTTGCTTTTACAGCTGATTTGTGCTTTTTTAAAATGCTTTTGATCTAGTTGTACTTACACACTCATTTGGCTCATAGAAAAAACAAAGTGTGTTAATCTATCTTAAATATGGTGCATTATATGAGCAATTAAACAACACTACCCTAAGTTTTAAGGAGCCCAATTCGGTAGGTATTATTCAAGTACAAATATATGAAATCTTCCATTATTTGATAGTCTTGCTAATATAATAAAGAATGATAAATTTTGCAAGTTCAACAACAAGATAGGAGAACTTGTTACAGGTTGTTACTGATGTTACATAACATTATAAATAAGCCAGGGCATAGACTTGGTGTAAGAGATGATATTTCAGGGTGAAATGAATATTTTTCACATAGTTTCCTATAAATCTCTAGGTTTTGGTGCTTTAATCTTAGGAATTAAATTATTACTGATTATCAAGACCTTTTTACAGATGTTATATCTATCAACTTTTTCAATATTCCTTGTGTGTATAATACTAAAATATAGATAGAGGGACGTGAAATATAATAGTTTATATTTTAACATGACAATTAAGTATTTGTTTTGGTTAAATGTAAATATCTAAACTAATCCTTATCCAAGTCATATACAATATATATCCTTATCAAAGTGACCCAAAATGATATTCACCACTCCGCCATCCCAAGAGGAATCAAAACACCAAATTTGGGATTCATACATCAAATAATATAGGAGATAAGATCCAGACACGATTATTCTAGAAACTAGGTCATAGTTCAAGATCGCAGTGACCTAAAAATGGTATGCCACACATCAGCATCCAAAGATATATCCATACAGCAAATTTGGGATTCCTCCCTCAAATAATATACGAGATATGCTCCTGACAGGATCATTTTAGATATAAGGTCAAGGTCACAAAACTGAAACATGACACTCTGCCAGCCCAAGATGCAACCACATACCAAATTTAGGTTTCCTAGCTCATACAATATGGAAAAAATGCTCAGAACACGGTTATTCTAAAACTAGGCCAAAGGAAAAAGTCACAGTGACCCGAAAAGTGTATACAAGACTTGGCCATCCCAAAATGCATCCACACACTAAATTTGGAATTCCTACCTCAAAGAATAAAGAAGTTATGCCAATTCTAGAAACTGGGTCAAAGTTCAAGGTCACAGTGACCGGAAAATAGGACGGGACAATTTGCCATTCTAAGATGCATTCACACATCAAATTTGGGATTCCTACCTCAAATGATAAAAGAGATATGCTCCATATATTATTATTCTAAAAACCAGGTCAAAGGTCAAGTTTCAGGTCACAGTGACCCAAACATGGTACGCAGCACTCCGCCATCCCAAGATTCATACACATACCAAATTTGGAATTCCTATCTCAAAGAATATAAAAGATATGCTATGGGCACAATAATTCTTAAAACTAGGTCAGAGATCAAGGTCAAGGTGACCCAAAAATGGTATGTGACACTCCATCAACCCAAGATGCATTTACACACCAAAATTGGAATTCCTATCTCAAAGAATACAGGAGATATGCACCAGACTCAATACAGTTTCTAGAAACTAGGTCAGAGGTCAAGTTCAAGGTTACAGTGACCCAATTATGGTATGTGACACTTCTTCATCCCCAGATGCATCCACACACCAAATTTGAGATTCCTACCTGAAATAATATGAAATACATGCTACGGGCATGATTATTCTAAAACTAGGTCAGAGGTCAAGGTCACAGTGATCCGGAAATGGTACGAGACACTCCACCATCTGAGGATGCATCCACACACCAAATTTAGATTTCCTACCTCAAAGCATGTAAGAGATATGCTCCAGGCACAATAATTCTTAAAACTAGATCAGAGGTCGAGATCAAGGTCACAGTGAACCAAAAATGGTATTTGAGACTCGATCATCCCAAGATACATTTGCATACCACATTTGGAATTCCTCTTTCAAAGAACATAGGAGATATGCACCAGACTCAATGCAGTTTCTAGAAACAAGGTCAGAGGTCAAGTTCAAGGTCACAGTGACCTAATTATGGTACGTGACACTATGTCATCCCAAGATGCATCCACACACCAAATTTGAGATTCCTACCTCAAATAATATTAGAGATATGCTCCGGACACAATTATTCTAAAACCTAGGTTAGATGTCAAGGTCGCAGCGACCCAAAAATGGTATGTGACACTCCGCCATGCCAGGATGAATCAACACACCAAATTTGGAATTCCTACC
This sequence comes from Loripinus fragilis, assembly GCA_964019695.1. Classification (NCBI taxonomy): domain Eukaryota; kingdom Metazoa; phylum Mollusca; class Bivalvia; order Lucinida; family Lucinidae; genus Loripinus; species Loripinus fragilis. The sequence goes on from CAXHUL010000646.1 coordinate 1,649,841, forward strand.
TCAAAGAATTTAGGAGATATGCACCGGACACGAAGCGGGACGGACGGACAGTGCGATTACTATATGCCTTCCTAAGTTCCTTTGGGGGCATTAAAATGTAAAAAAAATCAACATTTTTTTTTCCTTTAACCAAACCACAACACATGTAGTGTGTTTGTTTGTTTGTTAGATTTGATTCTTAACTTCCTATCAACAATCTTTCAGTTATAGTATAGTGGGTACTTAAAAGAACCATCTCACTGAGACCATTCTTTTGAGCACCCAAAACATATGATGTGCTGCTTAGAAAATTTCCAAGTAAATGGAGTAAACATCATCCAGACCACCTTTAACCAAACCACAACACATGTTCTGGGTTCTCAAAAGGGCCGTCTCAATGAGACATTTGACTCTTGAACAACCAAAACATATGATGTATGGCTATTAAAATTCCCATTGCAAGTAAATTGAGTAAACATTAACCAGACCTCCAGATAAGATTGTGTGTTGTAAAATCATTTTTCCTTTTACCAAACCACAACACATGTTTTGGGTACTCAAAATAACTGTCTCACAAAGACAAATGTTTTGAGCACCTAAAACATATTATGTGTGCCTTAAACAACTTTTAAGTAAATCGAGTAAACATCCACCAGACCTCCAGATAAGAGTGCCAGATGCATAATCACCTTTCCTTTTACCAAACTACAGCACATGTTGTGGGTACTCAAAAGAACCCTCTCACTGAGATCACTTTTTTTAAAGAAGCAATCTATTCAGGGACAAGTATTCTTTCTTTTTGTATTTTATCTATTGATAGCTAATATGTATTATAGAACTTTTTGATCTCTGTAAAGGCGGCACCTCAGGAATGCTAAATTAGGCCTTGTCTACCTTAGACATAAGTTAAAGCTGAAAATGAGGCGTGGTTTTCTTCAAAAGTGACTATCATCTTGCGCCATTACCTCAGTTGAGACGCAAAACATTATTTAATCCAGCTTAGTGACTTCATCCGAAAATGTCTCATTATTGGTTAACGTAAGTATAGAGACAAACAGTGTGGACCCAGTATAGACAGCTTCCAAAGGAGCCATCTAATTTGGGTCTACACTGTTTGTCAACGTCGCTTCAACAATATTTTTATATTGGCGCTCTAGGGGTTAATAAATGTGAGTTCAGTGTATAAACTGTTAGGATTTTCATGAAACGCACGCATGTTTACTGGCTCAAACAACTTAAACTCTTAACCAAATAGATAGAACATGATTTCCCTTCTTGAACAGATGAAATAGCCAAACCACACCCAGATATGAATATTAAAGTTGCCCCCTTTACAGTGACTGAATAGCTCAATAATATAAGACCAATTCCCCAATTGGAAGATTCCATTTAAGAAATTAGAATCTTAAGGGGTGAATGATGGAAACTAATGTTCTCTTTCTAGGCTAGTATTGCTAAATGAGCAGTCTACTCAGGGACAATATTTTTTCATTTTTTGGCAGCTAGTATGGATTAAGCCAGTTTACCAAAGGGAAGATTCCATTTTAGAAAATTTGGATCTAATGTGGTGAAACATGGAAACATGATCTCATTCTAAGATCCACTAAAGAAACAATATATCCATTCCACAAGGGGAAACACACATTTTATTTAACCACTTCAATTGAACATATGAGTATTAAATTTCATTTAAAAATAACTCTGGACATGCATTTCCATCATTATTATTATTATTATTATTATTATTATTATTATTATTATTATTATTATTATTATTATTATTATTATCATAAAAATAACTTAGCATCATAAAGAATCTTTCAATAATAGAGAAAACCTAAAAGTTAATAAAAAACACACACAAAAAAACAACAACAAAAAAAAACCCAGCAAACTCGCAATAGGTTTCGTTAAGTTTGTATAAACACATTCCTTGTAACACATTCCTTGTAATAATCGCCAATTTCATTCTAGACTTACACATACATATCGATACAATAAACAATGATTTGCCCATTTTGTATCTGAAAGGGTCACAGGTTAAAATTTCTATATTTTAAATCTTTGCATTCTTGCTAATTGTTTTATTCTTATTCTTAGTTGTAGTCTGCTGACTTATTTCATTTTTTTCATTTTAATATCTTTCAGGAACACTAACAGAATGTCAAACATTTTGAATTCAGATCAGGACCGACATTTTATTAGTTTAGATTCAGGTCAGGACCGACAAAATGTCAGTCCTGGTCTGGATCTAAACTGTTTGCAATTTTGGTTAATAACCTATTTTATTGAACCACTTCATTTGAATATATGAAAATAACTCTGGACATTTCCATCATTATTATTATAATAACTCAGCATCAAAAAGAATCTTTCAATAATAGTGAAAACCTAATAGATTACTATTAAAACAAAAAAAAAAAACCCCAGCAAACTCGCAATCAGTTTCCTTAAGTTTATTCGGATTCTGATATGAAAAAAAAAATTCATTGCAATAATAATTATAACCACTTTCATTAGGATAGATTTTTACATACATATTGATACAATATACATGGATATGCCCATTTTGTATCTGAAAGGTGTCACAGGTAGAAATTTCTGTATTTTAACTATTTGCATTCTGTGTAATTGAATATTCTTATTATTTTGTTGTCTTCTGCTGACTTATTTCATTTTTCCCCAAATAATTCTTTCAGGAACACTGACAGAGTGTCAAACTGTTTGAATTCAGATCAGGACCAACATTTTATCAGTTTGGATCCCGGTCAGGACTGACAAAATCTCAGGCCTGATCTGGATCCAAACTGTTTGCAAAGGTTAACAGCATATGACATCAAGCTAAAGTGTTACTAACTGTCCCTGAAGAATGATTGATTTATGTTTTTGTTTGTTTTGTTGCTTTACGTCCCAAGTCAACAGCTATAGTCATGGCGGGACGGTCAGTTCACCTAAACACACTTTTTTCCTGGGCAGGCTTGAAAAAGCAGTTAACCAGTACTTCGCGCACATACTTTCGCTTGTAACTGACAACAACCCTTCTTGAATGATTCAGTGGAAGGGAGGAGAATGACCTTAGATCAATCTCCATGAAAGTATGTAACCGGGCCGGGATCGAACTCGCAATCCCTGGGTCTGCAGTCAGACTCTCATCTGTTGCCAGACACGTTACCGACTGCGCTACACGGCCCGGTGATTGATTTAGTCACTGCAATTTCGAAATATTAACTCAATGGATTCCATAACTGCATTGCTCAGTTAAATACAAGACCAGCTTGAATAGTCCTAGACCAGCCTGCAAGGAGCAATCTCCTATGGGACAATTATTCTTTTTATATTTCATTTAATGATAGCTCCTATGTAGAAATTCAGGATCTTAAGTGGAGAAACTAGTAAAGGCTGCTAAATGAGCAGTCTGTTCAGGGACCAATATTTTTTTTTTCTTTCATTTATTTGCAGCTAGTTTGGATTAAGTCAGTTCACCAAATGGAAGATTCCATTTTAGATATTTTGGATTTAAAGGGTGAAACACGGAAAAATGTCTCATTCTAAGTACCGCTGAAGAAACAATATATTCATTCCACAAAGAGAAATGCACATTTTATTTAACCACTTCATTTTAACCCTTAAAACGCCAAGAAAAAAATGCATCTGAAAATGTTGTCTGCTGAAGTCGTCTGCTGCAAATAATTGCCTAACATTACTGACAATTTAAGTATAGAAGCAAACAGCGTGGACCTAGAACAGACTGCTCCTATAGGAGCAGTCTGATCTGGGTCCACACTGTTAGCCATAGAGGCTTCTTAAACATTTCAGCAGATGACTTTTGTTGCGATTGGCGCATTAAGGGTTAACAATTGAAAAATATACTTCTTTTTAAAAAATAACTGGACATTTCCATTATTATTAGTAGTAGTATGATTAACTCCATATAAACATCATAGTTAGCTCTGAATAGTTAGACTGTGGACACAGTGCGCTTATAGGGTGGAATACAGCTAATACTTGATTTGAAAGAGGACATATAATAAGTCACCTGGCCATAATGAGCTCTGTAAATTAACCAATCTGTACTTTTGGTTGCATGAATGTGCAGATACTGCAGAGCATAGATAAGAAACCACTTATACTTAGATTAATCTAAGATTATATACTCAGAATGATACTATCAAGGTTTTTGGGTCCTGTAAATAAAGGTCCTGTTAATTTACAATAGGAAAAGGTTGAAAATATCTTGAAATCAAGCCTGTAAAGTAGATTTTTCAGCAGGACAAGGGTAAACCATGGTCAGGTTTTTCTGTACTGGCAGCAACTTTTGTCATCTGATGACATTTGCAAACAGTTTGGAGCCAGATCAGGACCAAAAGAATGTTGGGCTTGATCTGGATCCAAACAGTTAATCACCTTGGTTTTGTTCCTGAAAGATTTTTTGAAAAGAAGTCAGCAGACGGCAACAAAATCATGAAGAAGTATCCAGCATGTAAAGTATAAATAAAAATATAAAATGCTAACAATTCCTCCTCTTTTGTGTTTTGTCCCAACTTGTGTCAACAATTTCTCCTCTTTTGTGCTTTTGTTCCAGCTTGTGTCCCAGTCATTTTAAGGATTCAAAGAAATGAGCATTAGCATATTATGTTAACCAAGATCAGAATATCCATAAAACAGAAGTCTGGTCAGACTTTACAGGAATTTATCTTCACTAGTTCCATGATGACTAGACACAAAAAAATTCATTAACATGTATTATAATGGCTGTGAGATCCATAATATGTCAATGAGATCTATACGAAATGGTGTAACAAACACCTATATATTCCTGAAAATTTCTTGAGCACTATTTTACAGTATTTTGCTATCTTGAATAGTTCCTGAGTATCACCTGAACACATAAGGCGCCTAAAAGTATTTGGTCTAGCAAGCAAGTTCCTTGGCAGATAAACCCTTCTAGCATCACTAAAGTAAGAACACTCAATTAAATAATGATATTCATCACCAATTTTGTTATGAAAACATAATTCACATATCCCTCAGGGGTGTGGAAATAGTAAAATTTTCTACTTGTCCAGGGACAAGTAAATGGCCATAATGTACTTGTCCAAAGAAAATTTGAGCCTATACAATTGACTAGTAGTACTTAGTACATAACCATTGGTGACTTGCAGTGCTCTGGAAGAATGTGGGTGGGGGATTTGTGCTAAACACATCTGTTTTACTTATTTAGATAATTGTACAGCTACCTAGATTCTGGGTCAGTCTCTTAATGTATTGCAGTAATCCAATCAGCTCAAAAATATTTACTACAGTACTTAGGTCAAAATCTTACCTCATTTATCACCATTCAGCATGTTCAGCTGAGGGACCAAACTGCCTGCCTGATGTCCCTCTTGTCAGTGAAGTATGTGTTCACCATAGAAGCCTCTACAGCCTCCTGGCTACTGAAAACCATGTTAATCCTGCATTTCTGACATAGACTGCTGGATGGCAGCTGCTGCATGTTGATGCTCTGAAGAACATTTAAATATAAACCAAGTCCTGCTGAGTCTGCCCTGTCGATTTATCCTTTTTTTCAAATACATGTACTGTCAATTAAGATCAGCTGGTGTCTGTGGAGCTATCTGAGCAGAATCCTTACTGTTTTTCAGTCTGACTGAAAATATACAAGGCTCTATATTAGGTCAGGCTAAACAGTGTTTAATCTAAAGCCATTGACCCCTTGCTGAAAAGCTAAGGTGGGCCATCTTTAACAAATATATGTGAATGGGGAAATATTGAGTTATATTATCACGTGAAATCGAATGAATATCACCCAGATTTCCAAGATTGAAGACTGGAAAAGTATTATTAGGCCCAACATCCAGCTATGAATCTTAAATGATTCGGCAGTTTCAATTGGATTAAATATTATATTTTATTCAAATTAATTTGTACATGGTATATACAGCTTGAAACAATAAGATAAAGATATGAGCACTTGAATTCCGAGAATCTGATGTGTCGCCTTGCCAAACAGATGTCAATCAAGGCAAATTTGTCGAATTTATATCCTGGGCGAAGGGTTACTTTAGAGAAACTTATAAATGACAAAATATAAATCCCATTTCTCCAACCCCTAAGTTCACCTTGGGTATCATACAGATCAAAGTTATAAGCCTATCAACTAGTTTTTAGCGGTTAGTTCAATAAAAAATAAACTAATCTGTATAATTTCAATATCTGACTTCAACCTGACCCAGAGGTCAGGGTTGTGTGTAAGGTCAAAGTGTTTGCTTCTATGTTAGTCTATACTGCTTTACCCTAAATTTGATATGCAACACAGTGATTTTATTTGGGATTTTGGGAAGCTACCTTTTCCTACACATTTGGGAAAATATTTTATTAAAATTGGGAAAATAAGAGCTAAAATACATGAAATTGGGAAAATAAAGGCCATTTTTGGATTGGGAATGACTCCCATATACGGCCTCAAAAATGGCCAAAAAATCACTGCAACATGACCACATTCAGAGTTTTTACCCTTTAATCCAAACCGCAGGTTGAGGGTCTGTGTGTAAGGAGAGAATATGTGCTTGCATGGTGCTCTATGCTCCATTCCCTGTAATTTGTTATGCAACATGACCATGTTCTAAAAAAGTTGAATTTAGACCTATTGACCCCACCCCCAGGGTCGAGACGGGAGTGTAGGGGGAGGTCTGCAGACAAAATATATGCGACCATGTTGCTGCATTAGAGATTCCCTTTAATTTGATATGCAACATGACATTGATCTGAAAGAGTTAAAGTTTGACCTTTTGACCCCTAGGGTCGGAGGGCTGGGGTCGGAGAGCAAAATATTTACTACCAAGTTGCTGCATTTGCGATTCTCTTTCTTAATTTGATATGTTCTGAAAAAGTTGAATTTGACCTACTGACCCAATCCCCAGGGGAAGGGGGGGGGAGGGGGTCTGCTGCCAAAATATTTGCTACCGTGTTGCTGCATTTTGTGATTCCCTTTATTTGATATGTAATAAAAGCACCGCAAGCACTGCGTAATACCCCGCCACTGCTGGGGGCACCAAAAGTTATTTTGTGAGATATATAATGCCTAAATAGCAACAGAACTGAGATAGACAGTGATATGACGTCCTTAGTCACAATATGTAACCTTTGATGGTCAACATATCTGTGAAGTTTCATTCAGATACTCCATATAGTAAATGAACTACAGGTCAAAAACCATTTTTCAGATCAATCAAGGGCGGATAACTCATGAACTGGAAAGGTAAGGGTGACGGTCCTTACTAAAAATATGTAACCTTTGATGTTCAACATATCTGTGAAGTTTCATTCAGATATTCTATATAGTAAATGAACTACAGGTCAAAAACCATTTTTCAGATCAATCAAGGGTAGATAACTCATGAACTGGAAAGGTAAGAGTGAAGATCCTTAGTCACAATATGTAACCTTTGATGATCAACATATCTGTGAAGTTTCATTCAGATATTCCATATAGTAAATGAACTACAGGTCAAAAACCATTTTTCAGATCAATCAAGGGCAGATAACTCATGAACTGGAAAGGTAAGAGTGATGGTTCTTTGTCACAGTATGTAACCTTTGATGTGAAACATATCTGAAAGTTTCATTTAAATATTCCACATAGTAAAGGAACTACGGGTAAAAAACATTTTTTAATTCAATCAAGGGCGGATAACTCACAAACGGGAAAGGTAAGAGTGACGGTTCTTAGTCACAATATGTTACCTTTGATGTGAAACATATCTGTGAAGTTATATTCAGATATTCCACATAGTAAAGGAACAATAGGTCAAAAACCTTTTTTCAGACCTATCAAGGGCGGATAACTCACAAACTGGGAAGGTCAGAATGACGGTCCTTAGTCAGAATATGTAACCTTTGATGTGCAACATATCTGTGAAGTTTCATTCAGATATCATGAATAGTAAAGGAATAACAGGCCAGAAACCATTTTTCCAATACGAAAAAGGGCAGTAACTCCGTTAAAAATGGACGGATTTTGCCCATTAACAATCCCATACCACTCATCGCCGATAACAATATGTATGCAAAATTTGAAAAAATTCCGTGCATAAATACTCAAGTTATCGATCGGAAATGGTGCGGACGGACGGACGGACGGACGGATGGACGGACGGACGGACGGACAGACGGACAGACACCGAAGGGTATAACATAATACCTCGCCACACTTTAGTGGCGGGGTATAACAATGACCAAGTTCTGAAAAAGCTTGAACTTTGACCTATTGATCCCATCCCCAGAGTCATGGGAGGGGGACTGCAGTCAAAGTATTTGGGACCATGTTGATGCATTCTTGACTCCAATTAATTTGATATGCAACATGACCATGAAGAAACTCTCAAATCCATCTATTTAATGCCCAGGTCACACATTCACGGATCACCTCGTAGTCCGATATGGATGCACAACGCAAGTACTACTACGTATGATTACGGATGCAATATGGAAATATACATACTAATACGGATTGCCACGGATGATGCAGGATCGTATCCTTGGCTAATCCTGCGTCAAAACCGTGAATGTGTGACCTGGACATAACATTTGTCCTGGATGCTCAAAAGTACCGTCTCCAAGGATATGGCCCTCGTGAGCATCCATGACATTTTTTTCCATTGTAAACAAGAAAACCGCCCTCCAACTAGGCAAACTGGAGAAACTATGATCCCATCCATCAATTTCAATTTTAACACCTGTTTTGGGTGCTCAAAAGAACCATCTCAATGAGGTGATCCCCCTGAGCATCCACAACATGTTTTCAATCACAAATATTAAAGCTAAATTTCAATTACTCAAACAGTGAGACCATTCTCCTTAGCTATTCTCCAATCTACCACAATTCCATCCAATTTAATACTTGTCCTGGGTGCTCAAAAGTTGTTAACAGCCCTTTGACTGTATTGTCTCGCAAGTAGTCAACTCTTTCACTCAACTCAACTCAACACAAATTTATTTGCAAATCACAGTTAATCGTTGTTGTTGTCTATCCATTAAGCATTATAACGCTGCTTATGAACTCTTGGTGCTTTTCTTCTTAGCTCATCAGTACATTGTCCCTTTGTGCTTTAACACATATGCTCCATGCGCATGCGTGGGCGATCATTAAATTTATATAAAACGTTTGGTGCTCTTCACATACTGTGCAAGAGCTCCCACTAGGTCATTTTGGCCTTGCCGACTAATATCTCCTACGCATCCATTCAACACTTTCAAATTGATGTCACAGACTGTAAAGATTCCTTCTCTATACAATACTTCCTCAACTAACAGTTAATCACTGGTTATTTTCTGTGTACAGAGGCAGGGCCAGGGGGTGGGGAACTTGTCAGCTTTTAAGCAAAATGAAAGAAGCTAAAAACTAATTAACAAGGCAAAATCAATTTACCTTTCATCAGCTAGTTGTCAAAGTGAACACATTCCGGTAATACTTTTTTTGTAAATCTCCATACTTTTGTAATAAGTAGAAAATAGATTGCCAGGCAGATTTAGTAATCGTGTCTGCCATCTTAGTTTTTTTTTTTTCCCAATCCGTACTCCCCAGGAGTCTGGTGCATTGCTATAGGCGCGACCCACGTCATGGACCGTTGGATACATGGAAGACACTGCGCGGAGCCGGAATTGGTACATCAAGATCTGTGAAATTGGCGTGCTTTAGACCAGGATCTTTCTATAGGATACTCACAGGGTTGTAGAAAAGACCCAAATTTCTTGAATCATAGAATGGGTTGGGTATCTTGTCTTCCGCACAAGACAAGATGCCCAACCCATTCTATGATTCCTAAACAATCAATGTAGACCGTGATCAGATGCTACATTCTGCTGCATCTGATCCTGGTCTGCACTGTCTGTCAATGTACTACACATTAACTTGTTTAAAAGATTGCAGTTATGTATGACCCGTACTGCAATTGCTGTTATTAATTTTATTGCCTTTATCATGGATCATAAAATTACTAAGTAATTTTATGATCCATGCCTTTATCTGCTGTTAGAACTGTTTCAACCCATAAGACGCATCCTAACATGACGGATAAATGGTTGACTGGGATGTAATGAATCATGCTAAACAAATAACATCAGTGCTACCTGAACAATATTTTTTGGGCAGTTCGGTGGTGCAAACTTGGTAGTGATCATGGCGGACGAGGGGGGGGGGCATCGAGGGAATTGTTTTAAGGCCTTTAATTACTGTAAAAACTTAAATTATATGAGCTCTAACTGTATAACTGATCTCAATCATTAATAAAACTGATAATTACTCTTTGGTGAAAACCCCGCAGGGTTTTTCTCCCATTTCATTTTGTGGGGGAAAAACCCCGCGGGGGTTTTCCCCCGCGGGTTTTTTATATTTTGCTTGAAAGGCTTCAGATGATGAGAAAAACTTCAATTCAGCTTCTATATTGTTTTGTAAAGCAATACAATTAAAAACAAACCTTTTTATTTTTTTAAAAAACCCTGCGGGGTTTTTCCCCCACAATCTGAAATGGGAGAAAAACCCCGCGGGGGAAATTAAAGGTTGGAATTAAGCCATACCAATCATTTTTTGAAATAATTACAATCAAACAAACTTATTTCTTGAACTTATTTTGATATTAATTTTTTTGAAAAAACCCTGCGGGGTTTTTCCCCCATTTGAAAATGTGGGGGAAAAACCCCGCGCAGGGTTTTAAAAACCCCGCGGGGTTTTGAAAAACCCGCGGGGTTTTCGAAAAACCCCGCGGGGTTTTTAACTTTGACCTTTTTTTTCACTATGACAGAATTTTTATTTTGGGGTCTAAATGCATATGTTTTACTAATTTAAGACTGTATTTATGTTTTAAAGTGGTTTTGAGTATTTTGTACCACTAGAAAGGTGATGTGATTTTGCCAAATTCTGGTGCGGCAAAAAAAAACTGGTGGCTGTTAAGCGCTTATTTCTTTAACTATGATCAGACGATGGCTATCGCCTGCACATATATCATATAAGGCTAGCATGGAAACATGTCCTAATTCCTGTAATAGAATGAAGGCAAATGGATGGGCATTTAATAAACGTACAACTATGTTCTGAAGTCGTTGTGAGGAGACGGTCAGAACTGGATGAGCGTATTTCTAAATCAGATATTGGTATTACCATATTCTAACTACGATCACAGCTGGCTGATCATGCTCCTCATCAGGTAGATGTATAAACATTATCTTACCGATGTAATGAGACGACCATGTTCCTTATGAAATAGGGGTATAACCATGCTCCGAACATGGTCATGAGATGATCATAATGGACGGAGCAGGTTTCTTACCTGAATGAGGTATAACCATACTCTGACCGTCGTCAAGAAAAGATCACAACTGATGGTGCATGTTTCTTACCTGCTCTGTCCATTGTCATGAGACGATGACAACTGTCGGAGCAAGTTTCATACATAAATGATAAATAACCATGCTCTGACCGTTGTCATGTCACGATGACAACTAACGGAGCATGTTTCATACCTTAGGGATGAATAACCATGCTCTGACCGTTGTCATGAGACAATGACAACTGACGGAGCATGTTTCATACCTTAGGGATGAATAACCATGCTCTGACCGTTGTCATGAGGCGATGAAAACTGACCGAGCATGTTTCATACCTTAGAGATGAATAAACATGCTCTGACCGTTGTCATGAGACGCTGACAACTGACGAGGCATGTTTCATACCTTAGAGATGAATAACCATGCTCTGACCGTTGTCATGTCACGATGACAACTGTCGGAGCATGTTTCATACCTAAGAGATGAATAACCAATGCTCTGATCGTTGTCATGAGACGATGACAACTGTCGGAGCATGTTTCATACCTTAGAGATGAATAACCATGCTCTGACCGTTGTCATGTCAAGATGACAACTGTCGGAGCATGTTTCATACCTTAGGGATAAATAACCATGCTCTGACCGTTGTCATGTCACGATGACAACTAACGGAGCATGTTTCATATCTTAGAGATGAATAACTATGCTCTGACCGTTGTCATGTCACGATGACAACTGTCTGAGCATGTTTCATACCTTAGAGATGAATAACCATGCTCTGACCATTGTCATGAGGCGATGATAACTGACGGGGCATGTTTCATACCTTAGAGATGAATAACCATACTCTGACCGTTGTCATGTCACGATGACAACTGTCGAAGCCTGTTTCATACCTTAGAGATGAATAACCATGCTCTGACCGTTGTCATGAGACGATGACAACTGGCGGAGCATGTTTCATACCTTAGAGATGAATAACCATGCTCTGTCCGTTGTCATGTCACGATGACAACTGTCGGAGCATGTTTCATACCTAAGAGATGAATAACCATGCTCTGACCGTTGTCATGTCACGATGACAACTGACGGAGCCTGTTTAATACCTTAGAGATGAATAACCATGCTCTGACCGTTGTCATGAGACGATGTCAACTGTCGGAGCATGTTTCGAACCTTAGAGATGAATAACCATGCTCTGACCGTTGTCATGTCACGATAACAACTGTCGGGGCATGTTTCATACCTTAGAGATGAATAACCATGCTCTGACCGTTGTCATGAGACGATGTCAACTGTCAGAGCATGTTTCATACCTTCGGGATGATAAACCATGCTCTGACCGTTGTCATGAGACGATGACAACTGGCGGAGCATGTTTCATACCTTAGAGATGAATAACCATGCTCTGACCGTTGTCATGAGGCGATGACAAATAACGGAGCATGTTTCATACCTTAGGGATGAAACCCGTGCTCTGACCGTTGTCATGTCAGGATGACAACTGTCGGAGCATGTTTCATATCTTAGAGATGAATATCCATGCTCTGACCGTTGTCATGAGGCGATGCCAACTAACGGAGCATGTTTCATACCTAAGGGATATAATACCATGCTCTGACCGTTGTCATGAGACGATATCAACTGACGAATCATGGTTCATACCTTAGGGATATATTACCATGCTCTGACCGTTGTCACTAGACAATAACAACTGACGGATTATGGTTGATATCTTAGGGATATATTAGCATGCTCTGACCGCTGTCATGAGATGATAACAACTGACAGAGCATGGTTCATATCTTAGGGATATATTACCATGCTCTGACCGTGGTCACTAGACGATAACAACTGACGGAGCATGGTTCATACCTTAGGGATATATTACCATGCTCTGACCGTTGTCACTAGACAAAAACAACTGACGGAACATGGATAATAACTCAGGGATATATTACCATGCTCTGACCGTTGTGACAAGATGATAACAACTTAGGGATATATAACCATGCTCTGACTGCTGTCATGAGACGAAAACAACTGACGGAGCATGGTTCATACCTTAGGGATATATTACCATGCTCTGACCGTTGTCACTAAACGATAACATCTGACGGAGCACGGTTCATAGCTTAGGCATATATTACCATGCTCTGACCGTTGTCATGAGACGATAACAACTGACGGAGCATGGTTCATACCATAGGATATATAACCATGCTCTGTCCATTGTCACTAGACGATAACAAACAACTGACGGAGCATGGTTCATACCTTAGGGATATATTACCATGCTCTGACCGTTGTCATGAGACGATAACAACTGACGGACCATGGTTCATACCTTAGAGATTATAACCGTGCTCTGACCAATGTCACTAGATGATAACAACTGACGGAGCATGGTTCATACCTTAGGGATATATTATCATGCTCTGACCGTTGTCACTAGATGATGACAACTGACGGAGCATGGTTCATACCTTAGGGATATATTACCATGCTCTGACTGTTGCACTAGACGATAACAACTGACGGAGCATGGTTCATACCTAAGGGATATATTATTATGCTCTGACCGTTATCATGAGAAGCTAACTAGTGACGGAGCATGGTTCATACCTTAGGGATATATTACCATGCTCTGACCGTTGTTATGACACGATAACATCTGACGGAGCATGGTTCATATCTTAGAGATATATTACCATGCTCTGACCGTTGTCACTAGACGATAACAACTGACGGAGCATGGTTCATACCTTAGGGATATATTACCATGCTCTGACCGTTGTCACTAGACGATAACAACTGACGGAGCATGGATAATACCTCAGGGATATATTACCATGCTCTAACCGTTGTCACAAGATGATAACAACTGACGGAGCATGGTTCATACCTTAGGGATATATTACCATGCTCTGACCGTTGCCATGAGCCGATATCAACAGACGGAGCATGGTTCATACCTTAGGGATATATAACCATGCTCTGACCATTGTCACTAAACGATAACATCTGACGGAGCATGGTTCATACGTTAGGGATATATTACCATGCTCTGACCGTTGTCATGAAACGATAACAACTGAAGGAGCATGGTTCATACCATAGGATATATAACCATGCTCTGACCATTGTCATGAGACGATAACAACTGACGGAGTATTGATCATACCTTAGGTATAGATTACCATGCTCTGACCGTTGTCATGAGACGAATACAACGTCGGAGCATGGTTCATACCTTAGGGATATATTACCATGCTCTGACCGTTGTCACTAGACGATAACAAGTGACGGAGCAGGGTTCATACCTTTGGGATATATTACCATGCTCTGACCGTTGTCACTAGACGATAACAACTGATGGAGCATGGTTCATACCTTAGGGATATATTACCATGCTCTGACCGTTGTCACTAGATGATAACAACTGACGGAGCAAGGTTCATACCTTAGGGATATATTACCATGCTGTGACCGTTGTCACTAGACGATAACAAACAACTGACGGAGCATGGTTCATACCTTAGGGATATATTACCATGCTCTGACCGTTGTAATGAGACGATAACAACTGACGGAGCATGGTTTATACCTTAGGGATATATAACCGTGCTCAGAACGTTGTCACTAGATGATAACAACTGACGGAGCATGGTTTATACCTTAGGGATATATTATCATGCTCTGACCGTTGTCACTAGATGATGACAACTGACGGAGCATGGTTCATAACTTAGTGATATATTACCGTGCTCTGACTTTGTCACCAGACGATAACAACTGACGGAGCATGGTTAATATCGTAGGGATATATTACCATGCTCTGACAGTTGTCATGAGAAGATAACAACTGACGGAGCATGGTTCATACCTTAGGGATATATTACCATGCTCTGACCGTTGTCACTAGATGATGACAACTGACGGATCATGGTTCATATCTTAGGGATATATTACCATGCTCTAACCGGTGTCATGAGACGATAACAACTGACGGAGCATGGTTCATACCTTAGGGATAGATTACATTGCTCTGACCGTTGTCACTAGATGATAACAACTGACGGAGCATGGTTCATACCTTAGGGATATATTATACAATTATTGACTTTTGTTGAGGTAGACATGGAGTGTTATTGAACAGTTAACTTCATATTGACCGACGCGTTTTGTTTTATTATATAATAAATGTATTTTATGCATTTCCTGCCATTTTAGACCATTAAAACGTTGACGTTACGGATGGATCATGCGAAATTACATGACGTTCTGACATCACTTCCCGTAAGCCAGTCAATATTACCTCGTGCCGTGTGCTTTGCAACGTCACATCCGGCAAACCATGCGATATGTAGTTTTATTGACTCGAGTGGATTTGCATATGGGCCAATCAGAAGATGTTTATTTATAGATTATATAATAATACCATGTTCTGACCGTTGTCATGAGACGATAACAACTGACGGAGCATGGTTCATACCTTAGGGATATATTACAATGCTCTGACCGTTGTCACTAGATGATAACAACTGATGGAGCATGGTTCATACCTTAGGGATGAATAATCATACACTGACCGTTGACACTAGATGATAACAACTGACGGAGGATGATTCATACCTTAGGGGTATATTACCATGCTCTGACCATTGTCACTAGATGATGACAACTGACGGAGCATGGTTAATACCTTAGGGATATATTACCATGCTCTGATCGTTGTCACTAGACGATAACAACTGACGGAGCATGGTTCATATCTTAGGGATATATTACCATGCTCTGACAGTTGTCATGAGACAATAACAAATGACGGAGCATGGTTCATACCTTAGGGATATATTACCATGCTCTGACCGTTTTCATGAGACGATGACAACTAACGGAGCATGTTTCATATCTTAGGGATAAATAACCATGCTCTGACCGTTGTCATGTCACGATGACAACTGTCGTAGCATGTTTCACACCTTAGGGATATAATACCATGCTCTGACCGTTGTCATGAGACGATAACAACTGACAGTGCATGGTTCATATCGTAGGGATATATTACCATGCTCTGATAGTTGGCATGAGACGATAACAAGTGACGAAGCATGGTTAATACCTTAGGGATATCTTACCATGCTCTGACCGTTGTCACTTGACGATAACAAATGACAGAGCATGGTTCATACCTGAGGGATATATTACCATGCTCTGACCGTTGTCACTAGATGATAACAACTGACGGAGCATGGTTCATACCTTAGGGATATATTACCATGCTCTGACCGTTGTCATTAGACGCTAACAACTGACGGAACATGGTTCATACCTTAGGGATATATTACCATGCTCTGACAGTTGTAATGAGACGATGACAGCTGATGAAGCATGATTCGTACCTGAGGGATATATAACCATGCTCTGTCAGTTGTCATGAGACAATGACAACTGACGGAGCATGGTTCATATCTTAGGGATATATTACCATGCTCTGACCGTTGTCATGAGACGATAACAACTGACGGAGCATGGTTCATACTTAAGGGATATATTACCATGCTCTGACCGTTGCCACTAGATGATAACAACTGACGGAGCATGGTTCATACCTTAGGGATATATTACCATGCTCTGACAGTTGTCATGAGACAATAACAAATGACGGAGCATGGTTCATACCTTAGGGATATATTACCATGCTCTGACCGTTGTCATGAGACGATAACAACTGCCGGAGCATGTTTCATACCTTAGAGATGAATAACCATGCTCTGACCGTTGTCATGTCACGATGACAACTGACGGATCATGTTTAACACCTTAGAGATGAATAACCTTGCTCTGACCGTTGTCATGAGACGATGTCAACTGTCGGAGCAGGTTTCATACCTTAGAGATGAATAACCATGCTCTGACCGTTGTCATGTCACGATGACAACTGACGGAGCATGTTTCATACCTTAGAGATGAATAACCATTCTCTGACCGTTGTCATGAGACGATGTCAACTGTCGGAGCATGTTTCATACCTTCGGGATGATTAACCATGCTTTGACCGCTGTCATGAGACGATGACAACTGTCGGAGCATGTTTCATTACTTAGAGATGAATAACCATGATCTGACCGTTGTCATTAGGCGATGACAACTAACGGAGCATGTTTCATACCTTAAGGATGATAACCCATGCTCTGACCGTAGTCATGTCACGATGACAACTGTCGGAGCATGTTTCATATCTTAGAGATGAATAACCATGCTCTGACCGTTGTCATGAGGCGATGACAACTAACGGAGCATGTTTCATACCTAAGGGATGAATAACCATGCTCTGACCGTTGTCATGTCACGATGACAACTGTCGGAGCATGTTTCATACCTTAGGGATAAAAAACCATGCTCTGACCGTTGTCATGTCACGATGACAACTGTCGAAGCCTGTTTCATACCTTAGAGATGAATAACCATGCTCTGACCGTTGTCATGAGACGATGACAACTGGCGGAGCATGTTTCATACCTTAGAGATGAATAACCATGCTCTGTCCGTTGTCATGTCACGATGACAACTGTCGGAGCATGTTTCATACCTAAGAGATGAATAACCATGCTCTGACCGTTGTCATGTCACGATGACAACTGACGGAGCCTGTTTAATACCTTAGAGATGAATAACCATGCTCTGACTGTTGTCATGAGACGATGTCATCTGTCGGAGCATGTTTCGAACCTTAGAGATGAATAACCATGCTCTGACCGTTGTCATGTCACGATGACAACTGTCGGAGCATGTTTCATACCTTAGAGATGAATAACCATGCTCTGACCGTTGTCATGAGACGATGTCAACTGTCAGAGCATGTTTCATACCTTCGGGATGATAAACCATGCTCTGACCGTTGTCATGAGACGATGACAACTGGCGGAGCATGTTTCATACCTTAGAGATGAATAACCATGCTCTGACCGTTGTCATGAGGCGATGACAAATAACGGAGCATGTTTCATACCTTAGGGATGAAAACCCATGCTCTGACCGTTGTCATGTCAGGATGACAACTGTCGGAGCATGTTTCATATCTTAGAGATGAATATCCATGCTCTGACCGTTGTCATGAGGCGATGCCAACTAACGGAGCATGTTTCATACCTAAGGGATATAATACCATGCTCTGACCGTTGTCATGAGACGATATCAACTGACGAATCATGTTTCATACCTTAGGGATATATTACCATGCTCTGACCGTTGTCACTAGACAATAACAACTGACGGATTATGGTTGATATCTTAGGGATATATTAGCATGCTCTGACCGCTGTCATGAGATGATAACAACTGACGGAGCATGGTTCATATCTTAGGGATATATTACCATGCTCTGACCGTTGTCACTAGACGCTAACAACTGACGGAGCATGGTTCATACCTTAGGGATATATTACCATGCTCTGACCGTTGTCAATAGACAAAAACAACTGACGGAGCATGGATAATACCTCAGGGATATATTACCATGCTCTGACCGTTGTGACAAGATGATAACAACTTAGGGATATATAACCATGCTCTGACCGCTGTCATGAGACGAAAACAACTGACGGAGCATGGTTCATACCTTAGGGATATATTACCATGCTCTGACCGTTGTCACTAAACGATAACATCTGACGGAGCACGGTTCATACCTATGGCATATATTACCATGCTCTGACCGTTGTCATGAGACGATAACAACTGACGGAGCATGGTTCATACCATAGGATATATAACCATGCTCTGTCCATTGTCACTAGTCGATAACAAACAACTGACGGAGCATGGTTCATACCTTAGGGATATATTACCATTCTCTGACCGTTGTCATGAGACGATAACAACTGACGGACCATGGTTCATACCTTAGAGATTATAACCGTGCTCTGACCAATGTCACTAGATGATAACAACTGACGGAGCATGGTTCATACCTTAGGGATATATTATCATGCTCTGACCGTTGTCACTAGATGATGACAACTGACGGAGCATGGTTCATACCTTAGGGATATATTACCATGCTCTGACTGTTGTCACTAGACGATAACAACTGACGGAGCATGGTTCATACCTAAGGGATATATTACCATGCTCTGACCATTGTCACTAGATGATGACAACTGACGGAGCATGGTTAATACCTTAGGGATATATTACCATGCTCTGATCGTTGTCACTAGACGATAACAACTGACGGAGCATGGTTCATATCTTAGGGATATATTACCATGCTCTGACAGTTGTCATGAGACAATAACAAATGACGGAGCATGGTTCATACCTTAGGGATATATTACCATGCTCTGACCGTTTTCATGAGACGATGACAACAATCGGATCATGTTTCATACCTTAGGGATAAATAACCATGCTCTGACCGTTGTCATGTCACGATGACAACTGTCGAGGCATGTTTCACACCTTAGGGATATAATACCATGCTCTGACCGTTGTCATGAGACGATAACAACTGACAGAGCATGGTTCATATCGTAGGGATATATTACCATGCTCTGACAGTTGGCATGAGACGATAACAAGTGACGAAGCATGGTTAATACCTTAGGGATATCTTACCATGCTCTGACCGTTGTTATGAGACGATAACAACTGACGGAGCATGGTTCATATCTTAGGGATATATTACCATGCTCTGACCATTGTCATGAGATGATAATAACTGACGGAGCATGGTTCACACATTAGGGTTATATTACCATGCTCTGACCGTTGTCACTAGACGATAACGTCTGACGGAGCATGTTTTATACATTAGGATATATTACCATGCTCTGACCGTTGTCACTAAACGATTACAACTGACGGAGTATGGGTAATACCTTAGGGATATATAACCATGCTCTGACCGTTGTCACTAGACGATAACAACTGACGGAACAAGGTTCATACCTTAGGGGTATATTACCATGCACTGACCATTGTCACGAGACGATAACAAGTGACGACGCATGGTTCATACCTTAGGGATATATTACCATGCTCTGACCGTTGTCACTTGACGATAACAACTGACAGAGCATGGTTCATACCTGAGGGATATATTACCATGCTCTGACTGTTGTCACTAGATGATAACAACTGACGGAGCATGGTTCATACCTTAGGGATATATTACCATGCTCTGACCGTTGTCACTAGACGCTAACAACTGACTGAACATGGTTCATACCTTAGGGATATATTACCATGCTCTGACAGTTGTCATGAGACGATGACAGCTGATGAAGCATGATTCGTACCTGAGGGATATATAACCATGCTCTGTCAGTTGTCATGAGACGATGACAACTGACGGAGCATGGTTCATATCTTAGGGATATATTACCATGCTCTGACCGTTGTCATGAGACGATAACAACTGACGGAGCATGGTTCATACTTAAGGGATATATTACCATGCTCTGACCGTTGTCACTAGATGATAACAACTGACGGAGCATGGTTCATACCTTAGGGATATATTACCATGCTCTGACAGTTGTCATGAGACAATAACAAATGACGGAGCATGGTTCATACCTTAGGGATATATTACCATGCTCTGACCGTTGTCATGAGACGATAACAACTGCCGGAGCATGTTTCATACCTTAGAGATGAATAACCATGCTCTGACCGTTGTCATGTCACGATGACAACTGACGGATCATGTTTAACACCTTAGAGATGAATAACCTTGCTCTGACCGTTGTCATGAGACGATGTCAACTGTCGGAGCATGTTTCATACCTTAGAGATGAATAACCATGCTCTGACCGTTGTCATGTCACGATGACCACTGACGGAGCATGTTTCATACCTTAGAGATGAATAACCATTCTCTGACCGTTGTCATGAGACGATGTCAACTGTCGGAGCATGTTTCATACCTTCGGGATGATTAACCATGCTTTGACCATTGTCATGAGACGATGACAACTGTCGGAGCATGTTTCATTACTTAGAGATGAATAACCATGCTCTGACCGTTGTCACTAGACGATAACGTCTGACGGAGCATGTTTTATACATTAGGATATATTACCATGCTCTGACCGTTGTCACTAAACGATTACAACTGACGGAGTATGGGTAATACCTTAGGGATATATAACCATGCTCTGACCGTTGTCACTAGAGGATAACAACTGACGGAGCAAGGTTCATACCTTAGGGGTATATTACCATGCACTGACCATTGTCACGAGACGATAACAAGTGACGACGCATGGTTCATACCTTAGGGATATATTACCATGCTCTGACCGTTGTCACTAGACGATAACGTCTGACGGAGCATGTTTTATACATTAGGATATATTACCATGCTCTGACCGTTGTCACTAAACGATTACAACTGACCGAGTATGGGTAATACCTTAGGGATATATAACCATGCTCTGACCGTTGTCACTAGACGATAACAACTGACGGAGCAAGGTTCATACCTTAGGGGTATATTACCATGCACTGACCATTGTCACGAGACGATAACAAGTGACGACGCATGGTTTATACCTTAGGGATATATTACCATGCTCTGACCGTTGTCACTTGACGATAACAACTGACAGAGCATGGTTCATACCTGAGGGATATATTACCATGCTCTGACCGTTGTCACTAGATGATAACAACTGACGGAGCATGGTTCATACCTTAGGGATATATTACCATGCTCTGACCGTTGTCACTAGACGCTAACAACTGACTGAACATGGTTCATACCTTAGGGATATATTACCATGCTCTGACAGTTGTCATGAGACGATGACAGCTGATGAAGCATGATTCGTACCTGAGGGATATATAACCATGCTCTGTCAGTTGTCATGAGACGATGACAACTGACGGAGCATGGTTCATATCTTAGGGATATATTACCATGCTCTGACCGTTGTCATGAGACGATAACAACTGACGGAGCATGGTTCATACTTAAGGGATATATTACCATGCTCTGACCGTTGTCACTAGATGATAACAACTGACGGAGCATGGTTCATACCTTAGGGATATATTACCATGCTCTGACAGTTGTCATGAGACAATAACAACTGACGGAGCATGGTTCATACCTTAGGGATATATTACCATGCTCTGACCGTTGTCATGAGACGATAACAACTGCCGGAGCATGTTTCATACCTTAGAGATGAATAACCATGCTCTGACCGTTGTCATGTCACGATGACAACTGACGGATCATGTTTAACACCTTAGAGATGAATAACCTTGCTCTGACCGTTGTCATGAGACGATGTCAACTGTCGGAGCATGTTTCATACCTTAGAGATGAATAACCATGCTCTGACCGTTGTCATGTCACGATGACAACTGACGAAGCATGTTTCATACCTTAGAGATGAATAACCATTCTCTGACCGTTGTCATGAGACGATGTCAACTGTCGGAGCATGTTTCATACCTTCGGGATGATTAACCATGCTTTGACCATTGTCATGAGACGATGACAACTGTCGGAGCATGTTTCATTACTTAGAGATGAATAACCATGCTCTGACCGTTGTCATGAGGCGATGACAACTAACGGAGCATGTTTCATACCTTAGGGATGATAACCCATGCTCTGACCGTAGTCATGTCACGATGACAACTGTCGGAGCATGTTTCATATCTTAGAGATGAATAACCATGCTCTGACCGTTGTCATGAGGCGATGACAACTAACGGAGCATGTTTCATACCTAAGGGATGAATAACCATGCTCTGACCGTTGTCATGTCACGATGACAACTGTCGGAGCATGTTTCATACCTTAGGGATATAATACCATGCTCTGACCATTGTCACGAGACGATAACAAGTGACGGAGCATGGTTCATACCTTAGGGATATATTACCATGCTCTGACCGTTGTCACTAAACGATAACAACTGACGGAGCATGGTTTATACCTGAGGGATATATTACCATGCTCTGACCGTTGTCACTAGATGATAACAACTGACGGAGCATGGTTCATACCTTAGGGATATATTACCATGCTCTGACCGTTGTCATGAGACGATGACAACTGATAAAGCATGATTCATACCTGAGGGAAACATAACCATGCTCTGTCCGTTGTCATGAGACGATGACAACTGACGGAGCATGGTTCATATCTTAGGGATATATTACCATGCTCTGACCGTTGTCATGAGACGATAACAACTGACGGAGCATGGTTCAAACTTAAGGGATGTATTACCATGCTCTTACCGTTGTCACTAGACGATAACAACTGACGGAGCATGGTTCATACCTTAGGGATATATAACCATGCTCTGACCGTTGTCACTAGATGATAACAACTGACGGAGCATGGTTCATACCTTAGGGATGAATAATCATACTCTGACCGTTGACACTAGATGATAACAACTGACGGAGCATGGTTCATACCTTAGGGATATATTACCATGCTCTGACCGTTGTCACTAGACGATAACAACTGACGGAGCATGGTTCATACCTTAGGCATATATTACCATGCTCTTACCGTTGTCACTAGACGATAACAACTGACGGAGCATGGTTCATACCTTAGGGATATATAACCATGCTCTGACCGTTGTCACTAGATGATAACAACTGACAGAGCATGGTTCATACCTTAGGGATGAATAATCATACTCTGACCGTTGACACTAGATGATATCAACTGACGGAGCATGGTTCATACCTTAGGGATAAATTACCATGCTCTGACAGTTGTCACTAGATGATGACAACTGACGGAGCATGGTTCATACCTAAGGGATATATTACCATGCTCTGACTGTTTTCACTAGACGATAACAACTGACGGAGCATTGTTCATACCTTAGGGATATATAACCATGCTCTGACCGTTGTCACTAGATGATAACAACTGACGGAGCATGGTTCATACCTTGGGGATATATTACCATGCTCTGACCGTTGTCACTAGATGATGACAACTGACGGAGCATGGTTTATTACTTTAGGGATGATAACCATGCTCTGTCCGTGTCTAGAGACGATGGCAACTGTCGGAGCATGTTTCATACATGAAGGATATATCACCATGCTCTGACATTAATCAAGAGACGATGATAACTGACGGAGCATGATTCATACCAACTAACGGAGCATGATTAATACATGATGGATATATCACCATGCTCTGACCGTTGTCATGAGACGATGACAATTGACGAAGCATGATTCATACCTGAGGGAGATATAATCATGCTCTGTCCGTTGTCATGAGATGATGACAACTGACGGAGCATGGTTCATACCTAAGGGATATATTACCATGTTCTGACCGTTGTCATGAGACGATAACAACTGACGGAGCATGGTTTATACCTTAGGGATATATTAACATGCTCTGACCGTTGTCACTAGACGATAACAACTGACGGAGCATGGTTCATACCTTAGGGATATATAACCATGCTCTGACCGTTGTCACTAGATGATAACAACTGACGGAGCATGGTTCATACCTTAGGGATATATTACCATGCTCTGACCGTTGTCATGAGACGATAACAACTGACGGAGCATGGTTCAAACTTAAGGGATATATTACCATGCTCTGACCGTTGTCACTAGACGATAACAACTGACGGAGCATGGTTCATACCTTAGGGATATATAACAATGCTCTGACCGTTGTCACTAGATGATAACAACTGACGGAGCATGGTTCATACCTTAGGGATATATTACCATGCTCTGACCGTTGTCACTAGATGATGACAACTGACGGAGCATGGTTCATACCTAAGGGATATATTACCATGCTCTGACTGTTTTCACTAGACGATAACAACTGACGGAGCATGGTTCATACCTTAGGGATATATAACCATGCTCTGACCGTTGTCACTAGATGATAACAACTGACGGAGCATGGTTCATACCTTGGGGATATATTACCATGCTCTGACCGTTGTCACTAGATGATGACAACTGACGGAGCATGGTTTATTACTTTAGGGATGAATAACCATGCTCTGTCCGTGTCTAGAGACGATGGCAACTGTCGGAGCATGTTTCATACATGAGGGATATATCACCATGCTCTGACCTTTATCATGAGACGATGACAACTGACGGAGCATGATTCATACCAACTAACGGAACAGATTTAATACATGATGGATATATCAGCATGCTCTGACCGTTGTCATGAGACGATGACAATTGACGGAGCATGATGCATACCTGAGGGAGATATAATCATGCTCTGTCCGTTGTCATGAGATGACTGCCCTCTTTAGATAAAGTGAATTTCTAAATTTATGAAACGCGGAAAATCGACGCCCGTTTATATGTTTGTCCCATCCTTGTTCTACCGTACAGCACATGAACGGTTGTGCCATAGGCAGGCGACTTTTGGAAGGTTCCATTCTATGTAGATGGCTAATCTTGCAACGATGTTCTTTTTCGCATGCCGAGAAAACAACTGACGGAGCATGGTTCATACCTAAGGGATATAATACCATGCTCTGACCGTTGTCACTAGACGATAACAACTGACGGAGCATGGTTCATACCTGAGGGATATATTACCATGCTCTGACCGTTGTCACTAGATGATAACAACTGACGGAGCATGGTTTATACCTTAGGGATATATTGCCATGCTCTGACCGTTGTCTCTAGACGATAACAACTGACGGAGCATGGTTCATACCTTAGGGATATATTACCATGCTCTGACCGTTGTCATGAGACGATGACAACTGATGAAGCATGATTTAAACCTGAGGGATATATGATATATTTTATGCACCATGCTCTGACTGTTGTCATGAGACGATGACAACTGACGGAGCATGATTCAAACGTTAGGGATAAATAACCATGCTCTGCACGTTGTGATGAGACATAGACAACTGACAGAGCAGGTTTCATACCTTTGGGATGTATAGCCATGCTCTGTCCGTTGTCATGAGACGATGACAACTGACGGAGCATGATTGATACCTTAGGGATCTATTACCATGCTCTGATCGTTGTCATAAGACGATGGCAACTGACGGAGCATGTTTCATACACGAGTGGTATATTTCCATGCTCTGACCGTTGTCATAAGATGATGAGACCTGACAGAGCATGTTACATACCTTAGAGAAAAATAACCATGCTCTGACCGTTGTCATGAGATGATGGCAACTGACAGAGCATTACTCATACTTGAGGGGGTGTAATCATACTCTTACCGTTGTCATGAGACGAAGATAACTTGTGGGGCATGATTCATATCTTTGGGATGTATAACCATGCTTTGTCCGTTGTCATGAGGCGAAGACAACTTGCGGGGCATGTTTTTAAAGACATATGATATTTTACCATGCTCTCACCGTTGTCATGAGACGATGACAACTGACGGAGCATGTTTCATACCTTAGAGATGAATAACCGTGCTCTGGCCGTTGTCATGAGATGATGGCAACTGACAGAGCATGACTCATTCTTGAGAGGGTATAATCATACTCTGACCGTTGTCATGTGATGATGACAACTGATGGAGCATGTTTTATACATGAATGATATATTACCCTGCTCTGACTGTTGTCATGAGATGAAGACAACTGACAAAGAATTTTTCATACCATATAGATATAGATTACATCAACCGAAAAAAAAGGTACCACAGGTGCATTCGCGAGAACATGTCCACTTTCACATGGAGGCACTATTGTGGCACTTGAGTGTATAAACCATCACTAGGTAGTACTACAGCGACAGTTGAATGCGTTAATAAAACTAGGAGGCACAACAGTGGCATTGGAATATATTAAAAAGCAAAAGGAGGCACTATAATAGGACTTGAGTACATGTACCTATACTACGAGCACATACAATTGCACTTTAGTACACGTACCATCACAAGGATACACTACTTTGTGGCACCTGAGTGTTTATATCATCACAAGGTGACACTACAGTGACACTTCAATACATGCATCTTCACTAAGAGGCACTAAAGATACAATTGGACACATGTACCTTCACTAGGAGCACCACAGTGCCACCTCAGACCACGTAGGAGGCACTACAGTGACACTCGAGTATATATATCATCACTAGGTGGCAGTACAGTGACACTAGAGTATGTGCATCTTCTCAAGGAGGCACTACATTAACACTTAGGCATATGTTCTTCACTAGGAGGTGCTACATTGACACCTGAGAACATGTACCTTCACTTGGAGACATTTCAGTTACTCTTGAGTTTGTTTATCATCACTATGTGGCACTACAGTGACACTTGAGTATATGCAAGTTGCCAAGGAGGCACTACAGTGACACTTGGGCACATCTACATTTGCTAGAAGGTATTTCAGTGACACTTGAGTGTGTATAACATCACCAGATGGCACTTTTGTGACATGCACCATCATTATGAGGCACTACAGTAATCTTTAAGTAGATGTATCATTGCTAGGAGGCACTTCAGTGACACTTGAGTACACGTATCTTCACTACCTTCACTGTTATGCAGCACATAAACACTTGGGTGAACGTACTTTAACCACGAGCCACCACAATGACGTTTGGGTGCTTGTATCATCACTAGTAGGTACTACAGATACGCTTGAGTATATAACCTTCACTAGGAGGCACTATAGTGACACTTGATTACAATAACCATCGATATGATGCGTTACAGTGACACTTGAGAGCATGCACCTTCACTAAGATTTGCTACAGTAGCACTTGAGGGTACATATCTTCACTAGGATGTGCTACAGTAACACTTGAGTGCACATATCTTCACTAGGATGCACTACAGTGGCACGTGAGCGTATGTATCAGCACTAGGAGGCACTAATATTAAAGTGTCACTGTAGTGCTAAGTTATGACTGTAAATGTACTAAATTGTCTTTGTAGTGCCTCCTTGTGATGATTAAAATAGTCATGTGTCAATGTAGTGCCTCCTAGTGATAGTATATGTACATGAATATCACCGTGGAGCCCATAGTGAGATACATGTGCTCAAGTGTCACTGCAGTAGTTTTTAGTGATGATGTATCTTCTCCAATGTCAATGTAGTGCATCCTACGGTTGATGCATGTTCTGAAACGTATATGTAGTGCCCTTAGTGAAGAAAGTTGCAATCAAGTGTTACTGTAGCACCTCCTGGTGAGGTGACAATGCATGCACTCAAGTGTCATTTTAGTGCCCACTATTGATTGTAAATATATCCAATTCTAACTGTAGTGCATCAAAAGGAAGGTTCATGCACTCAAGTGTCACTCTAGTGTATACTTGTGATTGTAAATGTACTCAAGTGTCATTGTAATGCCTCCTAGTGATGGTGAATATACTCAGGGGGTCAATGTAGTCCCTCTTAGAGATAGTAATTGTACTCAAGTGTCCCTGTAGTGCATCCTAGTGACAATATATGTACTCAAGTGTCACTGTAGTGTGTCCTAGTGATAAATACTATACTCAAATGTCACTCCTAGTGAAGTTACATGCACTCAAGTGTACGTGTAATGCTTACTAGTGTTTATAAATGTACCCATGGGTCACTGAAGTGCCTCCTATGTGAGGTATATGTTCTCAAGTGTCACTCTAGTGCCTCCTAGTAATGATGCAAATTCTCAATCGTCACTGTTGTGTACCCTTTTAAGGGTTTGTGCACTCAAGGGATACCGTAGTGCCGCCTAAAGAAGGTACATGCACTCAAGTGCCACTGTAGTGCTGTCTAGTGATGGTAAATACACGTATGTGTGACTGTAGTGCCTCTTAATGATGATATATGTACCTAAGTGTCCTTGTAGTGCATCCTGGTGATGGTGCATATACTTAAGTGTAACTGTAGTACATCCTAACGAAGTCAAATGAACTAAGGTGTCACTGTAGTGTCTCATAGTGTAAGAGGCACAACGATGACACTTGAGTACATTCATCATCACTAAGAGGCAAAGCAGTGACTCATCTTCACTAGGACATGACAACGGTCAGAGCATGGTTATTTATACCTAAGGCATGAAACATGCTCCGTCAGTTGTCATCGTCTCATGACAACGGTCAGAGCATGGTTATTCATCCCTAAGGTATGAAACATGCTCTGACAGGTGTCATCGTGACATGACAACGGTAAGGGCATGATTTTTCATCTATAAGGTATGAAACAAGCTCCGTCAGTTGTCATCGTGACATGACAACGGTCAGAGCATGGATATTCATCCCTTTGATATGAAACATGCTCCCTCAGTTGTCATCGTGACATGACAACGGTCTGAGCATGGTTATTCATCTCTATGGTATAAAACATGCTCCGTTAGTTGTCATCGTGTCATGACAACGGTCAGAGCATATTTATTCATCTTTAAGGTATGAAACATGCTGCGACAGTTGTCATCGTGACATGACAACGAACAGAGCATAGTTATTCATTCCTCAGGTATGATACATGCTCTGTCAGTTGTCATCGTGACATGACAACGGTCAGAGCATGGTTATTTATCTCTAAGGTATGAAACATGCTCCGTCACTTGTCATCGTGACATGGCAACGGTCAGAGCATGGTTATCATCCCTAAGGTATGAAACATGCTCCCTTAGTTGTCATCGTGACATGACAACGGTCAGAGCTTGGTTATTCATCCCTAAGGTATGAAACATGCTTCGTCAGTTGTCATCGTGAAATGACAACGGTCAGATCATGGTTATTCATCCCTAAGATATGAAACATGCTCCGTCAGTTGTCATCGTTTCATGACAACTGTCAGAGCATGGTTATTTATTTCTAAGGTATGGAACATGCTCCGTCAGATGTCATCGCCTAATGACAACGGTCAGAGCATGGCTATTTATCCCTTAGATATGAAAATGCGCTGAAAGTTGTCATCGTGACATGGCAACGGTCAGATCATTGTTATTCATCCCTAAGGTATGAAACATGCTCTTTGAGTTGTCATCGCCTCATAACAACGGTCAGAGCATGGTTATTTATCCCTAAGGTATGAAACATGCTCTGACAGTTGTCATCGTGACATGACAACGGTCAGAGCATGGTTATTCATCCCTAAGGTTTGAAACATGCTCCGTCAGTTGTCATCGTGACATGACAACGGTCAGAGCATGGTTTTTCATCTCTAAGGTATGAAACATGCTCCTACAGTTTTCATCGTCTCATGACAACTGTCAGAGCATGGTTATTCATCCCTTAGGTATGAAACATGCTCCGTTAGTTGTCACCGTGACATGACAACGGCCAGAGCATGGTAATTCATCTCTTAGGTATGGATCATTCTCTGTCAGTTGTCATCGTGACATGAAAACGGTCAGAGCATGGTTATTCATCTCTATGGTATAAAACATGCTCCGTTAGTTGTCATCGTGTCATGACAACGGTCAGAGCATATTTATTCATCTTTAAGGTATGAAACATGCTGCGACAGTTGTCATCGTGACATGACAACGAACAGAGCATAGTTATTCATTCCTCAGGTATGATACATGCTCTGTCAGTTGTCATCGTGACATGACAACGGTCAGAGCATGGTTATTTATCTCTAAGGTATGAAACATGCTCCGTCACTTGTCATCGTGACATGGCAACGGTCAGAGCATGGTTATCATCCCTAAGGTATGAAACATGCTCCGTCAGTTGTCATCGTGACATGACAACGGTCAGAGCTTGGTTATTCATCCCTAAGGTATGAAACATGCTTCGTCAGTTGTCATCGTGACATGACAACGGTCAGATCATGGTTATTCATCCCTAAGATATGAAACATGCTCCGTCAGTTGTCATCGTTTCATGACAACTGTCAGAGCATGGTTATTCATTCCTAAGGCATGAAACATGCTCCATCAGTTGTCACCGTCTCATGACAACGGTCAGAGCATGGTTATTTATTTCTAAGTTATGGAACATGCTCCGTCAGATGTCATCGCCTAATGACAACGGTCAGAGCATGGCTATTTATCCCTTAGATATGAAAATGCGCTGAAAGTTGTCATCGTGACATGGCAACGGTCAGAGCATTGTTATTCATCCCTAAGGTATGAAACATGCTCCTTGAGTTGTCATCGCCTCATGACAACGGTCAGAGCATGGTTATTTATCCCTAAGGTATGAAACATGCTCTGACAGTTGTCATCGTGACATGACAACGGTCAGAGCATGGTTATTCATCCCTAAGGTTTGAAACATGCTCCGTCAGTTGTCATCGTGACATGACAACGGTCAGAGCATGGTTTTTCATCTCTAAGGTATGAAACATGCTCCTATAGTTGTCATCGTCTCATGACAACTGTCAGAGCATGGTTATTCATCCCTTAGGTATGAAACATGCTCCGTTAGTTGTCACCGTGACATGATAACGGCCAGAGCATGGTAATTCATCTGTTAGGTATGAAACATGCTCCCTCAGTTTGCATCGTGACATGAAAACGGTCAGAGCATGGTTATTCATCCATTAGGTATGAATCATGCTCCCTTAGTTGTCATCGTCTCATTACAACGGTCAGAGCATGGTTATCTACGTCTCATGACAACGGTCAGAGCATGGTTATTCATCTCTAAGGTATGAAACATACTCCGTCAGTTGTCATCGTGACATGACAACGGTCAGAGCATGGTTATTCATCCCTAAGGTATGAAACATGCTCCGTCAGTTGTCATCGTGACATGACAACGGTCAGAGCATGGTTATTCATCCCTAAGGTATGAAACATGCTCCGTCAGTTGTCATCGTCTCATGACAACGGTAAGAGCATGGTTATTCATCTCAAGCGAATCAAAAATTGCTCCGACAGTTGTCATCGTCTCATGACAACGAACAGAGCATGGTTATTCATCCCTAAGATATGAAACATGCTCCGTCAGTTGTCATCGCCTCATGACAACGGTCAGAGAATGGTTATTCATCCCTAAGGTATGAAACATGCTCCGTCAGTTGTCATCGTGACATGACAACGGTCAGAGCATGGTTATTCATCCCTAAGGTATGAAACATGCTCCGTCAGTTGTCATCGTCTCATGACAACGGTCAGAGCATGGTAATTCATCTCAAAGGAATGAAACATGCTCCGACAGTTGTCATCGTCTCATGACAACGGTCAGAGAATGGTTATTCATCCCTTAGGTATGAAACATGCTCCGTCAGTTGTCATCGGCTCATGACAACGGTCAGAGCATGGTTATTTATCCCTAAGGTATGAAACATGCTCCGTTAGTTGTCATCGTCTCATGACAACGGTCAGAGCGTGGTTATTCATCTCTAAGGTATGAAACATGCTCAGTCAGTTGTCATCGCCTCATGACAAAGGTCAGAGCTTGGTTAATCATCCCTAAGGTATGAAACATGCTCCGTCAGTTGTCATCGTCTCATGACACTGGTCAGAGCATGGTTATTCATCTCTAAGGTATGAAACATTCTCCGTTAGTTGTCATCGTGACATGACAACGGTCAGAGAATGGTTATTCATCCCTAAGGTATGAAACATGCTCCGTAAGTTGTCATCGTCTAATGACAACGGTCAGAGCATGGTTATTCATCTCTAAGGTATGAAACATGCTCAGTCAGTTGTCATCGCCTCATGACAAAGGTCAGAGCTTGGTTAATCATCCCTAAGGTATGAAACATGCTCCGTCAGTTGTCATCGTCTCATGACAACGGTCAGAGCATGGTTATTCATCTCTAAGGTATGAAACATGCTCCATTAGTTGTCATCGTGACATGACAACGGTCAGAGCATGGTCATTTATCTCTAAGGTATGAAACATGCTTCGTCAGTTGTCATCGTCTCATGACAACGGTCAGAGCATGGTTATTCATCCGTAATGTATGAAACATGCTCCGTTAGTTGTCATCGTGACATGACAACGGTCAGAGCATGGTTATTCATTCCTAAGGTATGAAACATGCTGCGTCAGTTGTCTTTGCCTCATGACAACGGTCAGAGCATGGTTATTCATCTCTAAGGTATGAAACATTCTCCGTTAGTTGTCATCGTGACATGACAACGGTCAGAGAATGGTTATTCATCCCTAAGGTATGAAACATGCTCCATTAGTTGTCATCGTGACATGACAACGGTCAGAGCATGGTCATTTAAATCTAAGGTATGAAACATGCTTCGTCAGTTGTCATCGTCTCATGACAACGGTCGGAGCATGGTTATTCATCCGTAATGTATGAAACATGCTCCGTTAGTTGTCATCGTGACATGACAACGGTCAGAGCATGGTTATTCATTCCTAAGGTATGAAACATGCTGCGTCAGTTGTCATCGTCTCATGACAACGGTCAGAGCATGGTTATTCATCTCTAAGGTATGAAACATTCTCCGTTAGTTGTCATCGTGACATGACAACGGTCAGAGAATGGTTATTCATCCCTAAGGTATGAAACATGCTCCGTCAGTTGTCATCGTCTAATGACAACGGTCAGAGCATGGTTATTCATCCCTAAGGTATGAAACATGCTCCATTAGTTGTCATCGTGACATGACAACGGTCAGAGCATGGTCATTTATCTCTAAGGTATGAAACATGCTTCGTCAGTTGTCATCGTCTCATGACAACGGTCAGAGCATGGTTATTCATCCGTAATGTATGAAACATGCTCCGTTAGTTGTCATCGTGACATGACAACGGTCAGAGCATGGTTATTCATTCCTAAGGTATGAAACATGCTGCGTCAGTTGTCTTTGCCTCATGACAACGGTCAGAGCATGGTTATTCATCCCTAAGGTATGAAACATGCTCTGTCGGTTGTCATCGTGACATGACAACGCTCAGAGCATGGTTATTTATCTCTAAGGTATGATTTATGCTCCGTCAGTTGTCATCGTGACATGACAACAGTCAGAGCATGGTTATTCATCCCTAAGGTATGAAACATGCTCCTTTAGTTGACATCGTGACACGACAACGGTCAGAGCATGGTTATTCATCCCTTAGGTATGAAACGTGCTCCGTCAGTTGTCATCGTCTCATGACAACGGTCAGAGCATGTTTATTCATCTCTAAGTTATGAAACTTGCTCAGTCAGTTGTCATCGTGACATGACAACGGTCAGAGCATGGTTATTCATTCCTAAGGTATGAAACATGCTCCGTTAGTTGTCATCGTGACATGACAACGGTCAGAGCATGGTTATTCATCCCTTAGGTATGAAACATGCTCCTTCAGTTGTCATCGTGACATGAAAACGGTCTGAGCATTGTTATTCATCTCTAAGGTATGAAACATGCTCCGTCCGTTGTTATCGTGACATGACAACGGTCAGAGCATGGTTATTCATCCCAAAGGTATGAAACATGCTCCGTCCGTTGTCATCGTCTCATGACAAAGTTCAGAGCATGGTTATTAATCCCTAAGGTATGAAACATGCTTCGTCAGTTGTCATCGTCTCATGACAACGGTCAGAGCATTGTTAATCATCCCTAAGGTATGAAACATGCTCCGTCAGTTGTCATCGTCTCATGACAACGGTCAGAGCATGGTTATTCATCCCTGAGGTATGAAACATGCTTTCGTTAGTTGTCATCATGACATGACAACGGTCAGAGCATGATTATTCATCCTTAAGATATGAAACATGCTCTGTCAGTTGTCATCGTCTCATGACAACGGTCAGAGCATGCTTATTTATCCCTAAGGTTTGAAACATGCTCTGACAGTTGTCATCGTCTCATGACAACGGTCAGAGCATGGTTATTTATCCCTAAGGTATGAAAGATGCTCCGTCAGTTGTCATCGTCTCATGACAACAATCAGAGCATGGTTATTCATCCCTAAGGTATGAAACATGCTCCGTCAGTTGTCATCGTCTCATGACAAAGTTCAGAGCATGGTTATTAATCCCTTAGGTATGAAACATGCTCCGTTAGTTGTCATCGTGACATGACAACGGTCAGTGCATGGTTATGTATCCCTAAAGTATGAAACATGCTCCGTCACTTGTCATAGTGACAAGACATCGGTCAGAGCATGGTTATTCATCCCTAAGGTATGAAACATGCTCCGTCAGTTGTCATCGTGACATTACAACGGTCAGAGCATGGTTATTCATTCCTCAGGTATGAAACATGCTCCGTCAGTTGTCATCGTGGCATGACAACGGTCAGAGCATGGTCATTCATCCCTAAGGTATGAAACATGCTCCGTCAGTTGTCATCGTGACATGACAACGGTCAGAGCATGGTTATTCATTCCTAGGTATGAAACATGCTCCATCAGTTGTCATCGTCTCATGACAAAGTTCAGAGCATGGTTATTCATTCCTCAGTTATGAAACAAACTCCGTCAGTTGTCATCAATACATGACAACGGTCAGAGCATGGTTATTCATTCCTAAGGTATGAAACATGCTCCTTCAGTTGTCATCGTCTCATGACAACGGTCAGAGCATGGTTATCAATCCCTAAGGTATGAAACATGCTCTGACAGTTGTCATCGTGACATGACAACGGTCAGAGCATGGTTATTTATCCCTATGGCATGAAACATGCTCCGTCAGTTGTCATCGTCTCATGACAACGGTCAGAGCATGGTTATTCATCCCTAAGGTATGAAACATGCTCTGACAGGTGTCATCGTGAGATGACAACGGTAAGGGCATGATTTTTCATCTATAAGGTATGAAACAAGCTCCGTCAGTTGTCATCGTGACATGACAACGGTCAGAGCATGGATATTCACCCCTTTGATATGAAACATGCTCCCTCAGTTGTCATCGTGACATGACAACGGTCTGAGCATGGTTATTCATCTCTATGGTATAAAACATGCTCCGTTAGTTGTCATCGTGTCATGACAACGGTCAGAGCATATTTATTCATCTTTAAGGTATGAAACATGCTGCGACAGTTGTCATCGTGACATGACGACGAACAGAGCATAGTTATTCATTCCTCAGGTATGATACATGCTCTGTCAGTTGTCATCGTGACATGACAACGGTCAGAGCATGGTTATTTATCTCTAAGGTATGAAACATGCTCCGTCACTTGTCATCGTGACATGGCAACGGTCAGAGCATGGTTATCATCCCTAAGGTATGAAACATGCTCCCTTAGTTGTCATCGTGACATGACAACGGTCAGAGCTTGGTTATTCATCCCTAAGGTATGAAACATGCTTCGTCAGTTGTCATCGTGACATGACAACGGTCAGAGCATGGTTATTCATCACTAAGATATGAAACATGCTCCGTCAGTTGTCATCGTTTCATGACAACTGTCAGAGCATGGTTATTCATCCCTAAGGCATGAAACATGCTCCGTCAGTTGTCATCGTCTCATGACAACGGTCAGAGCATGGTTATTTATTTCTAAGGTATGGAACATGCTCCGTCAGATGTCATCGCCTAATGACAACGGTCAGAGCATGGCTATTTATCCCTTAGATATGAAAATGCGCTGAAAGTTGTCATCGTGACATGGCAACGGTCAGAGCATTGTTATTCATCCCTAAGGTATGAAACATGCTCCTTGAGTTGTCATCGCCTCATGACAACGGTCAGAGCATGGTTATTTATCCCTAAGGTATGAAACATGCTCTGACAGTTGTCATCGTGACATGACAACGGTCAGAGCATGGTTATTCATCCCTAAGGTTTGAAACATGCTCCGTCAGTTGTCATCGTGATATGACAACGGTCAGAGCATGGTTTTTCATCTCTAAGGTATGAAACATGCTCCTACAGTTGTCATCGTCTCATGACAACTGTCAGAGCATGGTTATTCATCCCTTAGGTATGAAACATGCTCCGTTAGTTGTCACCGTGACATGACAACGGCCAGAGCATGGTAATTCATCTCTTAGGTATGGATCATTCTCCGTCAGTTGTCATCGT